>JAUMHI010000001.1:3635988-3727781 GCA_032359435.1 Enteromius unitaeniatus | reverse complement strand
TTTGAGCATGAAATTAATTGTTTTGCCAATTGTGTGTTTTAGGTGTGTTGGTGCGTTAAGAGTTTAGAAAACTTGTTTCTGTAACTAAAAATAATGAACATCCTGTATCTCTTTCTTTGCTCTTCTTTATTCTTTCTTTATGTATTATAGAAGCATTGGATCGGGTTTCGGTATCGGTAGATACTCAAAATCAAATGACTCAAATCAAATCGAATCAAAATCAAATGGCAAAAAACCCTGATTGGGACATGTCTAGTTCAATCCAAGTTTTTAACTTAAGAGAGATAGATGATTTTTATGATCAGTAGATTTAATTTAGGTTTTTATTGATAATCAGTGTAAACATTGATCAGTGCACGAGTAGAGCTCATCAAATATGGTAAATGAAGCTCAGAGGACTTGTCATATTCAGGTGGATTGTTTTTGTGGATATATTCATTTCATGCTGATCCTTTTCAGTCTAATCTCGTCCACGTCTGAATTCTTCCTGACTAAAGAATGACACGTCTGAGGGTACAGTTGGAAGTGAAAAGAGACACAGTAATCCATATTTTTTAAAGCACTAATTAATTTACAGTAAATGGGCACAGTGACTGTACCTTTAGCATAGGGTGGACCGCTGAGAAATGACATTTTAGATTTAGTCAAACCTGAAATAACATTTCAGTGTGAGGAAATTACACAAAATGGAGAATACAATTCACAATTAATTTTATTGAGTAATGTGTAGCAAAACGGTGAAGCCAAGAGCTCCTCAAGCGTCCTGTAACCCCACCCAATCAAAGTGCTCAGAAACGCTCTGAATCTGGCACATCCACTCTGTGATTGGTGTGTGTTGTGTCAGACTCTCACGAGGGCAGACAGGAATGTATGAATGTGTGTGTGTAATAACAGTAAGGTCTGTGATCTATGTCCTGCATCCCTGCTGAGAGCCAAACTGAACTGGGACGTGGCAGCTGGCCAACACACACACAGGGTCAGAAGGGGTCTGTTTGTTTTTATAGTGAACAATCATTCACCTGCGATATAGCTAATTAAGGAATGTAAATAGACACAGCTAATTATCTCAGTAACTTCGATTGAGTCCATAAAGCACATCACAAGCATTTATAACCAGGAACCTATTCATAATTCAAAAATATGTACAATTTATTGGATATATCACTGATATGAATAAAGATGAATATGTTAGATGATTTTGTTTTAATGTTAATCTCAGTGAATGCTATTTTTTATTTCATGAAATAATTTTGCATTCTATGAAGAAAACAGCCATTTGCTAGCATATTCTGAGTGGTTTTTATATTGTAGAGTGGTCAGATCTCGAGGATGCTTTCAGTCATCATTGTAGCATATTTGTGATGTGTTTGATGACATGAAAGTAAAACTGAGAGAAACAAAGGCAGAGAGAGTTTCCACAGACCTGTTTGTTTGCCGTTCCAGAGACCTGCACATAAAAGTGACCACAATAAATGAGTGTGTGTGGGCTGTTTGAGCGATCGCGCGTGTGTGGGCTTTCGACAATAGAGAAAGTGACTCTTTCTTTTTGTCGAGATACTTTGGCCAATTTTAAATTTAAAATGTAATTTATTCCCAGTCTTCAGTGTCACATGATCCATCAAAAGTTGATTTTCTTAGCTATGTAAAAATTTATTTATTTATTTCTGCAAATACTAGAAATGCAGCACATAACTGTGACCTTTGACCTTTTCTATGAGACTTAAGGAGGATTGCAGGGTCATTATGCTCTGCTCAGAGTGTGTTTGTGAAAACACCAAAAAGTTTCATTCTCAAATGTGTTGCAATGGTGAAAATACCCCATTGTGTATAGGCCCGATTAAGTACTATTTATACTTGTTAATCCTGACAAAGTAAGCATTGAGAGAAAGAGAGAAAGTGAATCATGAATCACTGAACGCATGGTCCTGGGTCGGTTGGGGGCTTGACCGTATGCTGTTGCACCAGATGTGCTTACAATTCATGGCAGTTGAATTGGTAATATCAGTAAATGTGTAATTTCTGCACCACTAAAATGGACCCTAACAGAACTAATAATAAAAAACACCTTCAAACACCATTGGTTTACTAAACAGGTAGTCCCGCCATTGTGCCTGACGCAGTCCGGCTACTCAAACAAACCAATTGTAATTCTTTTGGTGCCCCTAAAATCTCAGAAATGAACTTTTCACACAGATGTCACCAAGCAAAACTTTTGAATATTTGTGGGGAATTTCAGGGCTGGAATGATTCAGCTGGATGCGTTTCAATGAGATCGTTGAATGAACACACAATGTTCTCTTGAGGAATATGCTGTAAAATCCAGTAGGTCAAGTGTGGGTTTGAGTGTGTGTGTGTGTGTGTGTGTAATCAAATACAGCTTTCTATTTTCTCATGCAACTGAATTATGGGGCTATTTACAGAATTTACAGAAAAAACAAACACACAATCTATTAACAAAGTGGTGGATGCAAACACAAGATTTCAGCTCCATATACACGTTTGTCACAGCTGTAGGCTCTCCTCATTCTATCATATGGCAACCACTGGTCCATCCACATAGACTCACATAAACATATGAAAAACCTTTGAGAATATATTTTTGTTAGCTTGGTGGAGATTCACTCTTAGAAATTAAGGTTCTTTATTGGCATCAATGGTTCAACAAAGAACCTTTCCCATCCATGGAAACTTTTTATCGCACAAAAGGGTCTTTTCAGTAGAAAACTGTTCTTCCTGTTTATTTCAAGAACTGTTCACTGAAAAGTTCTTTGGGGAACCAAAACTCTTGCTTCTATGGAATCGCTATAAAAACCTTTTGCTTTTAAGAGTTTATGGGTAAACATAGACGCATTTGTGTCATTTTGTGCTTGATTGATATTCCTTTATTGCTCCCTTCTTCTGTCCAGATGTGCTTATTAAACCTGCTGAAGCAGTGGCCCTGTTTTCAGAGTGTGAAATGTTTTCCTGACATATCAGGTATGGAGGAATTCAACTTCCTCACCCTCTTGTGCAGTCTAGATCTATTCTTTACACTCACACAATTAACCCTTAAGGCTATAAACAAAACGGTTTTCATACTAAGTTAACGATGTGCTGTACTGCTTATTAGTAAATTTGAAGCAAACATGTTCAAAGTCAAATAATAAGATCTATCTCACAAACCAGAGTTCAGCTCACATATTTGAAAAAAAAACATGCAATAACATTAAATGATTCTATTAACCATTCTCTTACTGATGTTATGCCACCGACCTGTGTTGTGGTGAGTGAATCCCAGTGTTCCCGTTCTTTTATTTGCTCATTACTGTGTAATTAGGAAAAGCTGGTGGATGCGTCCCACCGAGCGCAGCTGCACGGCCCGCGGTGCGGGGTCTCGGCTCGAGTTAGTCCCGTGTACCGCTTCGCTGGGAATGGATGGGAGTTTTACAGCAAAACATCTTGAAACAAAACGTGGCCTTCGCGGCATGATGCCTTTTTACCAGGTCACAGATTTAGCAAAGTCTCATGGGAACGACACCTGTTGTAAAACAGACAGCAACCTCACGGCCAAGAGAGATGGCTGTTGTTTTCTGCCAAATGAACACGATTCAGATAAAAGAACTCAAATGTTTCAACATTTGTACCCTTAACTCAGTGTTTAGGAATTTAGGAATTAGAATTAACCCTAAATAATTAAAGCATCCCCCCATGTTTCTTACTAAATGAGCACACTAAAAAATGATTCATTGGATGAACTCAATTTAATTAAAGGCAGAATTTCCATCCAATAAATATTTGTAGCCCCAACTCATAAAAAATAAATTAATGCGATTAAATTGAGTTGAGTCAACTCAATTTGATCATATATAGTTTTAATGAAAATTATACATGTTATGCTTGTTGAACTCAAACTAAAACATTTAACCGACAAATAAATTAATAGGAAGACATCCTTCTATACTGAACAAAAAAAAAGATATGTTTTATTTATTTAACTTATAATAAACATATAAGAGCATTAAACATGAACAAGTCTCCTAGTTTTATCATCATTTATGTTCTGTAAAAATGAAAATAGTGAGTTGAAACAAAACAAAACTGTTTCAAGTTTTATACAATGCAGTTGTTTAAATAGGGAACCAAACATAATTGTGTTAAATAAAAATATTTTTTAAAAATAAACTGAACAGTGTTGGGGAATAATTTTTTTGTGTGCACAAGATAGAATGAGATTGTAAGTGATGAGATTGTGAGGAAGAATGTAGGTGAAAAGGATATCTTGCATTATAGTTAACTTAATCTGAATATTCTGTATTGTACTTATATATTTATAATAATAGATATTTGTACTAGCTTGATTACTGTTGAATCCTTTCACTGATTTATGGAATTTATTGCCTAGTAAAAAGTCTTGAAAAAAAAAGTCTGTGTTTATTTATTTAAGTGTTTTTGAAACCCGTGTGAACAGGAAAATGCTGCAGGTATTTTATTTTATTTTAATGATGTATTTATTTATTTTTGACCAGCACAAGATCTATCTGATTTAGGTGTTATGTATCTGAGGTCATTTTGCAGTCAGAGTAATTACTGTCAGTCACTTGCACACAGCACATAAACTCTGTAGTAAAGATGAGGGGGAGTTTAGGACACACATTCTCAGCCCAATTAGTAGAATATAATCACATACACACACCCTTGAGATCCCACACATTGGTTGATATGTGATAACAATTTAAAAATGGTCCCTTATGAGGACAAATGGGTCGTGACACGTTTGTGAGTAAAACAAGATATTCAATGAGAAATTGTAAGGAGGGACTTACTTCATTGGGAATTTGTGAAAGGTGGGCGGCACTTTCCAGAAATTAGGCGGTCGGAGGGTGAGTAAAGGTTTAAAAATGATGCATTTGTGACATCAGCCAAAAAGATGGTTGTTTTAGAGATGATGATGATGAATCACACACTGTATAATGACAGTATGTATTGAAAAGGAGAAGGTATAGAACAAATTTTGATTGCTTGTTGACATTAATCAATAGTAGGCTAATTATTTGTAGTCAATTAGACAACAAGGTTAATGTATGTTGTATGTGCCAATTAAATGTTGCTATTTTATAAAAAAGAAAAAGTTGTTTTTAAAGTTTTACCTAACCTGTGAACTTTGACCTCATATCCTTTTATTATACTGTATTTCGTGCTACTGAGTTGTTATCAAATGTCTTTGAGGAAATACACAGCAACACATTTCTAAGCCATGTTTTTGTCACTTCTTTTGTTTTTGAGAATCTTATCTTATATCTGCATATCTGTTATAAAGGTATGTGTGAGAATATATTTCCTGAAACACAAACTCATCACTTGATGAGTGCTTTTAACTTCACTGCGCAGTTATAAATAGAAAACTGTAGAAGCAACAACACTTTTTCATTGAAGACAATGACAACATCTGGCCAACCTCACATCTCAAATGTGTTCATCATATGGTCCAGTTGAAGGTATTTACAGTGTCTGGCTTGTGTTGAGCTATTTCATCTCCAGAAAACAAAGAAGGAATTGCAATCAGCTGCGTTTCCCCTTCAAACAAACTCAAAGCTTTCCTCAGCACGCACTCAAACATTAAACATTGCCAATCATTTTTCTTTGGCCCAGGATGAGGAGGATTGGTTTAAAATAATAAAAAAATAAAACAAAATAAAATACAATAAAATAAATGTCAGGTTTTTTAGTTCAGTGAAAGTAATTTACCAATAAATATTTAATGAACATTAATTTATTATCTAAATATTTTTTGCCCAAATTAAATTAAATTAAATTAAATTATTGCATTTAGCAATTAATTAATTCAATAAATATTAATATATTATTTATTATGTATACATATGAATATGTTTTTATCCCAATAATTATAGGATAATTTCAAAATTGTATCCCATTTAATTTTGCTGTTTGTTATATGTCTCTATACATATTTATTTCCAGTAATAATATTAATAAATATTAATATAATATATATATATTTGCACTGCAAACTCATTGGTTTTCTGTGTGAAATCTGAAGCACGGATGAGGCATTGCAGCTCTAATGTGTAACAATAGTTGCTCATTAACTGTTGTTTTTTTTTCTTTCTGACATGTTTCGCAACGTCGCTCCTGCAGGGAAATGACACGCAGGTCATAGCAAGAAAGCAGAGGAGAGGCTGTGGGAACTTCAGCTCGTACACCAACACCTTATTACTGTAAAACATTCCAGATACCAATCCGAAAACAAAGTAAAAGGTAAATAGATGAATATATAAACATGCAAATAGACAAAAACACAGCTATGCTACCCTTGCATTGGTCATGCATGAATAAATAGGGCATGAAGATACAGGAAAGTAAAACCTCGAAACCTTGAATGCCCCGTGAAGCGTCAGGTCCTGGCTGCTTGACAGCGTATCGCTGCCTGTGGCTACAGGCCTATTGGGATGTTAATATCCCTTTTGGTATAACATGGTTGAGCTGCTATGATGTCACAGTGTTTATGAGTTCTGAGGAATTGGGAAAGTCTGAGAATCTTTGATAAAATGCTTGATAGACACCTGGATTAATCCAAAGAGTTTCGTTAACACTCCAAATCACACCTCAGTTGTTTCTTCAGCTCAAAGTGATGCTGAAGAAGAGAAGGCAAGAGATTTCTATGTGACAATAAACAACATTTACAATTTTGTTTCCAAATTGTATTTTAATGAGCAAAAGGCCTTTCTTTGAAAAAAAAGTGTAAATGTCATGTACTTTGTATGCATGTCATCTTTCTAAAAATACAGAATACATTGAAAAAAAAGACCTGTGGTAAATTGGTAAGGTCTAGGAAAATAAAACAAAATAAAAAAATAATAAATAATAAAAGAAAATTGTAAGAGAAAAATATTTTAAATTATTTAAATAAATAATAAGAATAATTATGGTTGTGTAAAATATACCGAAAAACAATACTATGTTAAAAAATATCATAATTATTTAGTTGTGAACTACACTACTGTTTAAATTAATCATTTTCTTTAGCAAAGATGCATCGAATTGAACAAATGTGACATTAACATATTCTATTTTTAATAAATGTTGTCCTTTTAATTTCCTATCGTTCAAAGAATTGTAAAAAAAAATCAAGACTTTCACAAAAACCTTAAGTAGCACAAGTGCTTTCAACACTGAAAATATTAAGGATAATAAGCAAGCTAATATTGGCATGATCACTAAAGGACACTAAATAATGCTTTTCATCACAAGAATAAATTACATTTTTAAATATATTCAAATAGAAAATATTTATTATAAATAAATAAAATATACAGTTTTTACTGTATTTTCGATCACATAGATGCAGCCTTAGTAAACATACGAGATACGTGTTATATCATTTTCAAACATTGTTTATTCGTTCATGAGAGGCCTCTTGAATGAATCATACCTGCTCTCTTCCTTGTCTTGTCAGTGTGATGCAGCTCTTTCTCAAGCAGAGGCTGAGGGGGCGTGTCCTGAAGGGAGGGGTGGGCGGATCCGTTCCGGCCTGTGCCATAATCAATTCATGACAGCTCTTTAAGGAGACTGAGACCCAGCTGCTGTAATTTAAAAATAAAGACCCCCACCTTTATCAGCCCCTCCTTCCTCCATCTCCATTACACAGGAAACCCCCCTGTCTTCTCCATCCCCCTTAATCCTGTCATGTTCTTTTCATTTGGGACTCCTCGAACACGGACTGGGAGATGATTAAGCGCTTCATGTTTAGCTCTGAAAAGAGCAGTTTGTCGTTCCAAGAAATAGCCGTCTCTGACCAGCTGCCATTACAGGCATGAAAAGACAGAGGCTGTTTTTCTGAGCATAAAACAATGGAGAACTAGCAGGGGTCCTGTGTTGTGATATTCAGGGTTCTTGCTTATGAATAATATATGCATATTAACAGGGCTGTCACGATGGCAGCGTGCGTCGAAACGTGTAGCAAAATGAAGCTCATTAGAATGCAATCAAGTGAAGTAGTGAAAATGCAGTGAGGCAGAGACAGAAAGAGACAAGTCAGAGAGCGATGCCTAATGCGATTGACATTCTTTGGCATGCTAACGCTCAGATAACGTCTATGCAGGCTCATGGGAAAAATCTGACACAGATCATGTGTGCACTGTCTGAGATGTACTGTACAAACCTGGACAGGACAGATATCACGTGACACTATAAGCAGAGGATGTACAATCAATACCATTTCTACTGTGATTTGGTGTTGATTAATGAAACATTAGAAATGTATTTCCAGTTGGGGGAAAAAGGGTTTTAAAAACTTTATCACATTGCATTTACTAATTAAACGGACTAAGGTTTAGTCTTGCCAATATATCTGAATGTGTTTTATTATATATTTATTTATATGGTAGTTTCGTACAATATCACATTTTATTGTATATTTTATTTGTATTAAATTCTGATACCCTTTATTATTTTGTTTAACTGGTATTATTATATATATTCATTTTAATATTATAGTACTTATTATTATATGGTAGTAAAATGATAAATTGCATTATTATTTATAAATTCTATTTTTAACTAAATCCTGATCCTTTATTATTTATTTCATATTTAAAAAAAATTACAATATTGCAAATATGAATTCATTTATTTAACATAAAATGTACTTGTTTTAATTGAATCACTATAGACCCTTTTTTAATTTAATATTTAACTGATTTTATTATATATTTATAAATTTTATATTATTTATTGTTATTTTGTTTTATTTTAAAATCGAATCCTAATAGTCTTGTTATTAAATTTTAATTGCTTGTTTTGATATAGTTTTTATTATATACACTTCTAAAACATCTCAAATTTACAACACGTTTCATTTTAGTATTTAGAAATGTATTACAAGTCATTTTATTTTATTACACATTTTACCTGATTACCTTATATTTACCTGATTTTAAAAAAAATCCAAATACCAACTAAGAAAAAGTGCTTAGAAAACAAGGTGGGTGTCATTTGCATGCGTAGCCCCGCCCACTCATGAATATGTAATCCTCGCGAGTGTGGGCCCCTCCCCTCCCCCGTAAACGCGCTGTATAGATGGAGCGCTCTCCTGGACGCACTCGCAGCTTTTCCTCTCCAGTCCGCGGGCATTGTTATAAAACAGAAGGACAATACAAGAATAGAGTGGCGGATAATAGAGCCTCAAAAGGGGCATCAGGGAATCTGTCCTCTATATGAGAGCCGTGTGTCGGCTGAAGTTTAGTTTCACAGGCAGCGAGCAGACAGACAGAGGAGGCATGACTCTGAGACGGAGTCCAAGTTTTGCGGTGCTTTGCGTTCATGTGCTTTTGCGGTGTCTGTGGATGAGGGTACGTTTGGCTTTCATATGTCACATATGACAACTGTTTACCGACGCAGTGTGAACATGCATGTGTGGATCAGATGACTCTAATCACCGAGTCGATCTCATTCGATTCACTTGGATTTTTGAGACTTTTTTTTTGTGCAGATTCCAGAATTTTCGCTTTTTTTGTAATCGTCACCCTTTCCTATCAAAATTGTTGCTACGGACGTGAAAATGCAAAAAAAAAAATATTGCAAAGACCTTTTTACACTGGAATATAATCGAAACTCAGGTGTCCTGGCTCTCACATAGACGTCTTTTCTCGGACTTCTCTTTAAAACCTGAGTTTAAAGCGCTTTTAATGACATATTTTGATTTTGAAATGCACTCAACAAAACATTTTTGCACACGATTTTGGCGCATGAATTCAAATGAACAGACAAAGAAAATAATACTTAATTTTGCATGTTGTTTTGTTGCAGGTTTGCGAGGCATCGGGGCATTTTGAGATGCAGGTTTTGTCCGTGCAGAACCTGAACGGGGAGCTGCAGAGCGGCGCGTGCTGTGACGGCGCTCGCGGCGCGGCGGACCGCTCGTGTGCGGCGGACGAGTGCGACACGTTTTTCCGCGTCTGTCTGAAGGAGTATCAGTCGCGGGTGTCTTCGGGAGGCCCGTGCAGCTACGGAAGCGGATCTACTCCCGTTATCGGTGGGAATACTTTTTCTGTCAAGCTCCTCGACGGCGCGAGCGATAAATCCAGGATCGTGCTGCCCTTCAGTTTCGCCTGGCCGGTGAGTTCAAAACACTGTTTTGTTCGCGTCTGATTAAACAAATCCGGGATTACCGGGGCAAGTTGTCACACTCTCTTACACAGTAATATTTCCCACGGTGGTGTTTTTTGGAAAAAGTCAGTTTGTGGATAGATTATTATTGTTGAGAAGCTGTTGTTTTTGGGACAACTTGCCCCGGCGTCACCTGCACACCATTTTCCATGATGCTTCCAGCGTCTTATTCTGTTTGTTAACACGCAGTCAGCGTTTGTGTATAGTAGTTTGTGTTATACTACCAACACTGTGTTTTTAACCGTATGTGGGTAGGTGTATCCGTTAATAAAGCTTTACACAAGAATCTTATAGGTAGCATTTTTCGTTTTAATGGGAGGTAGCAAAATCTGATGGGGTAGCACAAATTGGCATTCCTGTATAATGATGCTCAGGTTGGACAGGGGGTTGTGTTACCCCACCCACTCACAGTCCACCAGTATCCTCTCAAAATAACAGGACAATGTGCTCTAAAACACATTTTATCTCCAGTACCTACTGATGGACATTCAGATGCTGTTTTACACACAATGGCCACAGGAAACTGCTCTAGATATCCAGTCAGACCACCATTGATCATTTAAAGGGGCTTATCTCTCTATCTCTAATTCTGCTAATGAAACCTATAGTGAGCTGCCTATAGGCATATAATGCTGTCTAGGTTGGTCCACTAGGCTTTGAGACATTTGTTTGTGAGCAAAGATTGCGCAAAATAAATGTGAATTTTGTTAATTTTGCAGTTTTAAAAATCCAATTGGATATATTTTGCCCAGTGACCACTACCACGATCATCTTTAATTCACGTGATCAGCTTGAAAATAGTTACATAACTTCATAAGTATTTATTTGTAATGATTTACGCTAGGATTGCTGAATCAAAATCTCCAGGTCTAAATTGTTTTATTTTAAATGTATTAATTTTAAAATAGTTTTTTCCCTATTAACTGAAGCGTTATGTAAAATAAATAGGCCTGCATAAATGGTTAAAATGAAATCTGAAGTAGTGTGGTAGTCTTACATTGGTCGACCACTAGACATCAGCTTTAGAAAATCTCTTATCAGTCCACCACAACTTTGTATTGAGCATTGCCCAGGGCGGATCTGATTGTGGCATCTATTTTTCTCCACTCTGAATCTGAATGGTGCAATTGTTTTTGCAGAAGCCCATGTTTACTTTCACGACTCATATAAGGCCGAGCCGTCAGTACGAGGTCAAAGCAAGTCAGTCTGATAGGCCAATTAGGTCCTAGTTTCCATGGCAGCCAAGCTCAAACATCTCACCCCCTGCCCACGTCGATCAGAGCGGTCTAGACCTGCCTCACAGCCACTCTGAATGGAGATTAATTAGACATTGTCATCTTGCATGCTTTCTTTTCCGTCACAAGTCTACCTAGCAATTGAACCGCTCGCAGCCTGCGACGCTGCATTGTGGGACGGCGGTTCAACAAAGCAGGTTTACAAAGAAACACAGGGGGTCTTTGCATGAGTGTGTGTGTGTTCTGATCTATTTGTTGTCCGTTTTTGCATCATCAGCAGTGGTCATATGAAAATGCAGGGTGTGTGTATGGATGTTTCAGACGGAGTCTTGGTAACCAGTGTCCTGCTGTTAGTGAACTTGGATGAAAAGAAGCCTAGAAGATTGATTGTACTGTAGATATTTCATGCCTCGTGCTTAAAAAATCTGTTTACTCTATGGGGATGCTTGACTGAGATCTTTTATTATGTTTAATAGGTTTTAGTTCCATGTATCAGTTTAAGGGATCTCTCAGTCATAATAACATCCTTTTCATTTATGTGAAATTAAAAACTGCTAAAGGTCTCTAAACTCTTAATAATAAAGGTTCTGGCATTCGCTGAACCATTAAAGATGGAAACATGTTCTTTAGAAACAGGGTTCTGTTAAGAACTGCTCACTGAAAAGTTCTTTAGGAAACCCAAAAATGGATCCATAACTAGATCGACTTGCATCATCTCATTGGTTACATTAAAATGATCGCTCATCTAATTGAAAAACAAAAACATGCTTTTTCGGAGCAAATCCGTAAATATTGAGATATAAACATTGTATACAGTCAAACAAACATCTTAGTCAGTGTGATGTGAGATCTGTCTGAGAGATTCTTCATGTCTTTCTCATGCTGTCTCTAGTTCAAATCAATGAGGTGTCACTTGTGGACGAGTCCTGTAGCCCTGCTGTGTCTTTCTGTGTGCGAGTTTGAACTCATACTGCACTTGCTGCACACATTTGTGTGTGGATGGATGGATGGATTAAAGCTCATAAAGGCCTGTAGATCCCTCAGACTGCAGAGGCAGGAAGAGTCGGCATTACTGGTGTGTGTGAGGTCATCTCAGAGAGCCATGATGGACTAAATGCTTCTGCTGTCTGTTCTCAGAATCAGCTCGTATTCAGAGAATGTTTCTCAAGCTGTTTCTGTCATTTTCATGTTCCTCAAACATCATCTAACATCCCACTGAGAGTTTTTCTCACACATTTTTTCACTCTCCTGTCTGTCCTGTTACTTATCTTTAGTTGATGAAGAGCCAGATAGTGAAAGTAGTTCAGTCATGTCTCCTGATAAAGCTCGGAGTGATCAATCATTACAGTGTTTGTGCTGCAGCGCTGTGTTAATGTTCCTCAAACAGTCTGGAGAGGTTTGTTCTGAACCCCTAACCTAAAATATGAATATTAAATGATTGAAATATATCAATTTTTAGCTGTTTTTAACATTGATACTATTAAGAAATGTTTCTTGAGCAGCTAAATTATTTATTAGGATAATTTGGTACCCAAAGGTTGCTGAAAATTCATGATTGTTAATCACAGGAAATTAAATTTTTTAAAACTATATTCAAACTGATATGAACAAAAAACGTTATCCAATTCAAAATGATTCTTTGAGACGTTGTAATGGTGATTAAATGTGTTTTTTCTTTCTTTCAGAGGTCGTATACATTGATTGTGGAGGCTTTGGACTTCAATAATGACTCGAGCACAGGCAGTGAGTAGCTCTCTCTCTCTCACACACACATTATTCAGTATCTTTCAAGAGAATAGTCAGAAAGTGACAACGAGAGAAAGCGTTCTTGAAAGCAGCATGCAGCTTGTGTGATTTCTGTGCGTACGTGTTGTGGATGGCTGGCAAACACTTCCTGTTACTAAACCGCTGCCTGCACCTGCTTGCATTCATCAGTCTTTTAAACACATTGTTATAAGTGTGAGACAATCTCACACACACGCAGCAGGGAGTACATTGGAAATGACCTGCAATAGTTTTCTGTAGAATCTATTTTGATTTATTTATCCCATTCATATCTAAATTAAAGCGTGTGAGCGCGTGCCAAATCTGAACAGTAGTGCAAACATTGCCTTGCACTTAACACCAACATGTCAAGTTGCCTTCAGCACGGGTCCAGCTACTGTAGTGCAGCATCCCCCCCACTCTCACACATATGTTGGTTTTTGTGGTTTATGGGGACTCTACATAGGCGTAATGGTGTTTATACTGTACAGACTGTGTGTGCTATTGCCCTACACCAATCCTACACCTAATCCTACCCCTTACAGGAAACTTTCTGCATTTTTAGATTAAAAAACACACAGTTTAGGATGTTTTTTAAGCCTTTTAAATTATGGGACATAGGCAGTGTCCTAATAAACCACCTTAAATGGTCATTAAACCCATGCCATTAAACAAATTTGTGTCCCCATAAACCATACACACACAAATATATACAGTATGTTAAATTTAGATGTATACAAAAGTAAAAACACGCACATTAAAATATATATAGTATTTTTTTAGTTTATATTTTTATACTATTTTATATTTGTGTATGCATGGTAGAAGAAATCCAAAACGCAACAGTTTTTACTATTGCAATATGGTGTGATGTTTCCAGCGTCATGCAGGTGTGTGAGCAATCGTCTGACTCTCAGGTAAACAGCGAGGATCGGTGACAGTGAGATATCAGCAACCTGGCACCGATCTCTGTCCTCCTGTATTTCTGAAGGACAGGTTTGGGTCAAGACAGTTATTTCTCCTAAACCCACGAGCCACACACACTTCACACACTCCTCTCACAATTTACAGCCCTTCGGCCAAATACCTCACCGCTGTGCTGGATTCTGGCTTGCCCTGAAAAAATTACTACGATATTCCTGTGCCCAATAGTAAACAAAGTCTATAGTACCCTGCTCTTAAAGGGACCGTTCAAATCTGTCATTGTTTTCCATTTTTATGTGTCCATAAAATAATACATGAAATAAGCAGAACGTCTGAGCTACCTTAAAATGTGATCAAACTATCATACAAGGGAACATTCGTTATACTTTTAAGCTTTTATATATCTGTGTTGGTGGTGTAAATTGTATTTTATTCCGCCTAATATCTGCTTTGGTGTCTTAGAGACCTTTCGGCTTTAAGCCATTACACAAATCCGCTTGTTGTGATCAGATTTTGTGTGCGTGTCAGGGTTGTGTAAGATGGCGTAATTTCACAGGGGCCTAATTGAACCACAGCTGCCCGCTAAAGTGTGCATTTCTCTCTGTCTCCTGCTCCTAAAGGCATCAATGGTCAAGTCATAGAGAAAGCGGTCCAGTCGGGCATGATCAACCCAAACCGTCAGTGGCAGGTCTTGAAACACAACGGCCCTGTGGCTCAGTTCCAGTACCAGATAAGGGTGACCTGCGACGAGCACTACTTCGGCTTCGGCTGCAATAAGTTCTGTCGGCCCAGAGATGACTTCTTCGGCCACTATACCTGCGATCACAATGGAAACAAGACCTGCTTGGAAGGATGGGCTGGCCCAGAATGCAACACTGGTAAGGGGTGGAGCCTATATTAGACTTGCAGTGTGTGAATTTGTGGATTTCAATTAAAAAACATTTCATATTTGATGACTGTTTTCACTAGGCACAGTGAAGTTTTATGTGTGCACACTACTTTTTAATGTTTGAGGTTGGTTGAAATGTTTTAATGTTTATGAAAAAAGGCCTCTTCTTCTAACCAAAGGTGCATTTGTTTGATCAAAAACACAGTAAAAGCACTAATATTGTAAAATATTATTACAATTTAAAATATCTGTTTTCTATTTGATTATATTTTAAAATGTAATTTATTCCAGTGATGTAAAGCTGAATTTTTAGCATCATTACTCCAGTCTTCAGTGTCACATGATCCTACAGAAATCACTCTGATATGCATATTTTCTGCTCAAGAAACATGTTTATAGAATTAAAAACAGCTGTGCTGCTTAATATTATTGTTTTTGAAGCCGTGATGCATTTTTTTGTATGATTTGATAAATAGCATCAAAGTTCAGAAATGTTCAAAAAATAATTTATTTAAAAAATAAATATTTTCTTAAATTTTGAATGTCTTTATGCATTTCTGATTAAATATATACATTTCTAAAAATAAATAAATTCAAGTAATTAATATAGTTTTTAATAAAGTTATTAAAATATGTTTAAAAATAATTTTTATAAACATTCAAATTGGCTACAAGTTGTTCTTTTCAAGTAAAACTAATAATAAATAAAAAACAATGGAACAAATCACTAAAATTGGTTGTTCAAAAAGTGTGGGAATAGGATTTAGAATCGGTGAGAATGGATTCAAACTGGCTCTGAATCACTGACCTCACGGGGATGTTGTTATTTGAGACTGTCCCTATCACAACAAAGCTTTGACACACACACACACACACACACTGCATCCCGTCTGCCAGCTAGTGTGTGTTAATGTTTGATACGGTGTGGGTTTGCGACAGTATTAGGGTGGATTTTATCTCTGTAATAGTGTTTATTCCCTCATTCACTCCCGCATTAAGAAACACGAGTAGAGGGGAGGAGAAATGACATCATGTTGGCAGATGATGTACAGAGCGGCTGGGATGGCGTGATGAGCGAGAACTGCTGAGATCACACAGATGGAGCTGATAGCAGTAACCATATTCCTCTTTCTCTCTTGTTTTCTTAGCCATCTGTAAACAGGGCTGCAGCACTGAGCATGGCTCCTGTAAAACGCCTGGAGACTGCAGGTAACACATAGCATTTATTTATACAGATAATGAATTTATTGATTCTTTTCCAATATCAAGTGCACTGAACTATGTCTAAATAGGCAAAAACTAAAAAGCCCATAGCCTCAGTAGTAAACTCAAACTAAACCCAATTTTCTGCATTGGCCTACTATTAAGTGACTTATTTTGAACACAACAATGGCAAAATATAAAATTTCATAACTAGGGCTGTAAATTCGTGTTTTTTTCAATGATAAAAATAGCAGTTTTGGTTTAAAATGTCATTTTCCCCCCCTATAAAAAGTATTTTTATAAAGAGGTTTTCTGAGCATTTTTATAGGGCTGAACAATTCTATAATTTCTTACATATTAATTGAATTATTATATTATTTTGATTATTGCTGCTATTAAAAATAATATACAAAATAAATTCGTAATTAAACTGTGTTTTACCCATATTTTTAAGAATCAAATTGTTTATATTCAACATTTAGTGTGTGATTCGCTTATTTTACAATGCATCATACGATTTCCTCATCTGAAAAAAAAAAAGAAAAAATAATCATGCATTTTGGCCTAAGAAAGTCTGAAAAAAAAAGTCTGTCTGGTTGCCAGAGGCAGACAGTTGTGAAGTATTTTTACTCTGCTTTAAAAAGTACTTTTCAAGTGTCTATACTTCATCAGGGAGTTTTTCCAAAGCATAATATTGTACTTTTTTCTGCACTACGTTTCATGTTAAGTATGCTTAACTGCATTAGAAATGTACTACTTTTTTACTTTTACTCAAGTAAAAGTAATTCAAATATTTACTTGAGTCCAAGAAAGTACTGCTTTTTTAATGTTCTTAAGTATTAAAGGTAAAAAAAACTACTTTTATTTATGAAATGTATGACATTGTGCACCTCTGAATAAGCCACATACACTTAGTAGCAGCCTTTGCATTGTAAGCGAGCGCATACTGTAATGTCTCTGAATCATGTCTACACTGAGTATTGCAGCAGTCACATTATGCCAGTGTTTCCTCGTCTCAGTGCATATGATACAGTGTTTTCAGAGGTGATGTTCTGCCCCTCACAGGTGTCTGTACGGCTGGCAGGGCGAGTACTGTGACCAGTGTATCCCTCATCCTGGCTGTGTGCACGGCACCTGTGTCGAACCCTGGCAGTGTCTGTGTGACACCAACTGGGGAGGCCAGCTCTGTGACAAAGGTAATTCCGTTCTATTCCATTCCATTCTATTATATTTAATGCTACTCTATTCTAATTGTCAAATTGTATTTGGTGTGAAGAATATTCCACATTCATGGAAGTATTGGTGAAAAACCCTCATGCATGAAATTCTGTCCGATGTTTTGACCAGAATCAGCAAGTGTTGCAGTTCATGTCAGCCAAACTTTGGCCAAAGCCAGTTTTTTCACATTTGGCACTTGTAATTTTGGATCCTGCATGTCCATATTTCTATTTTTCTGTTTTAATCTGGATTCTGTTTTCTGTCTTGGAAGTACAAGCTCTATTCTATTCTATTCCATTCCTTTCCATTCCATTCTTTTCTATTCCGTTCAATTTGTATTTGTTCTGTTCAGCCTGGGTCATTTGTTGAATTGTTTTGATTGGTGTAGACTTGAACACCTGTGGCACGCAGCAGCCCTGTCTGAACGGTGGCACCTGCAGTAACACGGGACCAGACAAATACCACTGCGCCTGTCCCGATGGCTACTCAGGACAGAACTGTGAGAGAGGTGGGTCACACACAAACACACACACCTCATGGCTGATGTTCACCATAAACATCCTGTAAAAAATAAAAACAGGAAATGATGTCTTGGGATGTCAGTAATGGGTGAACTTAATGACTAAAGTATTTTAAATCACCAAAATCTGAGGATGCATCATGATTTTCCTGTATTTATTACACTATACATTGGATAAGATTTTGTTTATGTTTTTGGAATAAGTCTCTTCTGGTCACCAAGGTTGCATTTATTTGATCAAAATATTAAAAACTGTAATATTGTTAATTCCTGTGATGACAAAGCTGAATTTTCAGCATCATCACTCCAGTCTTTAGTGTCCCGTGATACTTTGGAAATCATTCTGATACGCTGATAGCTTTTTTTTAATGTAAACTGTAATGCGGTTTTTAAGGATTCTTTAATGAATAGAAGTTCAACAGAACAGGATTTATTGAAATCAGATCTTTTTTTCAACATTATAAATGTCTTTACTGTCACTCTTGATCAAATTGATTTTATTTGGTGTGAAGAATATGTGAGGAAGTAACGGAAAAAACGAAATGTGAATTTTCCTAAGAAGAATAAAAAGTTTGATAGATGTTTTCTTGAGTGCATAGTTTGTATGTTTTTGATCAGAATCACTCATGTTACTTATCAGCGAGTCGTCAAATTAAACCATGTATCGTTTTGCAGTTCATGTCAGCCAACTGGCAAGAAACTCTAGCCAAAGTGAAGTTTTTACTCACATTTGGCACTTAATTTTGGATCCTGCATGTCCATATTTCCCTTTTTCAATTTATTCTGGATTCTGTCATCTGTCTTTCTTTGGGCCGGAGATTTTTATGTGCAGTAAGAGAGAAAAGAGCAGAGAGATACTCACGCAAACATGCACTTACTAATCAAGCAGTGGCCAAGCCGAAGAATGCAGTGTGCATTCATTTGATTTGGGCATAATAATGCATCACTTTGTGTCACATATGTGTGCTGGAAAAATAGATCTGCTGCTCGGCTTGGTTTGGCACGACGTGTCTTCTGTCAAACACACTTCACCAGGCCATCCTGGATGCAATAATAGAGATTTTCTTGTTCTGCTGTTTTCGTTTTGCTCTGGTTTGCTTCGATATTTGTTTATTCTTTTTTCTTGTCATGTTTTATTGGAAATACAAGCTCATGGCCTCTTGCTACGCTCGTCTGTTTTTGTTGGTGGTCTCTGTGCGGTGTGAGAAAGGCCAAAGGGGCTTTCCCGTCCACTGACTGATCTGATAAAGAGCGATAGAGCGAAGAGAGGGAGTGACTGGGAGATTGAAAGGGGAAAACCAAGACGTGACCCTGCCTGATTGTCTGTGAACTCTAAGACAATGTGATTTGATGCAACAAAACTCACTCTGATCTTTCTCTCTCTCAGCTGAACATTCAGCTGACCCTTTGCTAAACTCGGCGACCATTGCTTGCTCTGAGAAGCTTTACAGAACATCTCATGATCTCTGAATATCGGGAAAAGCCATGGTTTCTATATATTTGCATTAGAAAACAGTTTTTTTTGTGTGTGTGTGCCAGATATTACTTAAATGTCAGTTTGCATGCTGTAACTGTACATTTGTATTTCTACAGCACTGTAAAATAAGTAAAACAAATATTCATAATGCATAGTCAGTGGGTCATATTTTTTATGTAGTTATTTTAGTAGTATTTATTTACTATCAGTATTTTAAATTGGCTTTGTATATTTTCAGTTTTGTTGTTTTAATTTAAGTAAAATGTTTAGAATTTTGTCATCTTTATTATTATTATATATTTTATTTTTTTAAATGTAGGGCTATTTATATTAAATTTTTTATTTATTCTAGTGTCTTAAAAATATATTTTAAGGTTTTTTTTTTAGTAACTCTGCAAAGTCTAGCGAAACATTTCCGTTTCTTTGCTAAATTTTCATTTATTTAATTTAAATGTTAAAAATTGGTTTTCGTTAACAGTAACAACACTGCCTGACACAAGCATGCACCTAAATGGTTAAATTAAGGACATGAATTTTTGAGCTTGAATTATTATATTTTGTGAGCGGAAAGAGTCTTAAGATGACATGAAACAGGGCAGAGGCGTACATTGCTGCTAGATAGAAAGGGAGCAAATGTGTGGTCCATGTGTTTTATTTTGGGGTAAAATGTCTGTGTATTTTGTGCATTCCTTTGGAAAACGCTGTTCTGTCTCAGTTTTGCTTTGATTGTGTGCAAGAACTACATTATAACATGTCTCTCTTTGGCTCTCTGCAGCGGATAATGCCTGTCTGTCTGAGCCGTGTCTGAACGGAGGCAGTTGTGTGGAGTCCAGTCAGGGCTTTGAGTGTCAGTGTGCGCCGGGCTGGACCGGACCGTCATGCAACATCAGTAAGACATCTCCGCACTCAAACTGATCATACATCAAACTACTTTGAATGAGAGAACTGAGCCATATATAGAAGCCTGAAGGAGACTTGGAGCTGGGCTCCTTTGACTCGAGCCAGAGAGCAGCCACCCACAATAACTGCATGACATCACATTAAAATCACTCAGAATACATTAGCAACAGCATAGCAACACCATTTGAACTTTAAAGTCAATTTTTAGTGCTGTTTGTTCTTTATTCTACGAGAAAGTAAAAATGCTTACTAGGGGTGGGCAATATTATTAAAAAAGACAGTAGACAAGTAAAATAGCTTATATAAAATATCTTACACAATATCTTGCTTTGAAAAAAATTCAAAAAATTTAGCTTTAAAATAAGACCAAAAAATACATGTCAGTAATGCTTAAATAATGGTATTGAAAATATAAATTACTATTCCTCTGTAAAAAGATTATAAATGAAGATTTTATATAGTTATAGCAGTTATTATGAAGAAACAGTGCTGTCAAAAGATTAATCGTTATTAATCGTATGTTAAATAAAAGTTTTTGTTTGCATAATATATGTGTGTGTACTGTTTATTTAATATGAGGCGTTTATTAACTTTTATGTATATATTAAATGTACACACATACAGTATATGTATGTTTATAAATATTCCATATATTTATATTCCTATATTTGATAATATATATAAATATATTTAATATATTAACATAACATATTTTTCTGAAATGTATGCATGCATGTGCTTGTATTTATATATACATAATAAATATACACAGTGCATATATTGTGTAAGCAAACTTTTTTTTTAGATGCTAATCTAATGTTGATAATCGTTTGATAGCACTATTAAGAAATATATATTAATTATTAAATTAACAAGTGACTAACATTAATAATAATAGCATTCTTATTATTGCCATTAATCATCATTATTTTCTCCATGATTTTTAAAAAAGGTTTAAAAAAAGTGTTTAATGTGCACCTATTTATTTAATCAAAAATGCAGTAAAAACGATGATTAATATTGCTATTAATAAAACTAGTCATTTGCAAATTATTGTTTTCTATTTGAATGTATTTTAAAATGTAATTTCAGTGTTTCCCACAGGATTTTGAGAGACTTGCGACGGCAGGCGACGTCACACCTTTGTCTGATAAAATCAGCATATATCAAACCTAACGTACACCAATAAGAGACAATATGCGCTCGCGTGTGTGAGATGCGGGAGCTGGTGGCAGCGGGCAGATGTGGTGTGCACGGAGGGGAGGGGCTGTGTGTGTGTGTGTGTGTGTGTGTGAGAGGGAGAGAAGCGTGAGTGACAGAGAGATGAAGAGAGAGCAGGGAAAGGAAATGCAGTTGAACTAATTCACTGCGTGTTTTAAATAGCGTACAAAAGAATAACGAAACACAATATGTGACGGTCAGTATTGATTTTTTTTTTTGTTGTTTTGGTCGGAATTTAATCTGTGGCGCACCACCATCTATGTGTGGGAAACACTGAATTTATTCCTATGACGCAAAGCTGATTTTTCAACATCATTTCTCCTTCAGAAATCATGAAAGTATATTGGAACAAAATAATGATGCAAACTATGATGTCTCCTCAGATGAAGATGACTGCAGTCCAAACCCGTGCAATCACAGCGGTGCGTGTGTGGACCTGGTGGACGGCTTTAAATGCGTCTGCCCCGCGCAGTGGACCGGAAAGACCTGTCTCATTGGTGTGTGTGTGCCCCTCTGTGTGCCTCTGCTCTCCTTTCTTTAAGTCGGGGTGTGTTTGTTCAAAAATCCAATTTACCGTGGTAACCAAATCAGCCTTGGAAGAATTTAAGCACCAGACCACCATGAGACCCCCGCCGCTGATTCATACGAGAGCACATTTACAGTCCATTAACACACACGCACAGATTCCTCAGGGACGCTCGGCTGTGTGCGTATCAGTCTGATTGTAATTTAAACTGCGCTCACACTGATTTCTTTTGTCATTTTTGGCCCAGATGCTAATGAGTGCGAGGAAAGCCCGTGCGTCAATGCCCACTCCTGCCGGAATCTGATTGGAGGATACTTTTGCGAGTGCCTGCCTGGTTGGACGGGCCAGAATTGCGACATCAGTAAGTATGTCATGGTTTTAGATGAATGCTGTCAGAGCTTGAATTATTGGGAGCTCTAAAAGAAGTTCAGATGTTTGCATATTATATAGCAATGTGTTGGGGAGAAATTGAGTAGTGATCTGTGTTGTGTGTGATGCATTACTATTTAATTAATTACTGTCACTTTCCATTTAAAAAGTAAGGGAATTCTCTTAATTTGTTTCTAATTTAATTACAGTTGTAGTTGCATTGAATACTTTATAAAAGCAATTCTCTATAAAACAAGGGTGAAATCAATAAATATTATCAATATTACATCTAATGTACTTTTTTAATGTAACAAAAAATTAAAAATTATATATATATATATATATATATATATATATTTATAAAAAAAACTTTTTTTTTTTTTTTTTTAATTCAAGAGCAGTTCTAAACTATCTAAAGTTAAAACTATCAAAACATCTTCATTTGTTGAAATAAATCTCAAATAAAGTACAATTATTAGATGAATGTTAAATGAAAAGCTTTACCGAAAATATTTCCTTGACAACTAAATGAAATCAAATACTAAAATTACTCAAATTAATACATTAAAATAAACACAAAACAAAATATTATTGTTTTAGTAAATATAAATAATAAAAAAAAATACTTACAAAAAAAAGACTTAAGACATAAAAAAACTCAAATAATTTATAATAATAATAATCAATACTGTAATATTAAGTGCATTATACTAAATAACTCTAATTTTACTTGCTAATATGTCTTATTTTTCCAACAACCAGTGGTTTAGTGTGGTAAAATACAACATGGCTCTTTGAAATTAATTAGTTCCCAAAAAATTATTATACATTTAATTTTTGTCTGGCTGATAATAAAAGGGTCAAAAAAACCTGAAATCGATTTACTGAAGGAGGGATCCCAATAATATCTAGATACCAGAGATTTGGCAAATGCATTGCCACTTTATTTAGTTTATTCAGTATTTTAACAAAATTTTTTAGCTTTCAGCTGCTAAAAGCGTCTAGTATTCCCAGCTATAACATGTTTCACCTGGTTTAAACTCAGGAAAATGCAGAGAGTGCAAATAAGAGTGCTTAGACTGTCGGGGCCTGATATGGAGCCTCGGCGTGATTTGTGAAAGGTGAACTGATATTTTGATGGGTTTCCCCCCTGCAGATGTCAACGACTGCCACGGACAGTGTCTTAACGGAGGACTGTGTAAGGTAAGGACTCAAATGTATCCCAGAGCTTCTGGCAGATATGAAGGCTTTCTCCGTTTCTATCATTACTGTTTAAAAATAGCAGAAGCTGAGTCATGTTTTGGAGAGTGAACATAAAGACAAAGTGGTCAAAAAGACAGAGTGAGTTTGTGAAACGATCGGATTACCATAAACATTCTTGTCTCCTATTCATTGTTTTTTCTCTCTCTGTGTGTATACTTTGCTCGCTCTGGCTCAGTGTTGTACAGCTGGAGTGCATTAGGACTTTGTCTGAGCCAGTTAGCTATCAACACACAGCGAGGAAAGACCTAATCAGTCCTGACAATCCCCTGTTTGATTTGATCAAATGAAACATGTTGTAATGGACTTTAAGTTATTAGTCCCTTATAGAAAGTAGAATATCTGTGCTAGTGGTTAGCGATATTGTCTTGAGCTTGATTTACGCCATTTGTCAGTGGGCCAAGACAATTAAATTCAAGATGTACTCTATGAAAGTATGTTGTAACTTATACTCCATTTAATTCATATTGTGTTTTTTACTTCTTTTTTTTTTTGTTGATATTTTTGCTATAAAACAGGACTATTATTTAATATAATTATTAATATAAAGGACTTATATTTATTGAATTGTTATTACCTTGCCTTACTGTATAGTCCAGAAAGGTTAGAGAAAAATAATTGTTGTTGATGTTAATATATTGTCTAGAATTCCAAAAATCTGTAAATTATTAAATGAAATTATTATCAATAATTAATGTCAAATCATTATTCATAACAACAGCAATAATATAAATTTTTATTATTATATTATTATTATTGTTTACAGTAATTATTATTTATGATATACAATCACTTTTTTGCTGTATAGCAAGGATGAATTGTTATAAATATTAATAACGATTATAATAATTATTATTACTAGAATTAAGAAATTATGCAATAAATAATAAATACTACTAATAATAATAGTAATTGTTGTTGACATTATATATATATGTTGTATAGAAGTAAGAATTCAGAATTATTATTAAATAATATTATTAATAATTGCTGTCAAATCATTTTATTAATAACAATAATAGCAATTGTTATTCATATTATTATAAATATTTACAGTAATTGATACTTTTTAATTTTATTTAGTTTAAAATATTGATAATTAGAATTATTGTATTATTTTTTTTTTATTGATTAGTGTCAATTATATTATTAATGGTTGTAAATATTAATAATATTAATACAATTCCTTTTTTAATTGTATAGCAAAGACTAATTGTTATTATTAATATCAATAATAATTATCATAATTATTGTTACCAGAATTAAGAAATTATGCAATACATAAATACTACTAGTACTACTACTAATTATTATTAATAATGTTTATATTTATTATTATGTATAATCTTGATCAATATAAAAATGACAACAACGACGACTTTAATTCACAGTATATTCAATTATAATTATTATTTCTTCCTGATTTTTGTCATGTTTATTTTTGAGTGAAAATACCATTATATGGCTCGTTTCTAATGTGTGTCTCTGTGTGTGTGTGTGTGTCAGGATCTAGTCAATGGCTATCGCTGTGTGTGCGCAGCAGGCTTCGTGGGTGAGCACTGTGAGCGGGACATGGACGAGTGCTCGAGTCGACCCTGTCTCAACGGAGGACGCTGTCAGGACGCTGTCAATGCATTCCAGTGTCTGTGTCCACCCGGTTTCTCAGGGGCCACGTGTCAGGTGAGCTCCAAAACCTGTTCTGCTCATTAATAATCAGTTGTAAATGTACCTAAATAAAGCTTGTGAGCAGGTATTTGAGTTTGTGTGTGTGTGTGCTTTTGTCTTCAGCTGGACATAGACTACTGTGAGAGCGCCCCGTGTCAGAACGGAGCGCAGTGTTTTAGTCTGGCCTCAGATTACTACTGTAATTGCCCCGAAGATTACGAAGGAAAAAACTGCTCCCAACTCAAAGACCACTGCCTCATCACACCATGCCAAGGTAGGTTACCCGGAAAATACAGTAGTATATATCAATACATGGTTTATAATATTATATATACAGTTTATATATGAAGAACTATTAGTGCTGTGAAACCATTAATCACATCCCTTATAAACATAATATGTGTGTGTACTGTGTATATTGATTATGTATATAAAGAAATATAAACACATACAGTATATATATATTGAAGATATTTACATGTATATACATTTAGAGACTTATATTTGTTATTATATATATATTTCATATATAAACATATTTTTCTTATATATGCATGTGTTTGTATTTATATATATTTAATAAATATACACAGTACACACTCATATATTATGTAAAAAAAAAAAACTTATTTTGGATGAATCATTTAGCAGAACTTATACATATTTTGATTAGGTTAAAAATGACTAAACTGATAATAATAACTGATTTTTGAAAATTGACAAATTATAGTTATAATAGTAATTATAGTTCTATCTATCTATCTGTTTTTTTCAATTAAACTCGTCATATATATGTTTGTGTTTTTATTAGTAGTAGTATTATTAGTATATATAAATACACACATACAGTATATATTTTAAAAATGTTATAGTATATTTATATCAACATAATTTTTATTATCTATAAATATATTTATAATATTAAATATACATTACATTTGTTTCTGAATATATATACACATAATATTATATTATATATTATTATATATACATAATAAATAGTACACACGTATATTATGTAAAGAAAACGTATATTTTGGATGTAATTAATCATGATTAATCCTTTTGAAAGTATAAATATATGTATTAATTTATTGTAATTTTTTTTTTAATGAATACATTTTTTTGTATTTATCTCATCATTATTTAGTATTCATTTTTTAGAAAATACATGGGATTTTTTCTTCTTTATTTCACAAACCTGAGCTAGTTGGTTTGCTGTCGATGAGAATGTGTGTTAGCTCTAGAGTCCTGAAGTCTCCAGCTTTATTGAGTGCTAATCAGTGCTCTCAGACTCCAGATCGCGAGCCTCATGCACGGGGGGTAAGATTATCTGGTTGGGCACATTCTGAGATTTTAATGGACACTGGGAATAGAAGTCCAGTCTTTTTTTAGTCAGCGCAGCCGTAAGACTATCCTCATCTCAAGGCCTCGGCACGTTTGATGTCGTGCCATTGTGTACACCGTAGCGCTAGCAATTGCTAACTCTAGTATATTGGTCTCCTGGGCTGGAGCACCATGGTAACAGCTAGGATATCATTTCACCACGCGTATGCTAACCCAAAGTGAGCTTACCGAGAGGGGAAAACCCACCGCTAGTCAGACTACATGACGACTATGCTAATTCTTAGCATGCCGCTGTCTACTTTCATCATAGCTGTCAGTGACATATTTGGATGAAGGCAAGTTCCCATGGTGATGGAGACCCTGGAATGTTTTTCAAATTGGATTTAAAAGTCATGTTCATTCAAAAATCTTAAAATTCAAAGAGTTTTCGTAGACATTTCTGTTGTGATTTTTTTTTTCTAGATATTTGCTCAGTTCTAAAATATTCAAAAAAATTGCACAAACGGCTTCAAAAGTTTTTGATTTTCAAATAAGTTCTTTTATCTTGTTTTAAAGGATGTTTTTTCTCTAAAACCAGACTAAATGCTTTATTTACGCTGATTAACATTAATTAATTAAGTTAAAGTTCAGTAGTTAATTATTTTACTTACAAATAATGATGATAATGATTGCTTTTTTTTGCAATTCTTATTATTTACTGTAAAACATGAATTTAAGAAAATATTAAAATATCTGAATTATTACTTCAATACATTTTTATTACTTAGTAAAACATAATGATGTTATTGTTTTTATTAGTAATGTTGAAAATTATTATATCTAATATTCCTAACAGTAAAAATAAAATAATAATAGATTAATAATTAGCAACTATTTAATTATTATTATATAGTAAATGATTCTACAATATAATAATTAATATTACTACTGCAACTACTTCTAATAGTAATATATTCATAATTAGTAACTATATATTATTAATAATTAGAATTGTTATATTTAGAATTTTAATATAATGATTATTTTAAATAATATAATTATTTAAAAAAATTATGATTATAATAAATAATAGGATTGTCAACATTAAGACTATTCATTCTATAATATTAATAGTAATAATAATAATTATTTTTATTATTACTACTAATACTAATACAAATAATAATATTAATACAGATTTAGATAATAAAAAATAATATTATTGTCAACATTTATATTATTATTTCTATAATAACAATAAAAATAATAATTACTATTATTATTACTATTAGAAAAGCCGTGGAGAGGAGTCCAGCTAAAACCAGTCTGTCTGGTCTGAATGACTGCCAGTTGGTGAGCTTGATTTTGACCTGTTCTAGATGAAGGATGTTGACTCATGTTTTCCTGCAGTGATTGACAGCTGCACGGTTGCCGTGGCATCGAACAGCACTCCAGGCGGCATGCGGCTCATCTCCTCTAACGTTTGTGGTCCTCACGGCCGCTGTCGAAGTCACGCCGGAGGACACTTCAGCTGCGAGTGTCAGGAGGGGTTCACCGGCACGTACTGCCACGAGAGTAAGCCCGCTTCCTATCCCAGCTTTCTTTGCTGTTATTAGATTCCACACCTCCTGGACTTATCTCTCGCTCTTTGCTCTCAGACATCAACGACTGTGAAAGCAGCCCCTGTCGTAACGGCGGTACTTGCATTGATAAGATCAACGCGTATCAGTGTATCTGTGCTGACGGCTGGGAGGAACACAACTGTGAGAGCGGTGAGCGCATTTCACCTTCCAATATCACTTAAAAACACCTCTCATTTATCCAGTTATATTGAGCCCTGAAATATTGTGCGTTTCCAAAACAGACATTGACGACTGCAGCATGAACCCGTGTCGGGATCGAGGAGTGTGCCGTGATCTGGTCAATGACTTTTACTGCGAATGTGAAAACGGCTGGAAGGGAAAGACCTGTCACTCACGTAAGCCCCACCCCCTCATGTACACACCAGTATAAGTGGTAATAAGTATTTTAAAAGTGGTTTCATTTGTGTCAGTAAATCATCACTTCCACATCCTGGCATGGATTTTATGATAAATTCAAATCTTAAAATGTCACGTGTCATTTTTCTAGTTATGCTCAGTTTAAAATGTATAAAATGGCTGAAAAAGTCATTGTTCAAATTAATTTTTGCGTTTCACATAAATTTGTCTTGTTTTAAGGATGTTTAGATATTTTTGCTTTATTAATAATTATGAAATTATGTTTATAATGATTATTAATTAATAATAATTAAACATTTTTGATAATTATTAGACTGTACAGAAAAAACAATTATGAATTAAAATATTATTTGTATAATATTTATTGTTATTTATCATTGTCATTATATAACTGTTGCTATTATTTAATTGTTAAACCAGTAAAAATATTTATTCTTATTATTTAGATTTAACTAACAAAATTATAAATAAAATTGTTGTTTGTTTCATCAACAATAAGCCACTATTGTCAAGCTGATGAATTGAAAATATAAAAATAAAAATACAGTAAAAATCTTGCATTTTTTAGAAAATTGAAATTTAATTAAATCTGTAAGAAATAAATTTAATCTTTTTCATTTATGTTAAAACATAATAAATAAAATAAAGTATGAACTATCATTAAAAAGCATCTCTGAACATTTTTGGGTGAAGACACAAATGAATCACTGAATCAGAGTTTTGAATCAGTTCATTTAAACGGACAGTTTGAACTGATTCATGTAAACAAATCTTTCTGACTAGTTACATTTTTGCCGCTGAGGTATAAATCAAACGCTTTTATCCCAGAAACTTACAAGACGATGAAGGGGCCGCAGAATAAGCCTAAAAAATGCAGTAAATGATTTGAATGCAGTCTGAAGGCTGATTTGTTCTCATTTACAGGTGAGAGTCAGTGTGATGAGGCTACTTGTAAGAATGGGGGCACATGCTCTGACGAAGGTGACTCATTTAAGTGCATGTGTGCTCCGGGATGGGAAGGAGCCACCTGTAACATAGGTGAGCCGCTAACCTAACAGAGCATTGTTGTGAACTGGTCTCTAAGTCACTTTCTAAAGCGTTTCCCTCCACTTAACTCCACAGCAAAGAACAGCAGCTGCCTGCCGAACCCCTGCGAGAACGGAGCCACGTGTGTCGTGACGGGTGACAGCTTCACCTGCGTCTGCAAAGAAGGCTGGGAGGGGCTCACCTGCAGCCAGAGTACGGCAAAACTTCCTGTTTCACTTCCTTACTACTTCCTGTCTTGACTCCTGTCTACCTCCTGTTTCCAACTCTCACCTACCGCTGCTTAAGGTTCTCTTCACAACTATATATTCACTGGACAGCATCGCTGTAGAATAGCAGAACGCATTTTAATATGCAAAAAAATGGCACCCGTCGCCTTTACCTTCAGTTACAGTTTTCTAAATGATCACAGAAAACGCCTTTGGTAGTGCAGAGTCTGATGAGTAAGAAATAAGCTGAAATATTATTAGCGAACATAATGTTGGTGGATTTTTGTTCAGGTGGGATTATGATCTGCCATTTATAACTATGGTGAAATTATTGCGACTGATCCACTCGTTGACTATAATGCGAACACATGACAATAATCTCCAGATGTATGTTTCTACCATTTAATAACAAAATGTTTGATGTTTCATTTACAGATTCCAATGATTGCAACCCACAACCATGGTAAGCCTTATTTTAAATCATCAAAAAATTATTAAATTAAATTAAATTAAATTAAATTAAATTAAATTACATTACATTACATTACATTAAATTAAATATCTATTATAGTAGCTTTTAAACGTTTGATTTACTCAGTTTAAGAATTCATTCATTTATTTGTATTTATTATATATATCTTATTTATTCATTTATTTATTATATTTATATATATATATATATATATAATATTTATTTGTATATTTTTTTCTAGAATTAAAGGATACATTATAGTAGCTTTTAAACTTCAGATTTTTCCTATTGTGTTAATTTTGAATGTAAAAAATGTTAAAAGTATGATTTAAAATATCTTTTTCAGCTATAAAACAATTTAATAATATAACAATAAATATAATTAGCTTTTTTACTATATTTGACTTTTACTACTATTTGCTATATTTTGTGTGTGTGTGTGTGTGTGTGTATATATATATATATATATATATATATATATATAATGAAGTATATACAGAAAAAAAATAGTAAGCTTAAATTCAGTAAATTATTGCATTCAAGTGCCTTCAAGTCATACGGGAATGATCAAATTTATGAAATACGCACACACAAACAACACCATAAAATAAAAAGCATATAGTCCTGAACTTAATAAATGTTAATGCATTAGCATTAACACTTAAAAGCACTTAAAAGCTTCCTGTGTTGCTGAAATCCGTTTACTGTCTTTTACGGCGTGACCTGAATAGAAATTTCTCTGGAGGACTTGAATCTGATGGTTTGTGTGTGTGTTTGTGCAGCTATAACAGCGGGACGTGTGTGGACGGTGATAACTGGTACCGCTGTGAGTGTGCCAGTGGCTTCGCGGGGCCTGACTGTCGCATCAGTGAGTCATTAATAATCTGTGGCTAAGTTGCAGCTAAATGAATACAATATCAACAGTCATATGGACGCATAAGATTAGAGTGGTGTTAAACATGAGCGTCTCACTCCACAGATATTAACGAGTGTCAGTCGTCTCCGTGTGCTTTCGGCTCTACGTGTGTCGATGAGATCAACGGCTACCGTTGCCTGTGTCCAGCCGGCAGAACCGGCCCCCGGTGTCAGGAAGGTGCGTAGTCCACGCTTGCTCTTTACTATTATTATTATTATTAGTCATGCAGGTATTGCTCATGAACACTTAAGTATTAACTTAAGTTGATACTTCATATCATTCATTCATTAGGGGAACTTTTCTGTCACCTAGAGAATTATTTAATGTTTTTTTCTAGATTTAAAGAATATATTATAACAACTTTTAAACTTTATTATCGATTCTAATATTTATTATAACTAATACAATATCTTTTGTGTTAATATTATTGTGTAATTTAGTATTATTTTTAATCCTGGTCAAACTAGGTTTGTTTGGTTGCTGCTATAATTTTTTACTATATTATAATATCTTTTAAACTTTTTCAATTGTTGTGTTAACATTATGCCGTTATTTTTTTATTTTTCTAGATTTAAAGGATACTTTATAGTAGCTTTTAAACTTTTGAGCTTTTGATTTGATCTATTTTGTAAGAAAATATGGTGGGGTTTTTTCTAAAATTAAAAGATGTATTATAGTATCTTTTGATTTTATCTATTGTGTTAACATTATGATTTAATTTATCTTATTTTGTTTTATTTTATTTTTCTAGATTTAAAGGATACTATATAGTTGCTTTTAAACTTTTGGTTTGATCTATTTTGTTAATGTGATGTAATTTATTATTTTTGAAATGTTTTTTTCTAGATTTAAAGGATTTTTCTAAATATTTCAGCATTTTCACTTTTTAAATATTTATAAAATGTACATAAATTCATTTGAATAATTTTCATTCAAAATCAATCTATTTCTCTCTGACTTCTTAATTAATAGTTACCATGCACTAGCTAATTGTGATTAGCAAGATCAATGCCTGTTTTGTTCTCAGAAACATTGAAAAAATCATTAACATCACAAACTGTGAATAATGGGACAAGCGATAAATGGTTTAATGTAAACTATGTTTCAGTCAAGCATCAGACTCATTTTTCAAGTCCTCTATAGTCAAAAGTGGAGAATGTGTAAATGCAGCATCTAGTTTTCTCTCCCAGTCACGGGACGTCCGTGTGTTGTTGGGGGTCGGATCGCTGTAGACGGAGCGAAGTGGGCTGAAGACTGTAACACGTGTTTCTGTCACAGTGGGGTTGTGAGCTGTACTAAGGTATGTGAGCGTGAGTCTGTGATATAGATGCTGTTAAATGGTGGACAGAAGTTAATTTTGCTGCATGATGGTGTCTCTTGGACAGCTGTGGTGTGGTCCTAAACCTTGCCGTGTGCTGGGCTCGGGGCGAGGCGAGTGTCCTCTGGGTCAGCTGTGTGTGCCGGTGCAGGACGAGCAGTGTTTTGTCAGGCCCTGCTCCTCTCAGGGCGAGTGCTGGTCTGCTCACCGTCCAGCCACGAGGGCCCGCTGTCAGCCCGAGAGCGACTGCGCTAACGTCACCTTCACCTTCAACAAGGACACCATGCCTCAGGTGAGCACACTGACCCTGCAGTTTAATGTGTTGTCTGATTAGGTTGCATATATTAAGCGATGTTTTCTGATGTGTGTGTTTGTTTGGGCTCTCAGGGAGTGACGGTGGAGCAGGTGTGTCGTGAGCTCAGGCACCTGTACGTGGCTAAAAACGTCTCGGCTGAGTTTTCCATCTCTATGAGCTGTGAACTCTCTTCTGCTGCCAATAATGAGATCCATGTGGCCATCGTAAGTCACATCCATGCTGTATTTCATTGGCTAGAAATAGCTTTTTGTTGTACAGTTAATTCTGCTCTAATTCCAGTATAGCTTACAAGCTTCAGTCATGAAATTATTAGAAATTTTTAAACTTAAATTATTGCTTTCAAACAATTAATCGTGATTAATCTCATCCGACTTAAAAGTTTTCGTTTACGTAATATGTGTGTACACTTTGCATATTTATTGTGCATGGATAAATAAACACACATGCAGGATATGTTTTGAAAATATGTACATGTATTTACATTACATGATCATAGAATTTATATTATGTAATTTATATAAATACATTTATTATATACACATAACATTTTCCTACATTTTTTTAATATGTATATATATGTACATAATAAATATACACAGTACATAGCATTATGTAAACATAGACTTTTATTTTGGATGCAATTCATCATGATTAATTATTATAATATTAACTATTATAATATTTATTATTTTCATTTGAATACTGTATTTAATTCTACTTAAATTTAATAATAGCTTATAAACTTAAAAAATAGTTGTTAATAGTTTTAAAGGAAATATTGTGCATGCTTTAATTTCTATTATTATGTTGTTGTATTATATTTATGATTATATTTTAACACCCCGTGCATTTAGTCCTGCTTTAATTTAATAACAGCAGTCCTAAAAAGACACAAGCTAAGTCAGGATTATTTATTAAAGGAAATGTTGTGTTTTGTAGCATGTGACTGAGGATGGCATTCACGGCCGGGTTCCTGTTAAAGAAATCACAGACAGCATCATCGATCTGGTGAGCAAACACAGCGCCAACAGCTCCATCATCGGCTCCATCGCTGAGGTCCGTGTTCAGCACAGACAACCGCAGAACCCCAACGGTGAGACACCACCCTTTTCTTTTTTTGTATTTAATTTTAGCTATCAAGACTATTCAGTTATATAATAAAATGAAAATGCACAATGTAGGGTGTATATTTGTTCAGCATGTTTATATTAATTTTCATTGGTTCTCTGGTTCAGTAGACTACTTGGTGCCCCTGCTAGTGTCTGTAGTAACGGCGGTCTGGGTTTTGGCACTGGCGTCTGTGTTCCTGTGGTGCGTGCGGCATCGACGCAAACAGAGCTCCAGCCCCACCGCCATCAACCCCTCCACCCCCTACTCCGCGGGAAGCACAGAGGACAACACGGTAAACAACGCCCGCGAGCAGCTCAACCAGATCAAGAACCACATCGAGAAGAACGCATCCAATGGCAGCCTTCCGGGGAAAGAGCTGCACTGCGACGACAAGAACAACGTCAAGATCAGGACGCATTTCTCTGAATCCACCAGACTGGTGCAGGACGACTCCAGCAAGCGTCTGCAGAAGACACGCTTCCCGCGTCAGCCGGCCTACATGCTGGTGGACAGAGACGACAGGCTGAGCTCCGCCAGCCCACACTGGACTAATAAACAAGACAACAGAGACCTGGAGTCACAGCACAGAGCCCCGGACACACAGCCCAGAGATCTTGATGCACAGCACAGCTTGCACAAAATGGAGTATATCGTATAGCGGACCGCAACAATCATTGCTACGCGGATTCACAAGGGCTCAAGCAAATGAAGACGTCTCTCGGGATCAGAGCTCTGACTGTTGGCTGTCACGACCAGGCCGAACAGTATTTGTTTCGGTCGGACCACGGGACGTCTGGGGATGTTACCCTGTGCTGAGCTTCTAGCCTAAATCAGAATGTACAGTAATTGGCCAAAATCTGCTAATTGTGTGAATCTCACCGAAACGTGTCCAGGTCGAATTTCACCCAGAATTCATAGGCATTTGAATGACAATTACAGAGATAGTTCACCCAAAAATGACATTTCTGTCATTGTTTACTTAGCCTCAACCTTTATGAGTTCTAGTCTTCTGTTGAACACAGAAGAAAGTAGTTCGAAGAATGACGGTAACCAAACAGTTGACGGTAGCCATTGACTTTCATAGTATGGAGAAAAAAATTATATGGGTACGTCAACTTTTTAGTGACATACAGTTTACAAAATATATCATCTTGTGTTCATAAGAAGAAATAGACTATTATAGGTTCTCAACTTAAGGCTGGACTGATTTAAAAAAATTTTGGCGAACTGTCCCTTTAAGCACCTTTTACATCAAAAAGTGAAATACTGTACAAAAACGGTAATCCTAAGATTTTTTTTTATGCAAATCAGGATACCACATAATTAAAATAGCTTGAATTATGCTTTCTTTTTTGTATTGCGTAAAACTCTTATAGAGCCAAACAAAGGTTGTAAAAAAAGTTAAGTTGGGATGAAATTAGACATGGAAATACTCCTGAAGGTTTCACCTAAAAAAATTACATTTCTGTCATCATTTACTCAGCCTCAAGTTGTTCCAGAGTTCCATTCCTTTGCTGAACACAAAATAAAATAATTTGGAGAATGCCGGTAACCAAAGAGTTGACGGTAGCCATCGACTTCCATAGTATGGAAAAAATTATGGAAGACAATGGCTACCGTCAACTGTTTAGTTACACACAGTCTACAAAATATCTGTGTTTATAAGAAGAATCTGTTGTGAACTTGAAGCTGAAAAATTATGACAGATTTTAAATTTTTTGATGAACTGTCCCTTTAAGCACCTTTCCATCAAAAGTGAAATGCTGCATTTATATGCTGTAAAAGATTTTTTTATGCAAATCCGGATACTTTTTTGAATTATGCTTTGTTCCACTGTTTTTGTATTGCGTAAAATGTTTATAGTGCTAAACAAAGTTTATAAAAAATTTAATTTGGGATGAAATTAGACGTGGAAATGTTTTTGAGGGTTTGTGAGCTTCCTCCAATTGTTGTTATAATGTAGAATTGAATGCACCAGAAATAGCTTGTGAATTATTTCCAAAAATCAATGGTGTATAATGTGCTCAAAGATTGTATTTAACTCCCATTTATTGGGCTCTTGACTGGATTTTATTTTCCTGCTTTTTTTAGCTGTTCATTTGTATTTATTCTGCTTTTTTTTTTTTGCTTTTTTTTCTGCTTTTTTTTTTTTTTTATACATGTGTACAGACAGACAGGTCATGCTTTTTAGAATTTACTGTCTATATGAAGAAGTTCACTGTCAGTTTAGATGTTGTTGTATAGATGACTTTGTACATATTTTCTAATTAATCATTGTGTATATTTGATTTATTAACTTAATAATCGAGAGCCTATTGTTTGTTTTTATTTATATACATTGTTTAGGTTTGAGAATGTGACCGCTTGTGTCCGACCTTTGTATTTTTGGATGGAAAATATTGTCTCTTGTTTCTGAAATGCCAAAATAATAGTTTATTTTTTGAAGAATAGGGTGTTTGTGTCTAAATCCAGAATACAATGTGCAATGTCTGTTTCAGAAAACATGTGCATGACTTGTGTTTGTAATGTCCTGAGACGTAGGCTAGATGGTTTTCCATCTAGTTTTGATACATACTTTGTCTGTTCAGATACACTTTAATAGAATGTTACTTTAAAACCATTCCTGAATATGTTTAGCATATTTTCTACTCATAGCCGTATTAAATGAAATTGGCAGCCCAGGATATCACACAAAGCTTGTCTAGAGTTTTTGGTAAACCACAGTATTCAAATGTACTTTAACCAAAACGTCTAAAGGGAACGAGCAGTATTAGAAGTGCAATGTTTGTACAGTAATATGAAATATGAAGAAAACAGAACTGAATGTGATACACGAGACAAAATGAAATCAAAATCACTTTAGTAGGCCACTTTTATTAATCGTAGATTACAGTCAGACTGCTGGGCTTTTTTTGGTTCAGTCCCATTATGTGTTGAATTATTTTTCTTGTTGTGTTTCTGAAATCCTACAAAAAAGCAGAACCACGAAAACCGATCATCCTGGGGTTTGTCATAAATTTGAATTAAATGTCATTCAGTTGTTTACACTAGGATTCCTTAAATCAAATAAAAGTTCACTTGAATGTTTTGAATTTATGAATTCAGTTTTTTCTTTCTTTTTTGAAAACAATCCAAGGGGTTTTATTTTTTTTTGTCCAAAAAAAGTAACATCAAATAATATCTATAATTTGAAGCTAAATATGTGGCGTGATTACTAGTCCCAAGCTGTCCATTATCTCATGAAAAAAATACAATATTATTGTGTAAAATATTTTTTTTTAAGTGATGTTGACAAACAGGTTTCGGGAGAAGCTCTGACGTAGTGATTAGTTACAGCTCTTTCCAATCCCCTAATCAGTATCAGACAATCAAATTCATAAGCCTTCCCCTTAAATAGGCCTCCTCTTCCTCCCATCTTTATCTAGTTATGCATCCCTTCTCCTCCGATATTCCCTTCTTCCTTCGAGCGGGAGTCGAGCCGGACATCGAGCTTAGACCTGGTTAGGGTTCTACCCCCCTAGGGCTCCATCTTCTAGGGCTTGGCGTTTGCTGACATCCCTGCTCGCTCCCCGGTCAGCATGCCAAATATGCTAATTATGATCATAAGGAAGAGCGAACTCATGACAAGATATTTATCTTGTGTATAGTGAAACTACTTAGACTGAAAAAATTCTATTTGAGGTAAGTGGTTGCAAACATCTTATTTTAGCAATATTTAAATAAATTGTTATAGGTTAGTCAACTTGGGTAAATGTGGCTTAAAAATGTGCCTTACCTTAGTTCACCCAAAAATGTAAATTCAGGCATTAATTACTCGCCCTCATGTCGTTTCAAACCCATAAGACCTTCATTGATCTTCAGAACACAAATGAAGATATCTTTTATGAGCTCAGAGATCCATCTATCTCTCTACAGACTGCAATACAACTGAAATTTTTACAAGTCACATCAGTGGCGCTACTTCACTTTTGTGATGCTATGAGAATACTTTTTTGCACAAATAATTTACTCTTCTCCCCGTGAAAAAAAATCTTTATTCGTGTTCTGAAGATGAACGAAGGTCTTCTGGGTTTGGAACGACACGAGGGTGAGTAATTAAGAATTTTCATTTTTCCTTACGAAATTTCTATATGGAATTTAAAGAATACATAGCTTTCCTTATATACAGTATGCATGATTCAGTGTCACCCCGGGATGTTTGACAAGGTGTACACAGCCGTAACCGGCCCCAACAGGATTCACATTGTGTGAGTCTAGATGTTCAGCTGAGCGCAGCGGGGCGGGCGACCATGTGACAGAGGTTATGAAAGCCCTTCACACTGTCTCTCTCTGCTGTCGTGGGAAAGCTGAAGATGCACACCAAAATAGACTGCATGAGACGTGCTTGCCTAGCGTGTTTGCAAAGACAGCGTACAAAGAACATCTTCTTCTAGATCTTTAGCTCCAATCAGTTTTTCTTTGAAAACCGAGCAGTGACCCCTTCTCAACAGGCCTGATTCACTAAAGCATTTAACGTGTATTTAACCTTAGAACGACCTCAAAACCAAAAAGTCTGATTTTATGGTGGCTGTGCTTTGAAATAAAATTATTATGATCCTTTTAAGTCAACTGTTGAGGTTATTTAAAAGTCTGACAATTATCAGTGTTGAGTCCTACTTTAAGGTCAAACTTTAAATCTTTGACTACTGAAAACTGTCAGAAATGTAGAAAAACAATCAGAAGTTATCAGTTACATTTGTGAGTAGTTAAACTACTTTTTGCATTTTAAATGGGTATCTTTTAATCAGTAACCTGTTACATTTACAAAGTAACCTTCCTAACACTCCTCATACTGTTATGATTATTTCAAGTCTTTGTTCACTGTCGTGTAGGCTATCAATCTCTAGAAGCACAGCACATAATAAGGCTAAAAGTTGGCTAATGTTAGTTTAATCTATTAATTACGCACACCATAAGACCGTCTTATCAGGCAATTACTAGATTTAGTGTCATGTTATAAACTATTAACTCAACTTAATTTGTTTTAGCGTGATTACAGATTGATCACTAACATCTAGTGCGAGTTTAAACACACTAAAGATCATCACTGAAGCTCTGTCTATTATTTTCCTGCATCGTACGCACATCTTTATTTTGTCGACAGAATTTTAGAGATTGCAGTATTAATCAGAGAGCGCGCACAATGAAAAAACAACAACAACAAGCCACCATTTCAGCGAAGACTCATCTGAAGAACCAATCCAAACTATTTAAAGTGTGAAACATTCTCATGTCCTCTAAATTCTAATTTGTCTTACACCACTGCTATTGACAAAATACTTTTAAAGCTGCAGTCCATAACTTTTGGCGCTCTAGCAGTCAATGAACAGAACTGCTTGCGAGTTGTGGAAGAAGACTGTAGCCAGAGCTACTTCTCTCCTTTTATGTCTATGACGAATCAGTCTAAATAGTCAGAATATAAACGCTTATTACAGGTGTACTGAAGAGACTCAGGAAGAGCCAAAAACACGGTTTGGAAAATGGATTCATGGTGTACTCGTTTAGTATATACTTTTTTTCAATTCTGAACACAAAGTTTTAAAACTGACAAAAACAGACCATCTTTTTTTTTTTTGCCCAATCAAATATTTTATAGAATTAATAAGCCCCTCCCTCTAATGCCATGACTTCCAACAGTTTTCACAGTTTTCATCCAAACGCTTTCTGGGCCCACTGTATCAATTTTCATTTTAATGGATGCACAGCAAGCAGAACAAATGCCTTCTGTGAAAGTTCCAGAGTCGCCCGTAGACGTAGACAAATCCATAAACACATTTGGACAATTAATCTAACTGACCCCTCGTCTCCTGTTTGCAGGAAGTGCTGACATCAGAACAGCAAGTGTGACCGGTTCGCTGACTTCAAAGCCCGAGAAATGGGTTAGGCTGAAGGAAAGTCTGAAACTTGACTTGGCCTCCCTCTTAAACACTAATGGCTCCATCACGTTAGCAAATTTGTCACAGTAACTGGACTCAGTGTTCGCTTTAGAGCAACACAGCGGAGCGTTCAACTCCCAGCCAGGGCTGAGGTGATGTAACGTGAGCTTCCTAAAGGAGTTTTGTCGTCATTTGTTCTCTGAAAGCATGTTAGAAACCGATCTGTGTGTGTTTGCACCGTGAGGAGAGTGAAGGTTGGACAGTACAAAGCATTTAATGCTGGACAATTACACTCAAATTTAGCTGCAAAAACATAAGCGCCAGGGTTTAAAACCCAGTGAGATGCCTACACAAGCTGGATTGATAGATGGACACATTTCCAACACAAAGAGTGTTTTAAACAGTAGAGATCCAAATAATTCATCATTCTGGCGAAATTGTAAGGCTTTCATATGGAGAATGCAATCCCATAATGCATTGCACTCAGGTCAGTGGAAACATGATTAGAGATAGTGTAGGAAGGAAGAAAATTCTGAATATAAATAGTTCATGCACCAGTGAATCAGACCAAATTTTGTTTAGGTCAACATGCTAACAACAAATGCAACTGAAATTAACTTTAGTCGAGTTTCCAGAGCAGTTCATGTGAATGGTTTTACTTGATTTGCTGCTAAGTGTTTCAAAATTATGATTAGGTATGTTTTGAAGCTGGTTTATGCTGGTCCTTTGTTGGTTTATGCTGATTACGTGCTGGGAAAGGACCAGCAATGGACCAGCTTAACTAGCAAAGCATCAGCATAAACCAGCTAAAACCAGCATCCCAGCTTCAAAACATTTCTACCAGCACATGCTGTTTTTTTTTCAGCAGACAACAAAGTTTTGGAACAGAACCATTGTAAAATAAGCATGTGTTTCAGACCTTAAAAAGCCATTAGAATGGTCTGTCTTGAACACAGACTAACAAGGGTCTCTTACAGACATACCAACTCTGTAGACAACACACACACAGATTCACGCACCCTGAGGAGACGGGGGCCCATTCCTGCAGAAAGACTTTCCCAGTGCAGCCACACCCGGAGCAGACGCATTTTAGAGCCAATAATTAGTTCCGTACCATGACTCAGCTTTCAAATGTGTGCGTGAGACAGCGAATTAGAGACGCGAGAGTGTGTGGGAACTCTGAGATGGTGATGTCAGTTTTCCTTTAGGCCGAAGAATGTGCAAAATAAAACGAGGGAGGGAGAAAAACAGGCAAATAATAGCAGAAAGAGCAGCAGCCTCCCCTCAGGCTTTAGTCAGCAATTCAGGCTGCAGTTGTACTGACAAACAAATTATTGACAGACTAATAGATACCTCCGGATGTGATTTGCATACACATTCATTGTTTTAATTAACACAGTGCAACATGAAATGACAATTGGCTGTATTTTCTTTTATAATGCATGTTGGTCTGATACAAAAAAATTAAAATAAGTGTCATCATTCCCTCTTTTTCAACTTAACCGCCTGCTTCATCTTACATTTTACCAGCATTTTGTCCGTGGTGAATATCCTGCTTCACACAGAAACATGTAAGATTGCTATCACTGCTGATTTTATGTTTTGGTCAGACAGTCTCTGTCTGTCTAAGTAGGTAGTTTTTGGTAGCAATAAGCTGATATATATTGAAGCTGGTTTATGCTGGTTCATTTTCTGGTTTAAGCGGGTCCTTTTGTTAGCACATGGTCAGCATAAAACAGCGAATGACCAGCATAAATCCACAAAAGGGTCAGCTTAAACCAGCAAAAAACAGCCAAGGACCATCTTAAACCAGGATCCCAGCTTCAAAACATACCGAACCAGCATATGCTGTTTTTTTTCACCAGGGAAGTGGACCAGTCTTTGTGTTGTTACTCAAAACCCCATCTTGTTAAGTCAAAGAGACATAACGCACATTCTTTCGTGCTAATAGCATGTGCAAATAATCAAATGTAAAAAAAAAAAGTCATAAACTCCAATGCACGGATCACACAGCACAAACCCAGTGACATACTCCTTCTTACTCTTTAGTTTCTTTAATCACTCTGAAACATGAGAGTGTTTAAGAGAGCTCATAAAAACAACATACAGCCTCACGACTGGGAGAGAATATGGCCTTTATCTAGAACGTTCCTGTGTCATGCTTTTTAAGGTCTCTTTTATCTAAGCCCAAAACAAAAGCTGAATCTTTGGTTTCGGAGGCAGGAAGTATGTGATCAAACAGAGACTGCTGATGGAAGACGGTTAGATTTCAGGACTTCACTGTTAGCGATTAGCTTATCTGGAGAGGCGTAACTGCTGTGTTATTCTACAGAGTGATAACAGTCTGATTGGGTTCTCTGATGTAGATATTTCCCACAGTATCATATCCTTGGATAGAGCTACAATCGTGTTTCTTAAATACTTCACAAGTGGCTCATTAGCAAAGAGGTTACAGTATGAGTCCTGTTTTGGAGAAAGTTGTAAATTCAGTCAGTGCATGAATATCATAGCAAAAAAAGGTTTATTTATGGGAGTATTTATTAATATTTCTTCTTCTGGCATAAACTAATCGCTTAATAAATGTGGCCTCTGGGTTGCTTCTAGGTAGCCCAAGTCAACATTCTCCAAAAGAGCAACTCCTGTTGACTATACCTTTTTATTTTTAAGAGTATGGTTGAGCTGATCCTGTTCTAGATGGAGTATATAGTGCTGAGAGTCCAGCTCTCTCTGTGGACTGAAATCACCACTGAGCTGTTTGTGTGTATTTGATCTCACCCTACAGTGCAAGCTGTTGACAAACCACATGCTATTTCAGTGAATGTGGAATGTGGGTCAGGCACAAGAGAAAGCAAGACTCTGACCTGTTCAGACCCTCAAAAGATCAAAAAACAAAGCGGCCAGAAGTCAAGATTCACAGATGTACTGCCAAGCACATGCACATCAAGTTTTTAGCACTCATACAGATCTCCACACCTGTGATCATTTCTGTAGTATTCATGAGGAACAATAGTTTCCAACCGAGTCTGTTATTTAAATGCAAATGCAATAGTGAGTTGATGATAAGTCATGTTTGAGCCAAGCAGTGGTGCTCACTTCCTAGAACTCCTGGGAAAAAAAGGTGTGTCCAGTAAACACATACACTGTAATCACCATTCAGATGAGTCTGCAGTTACAGCTGAACAGCTGGGTGTGTTATCAAAGGTTCCATCACTGAGCCTGAACATTTAAAAATGGATGCAAATCTTGCCTGTTTCTAGACTGCTGGTGAAATGTTCTTAGATGTTGCTTGACTGATGCTGGGGTGTTTTAGGAAGTCATTAGGGTGTTGCTGGACTGCTGCTGGAATGTTTCAGGCTCTGGTGTTCTGGGGAGTTCTTAGTATGTTGCTAGGGTGTGGTGTTCAATGCAGTTGCTAGGGTGTTGCTAGGCTGTCACTAGAGGATTCTAAGTTGTTGCTGCAGTGTTCTAGGAAGTTGCTAGGGTGTTGCATTTTCTAAGTGTTGCCTAGGTGTTGATAGGCTGCTGCTGGAGTGTTCTGGGGGCTCTATGGGGTTCTATGCAGTTGCTTGGGTGTTGCTAGGCTGTCACTAGCGTATTCTAAGTTGTTGCTGCAGTGTTCTAGGAGGTTGCTAGGGTGTTGCTACTATAGGTTGGGTGGTCAATACATTTACTAGGGTATTGCTAGGCTGTTGCTGGGATTTTCTTATTTGTTGCTAGGGCATATCTTTACTTTTGTGTTTTAGGCAGTCAGTGAGATGTTAATACAATGTTTTAGGAAGTAGTTAGAGTGTTTCTAGGCTGGTGCATATTCTAAGTGTTGCCTAGGTGTTGATAGGCTGCTGCTTGAGTGTTCTAGGCTATGGGGTTCTATGCAGTTGCTTGGGTGTTGCTAGGTTGTTGTTGTAGTGTTCTATGGAGTTAATAAAGACTTTAAAGGGTTAGTTCACCCAAAAATGATAATTGATTACGCACCCTCATGTTGTTCCAAACCCATCAGACCTTCGTTCATCTCTGAACACAAATTAAGATATTTTTGATGACTAAACAGCAACACAACTGGCAGTGATCCAGAAACATAGCAAAAACATCTGTAAAACAGTCCATGTAACATCAGTTCATCAACTAAACTTTTGTGATGCTAGGAAAGTACTTTTTTTGCTCAAAGAAAACAAAATTAACATAATTTACTCTATCCATTCTTCTCTTGTGACTTGCGTCCTCTGCCATTTTAGAGAGCATTGCAACGTACCATATATGCAAACTTTAGCATATTTGACATAATCAGCCTTGTTTACATCCGGGGGAAATCACGCTCATGCACATAATCTGCAATTCTTTAAGCCTAGAGAAAAAGTGTATGCATACTCTCTAAATGGTGGATAGAGTAAATGATGGTATATTCGTTTTCATCTACTGAGACTATGTGAAGATGTAACAATGTATTATTGCCTAAACATCCTCCTCATAATCCATGATTTGCATTTAAATAAATGACTGAAGGCTGCATTGAGTTGCGCCATCTTGTTTACGTATGCTTAATGATTTTTGTCTTTGTGGTGCAACAGCTTACATCCGGTCAACGTATCTGTTCCATTCCCAACTCTTGCTTAAAGTGCTTCTTGTTCTTGTCTTTTGCTAGTGAATTGCAAAGCTGTTGTTGTGGTAATCTTGATAGTTGGTTGTAACCAAACATATATATATGTTTAATTAAAAAATGCGAAACCTTTTGTACCTTGTGTGTGCGTAAATTTCCGTGTTTGCATACAGGTGAATGAAAATTAAGGACATTACCCTTTTAAAATTTCCTGCAAGGGAGACAGAGTGTGGAAAATTGTGGGTGACAGAGGGGAAAGGTTTCTCGCTAATTGATGTAAGTGGTTGCTGTCATCAGGGAAATTGCCCCACAGCCTATTGAAGTAATGATGGAGAAGCTGCAGCACCAGGTGTTACACTCACAACACACCCTGCTGACACAAACATTCATTTCTTCATGGGGATATATAGCCGGAGGCAGCTGTCCTTCAAAAGAAGTCAATATGAAAATGAGGTAAAGTAATATTATTGCAACATCACTGACGAGCCACGTGTTCAAACACACGTAAATGTATTTGCACACACAAGAAAAGAGTGGACTTTGAATACAGTCATGTGACATGTTGCAATGTTGGTGGAATAAAATCTGGCCACCAAAAACTTGGAAACAAAGAGACTGAGGAACACACAAATCTTCCAAACACAGTTTGCTCTTTTCTTTACATAAAAAAGTGAAAAGATAAAATAATAATAATCTATAATGTATTTTGTCCGTATATTATATAATGTATGTGTGTGTGTATATATATATATCATATACTGGCGTTATAAAAAATGTATAATAATTAATACTATTTTTGTCACTTCTTTCTATTTATTTTAGAAGAAATACATACTTTGGCAATCATAATTATGACAATTTATCGAAATGATTTTTTCGACTAATCGAGGTATAAGGTAATAATTACAACATTGTAATTATAACTAGAACTAATTACTTAATTATTTTACTCATTTAAATTATGACAAATAATAATATATAATATAGAATTATTATATATCATAATATATCATACTCACATCTTTTACTTTTTAATCATAATTAGTACTTAGTTACTTTACCTCGTAATTATTACTTATGAATTATAAATTATTATAATCATTAGAATTATTTTATTATGATTTGACAAAGTATTATTATTTAAAAAACACTATGTGGCAGAAATGGTTTTCCAAAGTTGTTTGTAATGCTTTGTCAGTGTGTTATGTATTGAAGTATTATGAAAAATTGAATTGGTTGTCAATAGCAGGTGTAAACAGCACCTCTGTGTCTGCACATGCCCCGACAGAACCGCTGCTGATTGGTGGATTAGAACGGGATGGGGGGGAGGGGGGGTGGTTTAGGTGTGTCACTGTAATACAAACTAGTTTCCCACACTGACTACATATGTATGTGTGTGATAGATGACTGCCATATAGCCTTGAGCTTCTCCCAATTAGCCAGTTTAAATTGTGATTGGCCTCATTCCTTTGAAAGATTCTATTTCTCTTTCATGGCATGAGAAGACTGGAAACTGTCTGGAGAGAGATGGAAATTAACGCAATAAAGCATCCTGCTAACTTTTGGGAAATAAACAATCACCTTAATACCAGGAATGACTATGACACATGTTTTTGTGAAGTGGCTTTGTAGTGATCTATTACGACTGTGAATCTGAGGCATGAATGCAGGCTAAAAACAAAAAAACTGAGACAGACACTCCCTGTCATTTATCTTTATTTAACATCTTATAGTAATCTGGTAGGCATAGTTGTCATCTTAACACACACACACAGACACACACTGTAGGGGAACCTGGCAGGCTCTCGGTGGGATTACTTGTGGAGTTACAGTGTGTGTGAGGGCAAATTCTCATGGGAACTGCAGAGACGCTGGCCTGTTTTAACAAATACAGCGTGTTTACCACACAGACTAATTAGAGAGAAAGCCTGGTGTCGAAATGAGTGGGAATGCTGCATTGTGAAGGATATTTCAGTCCCACTTCATGCAGAAAGCGCAGAGGATTGCCTTTAGAAGCGTTAAAGGAAAACTTCACCCAGAATTGAGACATTATTTTCTCATGAAGTTTACTCAATGAAACACAAAAGTCATTTTTAAGGATCTTTACACAATGCCAAAGAAGAATTGTGTTTGGGAACATTCTGAGAAACAAGAAATAACGTTTTCCAAATGTCCTGGAGACTAAAAGTTAATTGTGCATCAACTGTTGTGCGATAAATTCCTATCCAGCAGGGAAAAGGAACATTCTTACAACGTTGGCAAACATTCTGAAAACGTTCCCTCAAAGTTGTAAACGTTGTAACACCAATAGAATGTGCATTTAGTCGTGTAATTGTTCTCAAAACGTTTGCACCAAAACTGTTAAATATATAGAGCCTCAGCTTTTCATGACCTGTCTAACATTTTCTGGTTGTTACTACATAAATTAGAACGAACATATTCATAACGTAATGGAAATGTTAGCAAAACGTTCTTAGTACATATTTCGTTGCTGATGTTCCTCGGTTACAATAGAGTTTGTGTGTAATGATCTCGCTTTTAATGTTGGAGTATCAAATCCTCCAAAAACTCCACACCCTGTCATTAGTGTCTTTAAACAGATAAGACCCAGATGCTGCACATTCCGGGCATTAAAAAAGATTTTGAATGACTATAATACAAACAGCACAACAGTAATGCTCTTCTTCTTCCATGTCAGGTATATAGACTGTCATTACATTTTATTGATGTTTTGGAACATTATAACATTGTTCCATAGGAATGAGACACACAGAGAAAGACTTCTCATTGTAAACAGTCAGCCAGCTGTGCTCTCAGACAGTTTTGTACCAAACCAATGGTTTTGGCTTAGACTAATTAGACTTATAAATACTTAATAGCTCGCACAACTACCTGAAACACATTACAGTCCTTTCTATACAATGTACATCTCAATCTGCTCATCATTTTTAAAGGACATACTCTCACTCATCACTAACATGCTGGTGAATTAAATTATATCATGAATAAATGGCCCCCTCTGCTGGTGCTACATATGTGTGACACATTTCCTCATTTCCTCACATTTCCTAAAACCAGCCTATTTTATTCATTTTCTGTTGGAAAAATAGCATCACGCCATTAGTTTGTTTGTTTATAAGTTAATCGCGCCCGATAATATTTAGTTCAATTCGTGTCTAGTTTATTTGTGTAGCTATTTTCACGATACAAAAAAAGATTTAAACATTATTTTAAGTAAGTTATTAGTGTTATAGAAATGTACAGCAAACCAAGCTCACTATAATAAACGTGACGTATTTTACAAATAACGTGTCTTACAAAGGCAACTTTGGTCAATGATATTTAAATAAAATTATCAGCATTTTACGGGTTGAACTGAATTCAAATATTAATTTTAATAGGGATTTTTCGTTTGTTTTTGTTTTTTTTAGTCAGGACAATTACCGGCTACCTATGTCTCCGTCGTCAGGACCCAACATGGTGGCGGCGTGAATAGAAGTAGAAACAGAAGGTGAGTTACTATATAGAAGGTTGTAAACATGTACATATTTAATTTATCTGCCCACCTATTTACTTCTAAACCTGTTAAAATCATAAAGTATGAATATCTGCGTCTAAAGTGTATGATAATAACATTTAAAATGAGTGTCCCGGGTAAATTGTCTCAATGTCGTGAATGTGACAGTCTCTATCATGACTTCATGTTCTTCATGTTTAGTTTTTTTAGTTTCTGCAGACATGAGCAGGCTCCGGAGCTTTTGGCATAACTATAAAGTGCTGATTGTTATGGGCCCTGGCCTCGTGTTGGTTCACTGGGGTTGGTACAATATCAAATCCAGTCCACTGCTGAAGCAGAGCAGAGAGGAATATATTCCCGAGCCGGCCATCGTGTCGTACGTCTCTTCGTCTCCTCCTCCTTTGCCTCCTCTGCCTCCTCTGCCCGAGAAGACAAAGAAGAGAGCGACCAAAGACAACGAGTAGCTGCTCAGCAAGGTGTGGAGAGTTTAATGGGAACTGTTAGAGGGATGAAAACCGGGTTATCTTTTACTCACCCTGAGGGACGTGGTCACTAACTTTCAGCTCTCAGTTGTCATTGATTAAAAGATGAATGGCAAGATTACAAGATGTTTGTTTGGGAAGTCACAGGGTTTGGAGTTGGTAAAGAAATAATGGCAGAAATAATTGTAACTGGCACTTAGGTAAGTGTGACATCTGTCCTTGAGCTCTGTTATCAGTCACTCAGGTCACAATGTGTAGTTGCTTACACAAGAACATGAATGAACACGGTGTCGAAAGTGTGTGCATTTAATCTTATCGGTAAAGATTACTGGAGTGTTCCCTGATAACGTCAGATTTGCGAAGTGTAGAAAGTGCAGTGGTGCTTTTTTATTATTTCTAGTTCCTTTTTAATTTAAGTTTGGTTAAAAAAATTCCTACATTCTTTGTTTTAGTTGTTTTAGTACACCTGTCTTTTATTTTGCAGGTCATCTTCTGAAGAAGTTGGTGTACAGCGAGGACAGAGAAGATGAGGAGCCCGAGCTGGCTGAGGAAGAACTGGTTTTGGGTCGCCGGCGGTGCATTCGCTAGTATTCATTTTGCCACGTGGCTCCTGCAGAAGGTGATGAAGGGTTCGGTGCAGACTGAACGGCAGCTCAAAACCAAGTTCGCTTCAGAGAAGTAACAACAAATCGTATGCGTTTGAGGGATTATGGGGGATGTGTTCAGTTAATTTAAGTGCTTTGTTGTCTGTGTAGTGACAAATTAGAAAATACACACTCTGCTTGTTGATGTTTTTAATGATGTATTTAAAAAAATAAATACAAAATATGTTAAACGTTGCCTTATATGAGCTCTACTTTATTAACACGGTGTGTAATCTTGTTTTTTGTGGCTGTTAATGGTGTTTCATTCATTTTCAGACTTTATTATAGCAGGAAAGGGATCACAGCCTTTCTTGATTTGGGGTAATCTTTAAATTTCTCCAAGTAATACCTGTAAAGAAAACAAGGTTTGTGTTAGATAAAAACAAATGCTTTGTTATAATCCACAAGGAAACTTTGTGTGCTGGATCAGGCTTGACTAGGTTAATTAAAAATACAACCATAAAAATGTTACTTTAAATAAAATAAACATTAACTGAACTAAAATGAAGCTTCAAAAAACCTGCTATTTAAATTCGTCTTAAGTTTAAGTTGGAAGTATATAAAATATTTTAATAAATTAAGACATATAAAAGTGATTGAAAGCAGACAATTACCAAAGGATTTACTGAAATTAACATCAAAACATAAAAATAAAATCAAAATATGTGTGCTGTGTATATTTATAAGAAAAATATGTTTATATATTAAGCATATTTATTTATAATATAAATTCTATGAATAGAAATATAGACATTTAAATTATTAAAAATATATGTTTTTATATTTTGTCTTTTTATATATATATATATATATATATATAAATACAGAATAAATATATTATGCAAACAAAAACTTTTACTTTGTATGCAAATAATTATTTAGCATATACTTTTTATGTTAAAATAACATTGTTTTGGGCTGATTTTAAAAGTCATTCTCCATTGAAAGCTCCTGCTGTGGTACCCTATTGAACTTTTTTTATCAGTATTTTCTGGGAACAGCCGTCACGTCTGAGTGGGCCAATGTAGGGTTAAAGAAAGGTTTGTGTTATTTGTTACAGCACCTGTGATGGTGGTAGGCTCGAGGCCCAATGGAGCAGATAGTGAATAGAGCGAAGGAGAAAGCAGGAAAGGACCAGCTGGCCACAGCGTATCCACACCACTCAACAATCTCTCCAAAGAAGTTAGCGCCAGAGACCAGCTCAAACATTCCTCCTAATGAAAGCAAAATGTAAATATATAGAGCAGAACTCAATTCAGGAAAAAGGAGTCTCAAAAGGTCTCATTTTAAAGAATATGCCTGGGTCACATGTCAAGTTTAATATCTTGTTGAACAGGCTAAATGACACGTCCCCTTTTATTCTGTCTGTTTGAAAAATCTTTGACTTATTTATTGAGTCATGAACAACACATACAACACATTGGGTTATTCAACTCCTGAATATTTTAAAGAACAATTTTTTTTTTCATTAAAAATGATAATTTTTTTATTTTCTTTTAATATAATAATAATTAAAATTTGTAGATGTTATTAGTAATGTTATAAATTTGTATGTTATAAAACACACACAAATATATACAATTAAAATGTTTTATTTTAAATATGTAGTCATACAATTCTAACATTATATACATTCTAACTTACATACATGTACAAGTTACAATACAAGTTATAATTAATTTCTTATTTTTCCAGCATATTCCTGTGTGTGTATTACCAAAAAAAAACATTAATTAAATTCAAAATGTATATTTATATATTAGTGCAGACACTAATATATATATATATATATATGTGCACACTGTGTATTATTTTGTATATATATGATATATAAATATATAATAATTTTGTATACATGTAATTTAGAAAATTATATAAAATATATATATATATATATATATATATGAATAAAATGTAAACAAAAATATATTTTCTAAAAATATACTGTATGTGTGTGTATTTATATATACATAATAAATATAATAAAGCACACATATATTATGTAAACAAAAACTTTTGTTTTGGGTGCAGTTAATCTGAATTAATTATTTGACAGCACTAATTTATATAGATTTTTTTTATTACGTAACTGAACTCATCATAATAAGACACTGACCTCTGGGGATTTTATAGCTGACCTCTCCTGGTTTCCTCAGGTTTCGTAAAATATAGTCGCTGTGGATGTTAATGGCCATTCCAATGAAAAACAGCAGCAAACCTGGAAGGAGTGGTTTTACAGCAGCATTCACTGACTACATTCAGATGAATCATGCAGTTCTTCAGAAGGATCTGATGGTCTGTTAGCAGCTTGTACAGTACCAGTGATGAAGCGTGTGTCTCTGTGCCATTGGCTGGGGTACTTAGTGCAGTGGAGCGTGTAGTGACCCTGAAGAAAGCCGTTCACAGAGCAGAATATTACAGCGCTCACCACAATATTAAGAGGAGACGGACGGCCTTTAGTCAGCAAGGAGTAGACAAAAGTCCTGCAGGAGCAGCAGAGTGAGAAGAAACATTAGGGAAATGGGACATTTTGAAAGGAAAAATGCTATGGTAAAAAAAAGTTAATTGGTAAACTGACATAAAAACTGCCATTCGCAAAATTCTCGATGCTAACTTAGTTTTTCCCTTGTTGTTTTCTTAATGTTTATTGCCTTTTTTCAGTGCTGTGTTTAGTTGTGACACTGTGTGTAATATTTTTGTCTTTTGCCCATGATGATTTGTGTACTTTATTATTATTGATTTATTTTACCTCGTCTCTTTCTCGTTTTTTGCATCTAACTGCATAGAAAGGACAACAATTAGGTCAATTTGTGTTTTCGCTTTTTTATTACATTTTTGGTGATTGTCAGTTTATGTTAAAGCTATAGGCCTAAAAGATTGTAGTACTTCAGTAGGTTGGCATATTAACATTATAGCAGTTATTAAAATACAGTGTTTTTTTTAAAGACCAGTCTGTAAACCTGTGCAGTGGTGCAGACCAGGCTGTTTTTTATGTCTGTGGCAGGATGTTTATTTCAGCTGACACAAGAAAGATAACGTGTTAGCTGATTTTTGAGTCAACAAATGACTGTATTATCTTGTCTGCTGAGACTGACAGGATATGATTGCTGAAAAGGTCATGTTTGAATTTGCAGAGATTTGGTTTGATCTGCTTGCTGCAACATGCTGGTGCTGGCATTTCCTGTAAGCAAGATTTTCTATGAGAAATGTGACTAGTAACAGACCTTAAATCTAAGCAGGCTGACAATTACTCAGTCGAAGTTACATTCTGCACCAGAATCTGGCAGGTCATTATAGTTGTGCCCCAGTTTTTCTAGGGAATTTTCTAGGGCATGCAAGCACATGTCTGAATCGGGCAAACCTCCATGAACTGGATCGCTTGATGAGCTAAGCCCAATTAAACTTAAAAACATGATGACACATAGGTCTCTGCTAAGCAGCTTTCCAAACAAACAAAACTCGGTCGGATACCGATTGCGGGAAGCCAGGAAGTTGCTATGGTTACTTCGTTGTCGATCAACGCAAATTCGAGAGCGAGTTCTATTCTGTACACACTCATTTTCACTCCGTATTTAAATATGACTGCCGCTCCTGAACTATGAGACTATCCTGAAATATGAGCCGCTTCACACTGTGCAGGCTACAAAGCCGTATGTGAAGCAGCCTGTGCTGAGTTCATAACCTCGTGGGTGTTCTTGCAAAAGATGTTCCTTCCTGTTCATTCTACTGGACTGAGTTGCAGCACAACTGAAAAAGAATATAGCCTACTTATAATCAGTTATCTAGAAAACGGTCTAAAACTGGTAATTCATTATTACCTGTAGCCTACTTCACTGCTTAGCCTACTTTCATTATCCTACCTTTAGATATTCAAGGTACAAAGTACATTTGAGTCATTCCTTTTTTTTTATTTACCAATTTTTCCAAGTTCACCACTTTGTCTAAGATTAAAACAGGATATTTTAAACAAATTTGTCAGTCTTGCTGACTATATTTTATCAGTTTTTTCCTCGGTATATTACATGCTAAAATATATACATGTTTTGCATATATATGCTTTAAATATATAATTTTACTCATTATAGTTACCTTTTTTATACTTTTCAGTACATTTTACAACTCTTTAGAGATTATCTGTTATGTGCCACTTACTTTCCTATTGCAAAACCACAAACAAAACAACAGAATTATCTAAAATATCTGTAATTCTCTTTAAAGTTCTTATAAAGGTTCCTTGCCAGTGTGCTTGATATGCTATTTTGGCATTAATGCACTAATTAAAGCACTATATGTGAAATATGAACATCATTACCTCTGAAAGTAGTGCAAGCAAAAGGTCCAGAGCAGCAAATGTCTTCCTATCCCCGGCGTACTTTCTGTTGTCAAAAACAACAACACAGGAACTAGGAATGATGGAAGCTCTTGAATAAACCATGCTGCCTTGGCTGGGACCATTATCCCAGGGGATTTTGTGTCCACATAACGTCCATATGGTGTGTACATGGTCATTTGCCGCAGAAGGTAAAGCACTCCACCGACTGCAAATGTCCAACTACAATAGTGAATAGTGTTTTCCTGACAAAGCATTGCTGCTGTCTTTATGCTCCTCTATGCACTGCAGTGTTCTCTTTTCACTGTGTTGACCACTATAGTGAGGGTGAAACCACCCTCATGTAAAATTCTTGGGTTCCTCCCACCAGTTTTCATTGGCTCTGTATATGCATGAAATATAAGGTCCATCCTACTAGGTGAGAGAAAATAAACATCTGAAATCAATCAGTGACTTCAGTCATAAAGAATCTCCTCACGGCACTGAGACATTGAGACCCTTTGATTTTTTACCATGATATTCTCCAGAATTTTTCAATCAACTTGCCGTCATGTGTATTCTGAATACTTGGCCTGAAGAGAGATTTGAAGATAAGCGTGTTGCCACGTTCTGGTTGTATGTAAGGTTTTCAAGTTGGTTTATAGATGACAAAATGCAGAGCTCTTTACTGAATTTATTCCTATTTTCCACATAAATTGTCAGAAGTAAAGCATTTACTGACAGAACAGCATTTATATGAAACCTTTTTAGTTTTGTTTATTTATTTATGTATTTATTGCCACAAAGTTATCAGGTGACCATTTTAAACACATTCAATATTGATAAATCATTGTAATAAGTGGATTATATACTACAATTACTATTATTTATTATTCAAAATAATAAACACTGGTAAATGTAAAATAATAAATACAATTTATGCAATGCAAAAGGTAACGTAAAAGCACAAAATATAGAAAATGATTATATTATCAATATATTTTAAGGTGTAATTTCACTTATTTAATTTCAAAGACTATGAATGTGAAATATGTTTACAGCACCTGTTTGTGGATATATATATATATATCACATAACCTACGACCTTGTTCTGATTGGAATTGACACGTATAGCATCTTTTAGGGACTAACTATAATTATTTGGTCCAAATAATTAAGGAAACCATAGAAATATACATACAAACAGCAAAACTACAAATCCGAGGGATGAAATATAGATAGCTGAATTCAAGAAGAAACGTGGGAAAACATGCACTAGAGACTTTTAAAGATTCAATTTCTAATGAAAATAATTTTGTGGTATGTATTTAGCAAAGGTTTATTTTTTATTAAGACAGTTTCTTAACAAATTAATTAATTTTGTGAAGTGCTTCACAAACAAATTGAGAGATAAATCAAGACATCCATAGGCTACATTAAAACATGAAAAACAGGGGTTACACAAACTGAATTAAGATACAGCACAAATGATGAAGAAGAAACAAGGAGAGACACAAGAAATGCTGCCAAAAACAACAAACAAACAAACAAAAACATACTTTTATGTATATAAAATTGACCATATACAATCAGATCCACCATAAAGTTTACAGAAACAAAACAACAACTACAAAACAACTTAGTATCCAGCTTTCAGAAGCAAAATGTATGTTTGCACATACAAGAAATGTGTTTTGTTGTCCTAGCTTCCAGATAATAAAATAACAACAATAATACATTTAAATAAATCAAGATCTGCAGATCTGAAATAATAAAGAGCTTTAACAGTTGAGTTTATGAAAGCGGTGAGCGTGCGTCACTCGCGAGCGTCACGTGGTGAGGATCAGCTGATCAGGATCACTTCCTCGTTAGGATTCGCGATGTTTTGAGTCCTGCTGCATTTATCGCTGCTGGGTCGTCCTTCATGTAAACACGGTCACATCTGAAGGTATTTCAGTCTTCACTTCACCAGATGTGCTTTTACTTTAGACACGGGGAGGAAGTGGCTTTCCAGACACATTAGGAGATGTCGGACAGTCCTGGATCACGATGAATGCTTAGGTCTGGGTTTGTGGAGCTTTATTAGAAAATGACCGTATAATGAGTCAGAGCTCTCAATATAACTAGAAAAACGAGTCTCAGAGATTATAAAGATAAACGTTTTAGTGTTTTTAATCTGATTCACTTACAGAAGAACTGTGGCGCTATTGTAGTACAATGTCAGACCTAGCCTAATATCATATTAAGTGGAAATATAACCGACAAAGATGTATATTATACATTTGTTTTCCTCCCTCTGTTTTTGTAAGTGTTTACTGAACACCCTACAATATTTCGTGACTGAAGAAACATGATATTTTAGCACCATATCTGTCACAGACTTGCAGTTTACTTGTTTTTATAACAGATTTCATAAGAATATTTCATTCTAGTCAGTTATTGGCTGTAACATAAAATCATTTCAATGCATGCGTCACTAAAAACATGTTGAAACAGTCCATCTCAGCCACAGACAATAACAAAAGTTTAAATAAATGCTATGTTTGGCATATATTCTCAGTAATATATACTATGGGTTGTATTAGTTTATTTTTTCTGTTGTACTTTATACACTTTCATTGGCCTTTTTATATAGTTTCCAGTTTTCCTCACACTTTTAATGTATTTTTATCCAAGCTACCATATGGTTTTTCCATCATGCATTTTGGTAAAGGCTGCATTAATATTCATCTGGCGTGATGTGTTTGTTGCAGCTCTGGGCGTTTGGCTTCTGTCACCTTCTCTTCATGAATACCTCAGACAGTGAAGAGGACTCTTACAACGAGAGGTCCGCTCTGGTCCAGTCCGAAAGCCCAACCATCCCCTCGTACAACCAAGATCATGATATGTCTCTTCCCCAGGAAACAGACACCAAACGGGTAAGTGCACTTGAGTTCTCCTTCTTCTCTTTTGAAAGAACTAAGCGTGACCTGTGCTAATTATATCCATTATATCCATGCAAAAATCCCACTTTTATGCTTCTCATCTGTAATTTCCCACAGCGGCGACCGGCCAGCTCAGTGTTGGACGAGCCAGGGCCGGCGGAGCTAGAGCGAGCGTCCACTCCTGATGGAGAGGAAGAGGAGCTGCCCCTTAAATACGGCGCTAAGCACGTCATCATGCTCTTCATCCCCGTCACGCTCTGCATGGTGGTGGTGGTGGCAACAATCAAGTCTGTCAGTTTCTACACGGAGAAGACCACACAGAGGCTGTATGTACTTTGTTACCTCAAAGTTCAGAAAAAACTGTCATGTCATTTCGTTCTAAAATCCTTTTAAAATACATCTATATATATTCAAATAATTATTGTTGACCGCAAAAAAACATGTCATAAACATGATTGAACGTTTTGTTCTGATAGTATCTGATTCCAAAATTAAACGATTTATGCAGATTCTGGTAATAATGTAAAGAAATAGTATAAGCTGTTATATACAATAAGCTGGCCTATACAATATTTCTATTGATATGTTGTGCATTATAGAATAAAATAAAATGTTGTTTTTTTACATAAAAATATTTAAAAACATTAAAAAACAAAAATAACTAATATATATTGATATAATATTTTTATATAATACATTTTTACAATTTTTAAATGTTCAAAAAAATAATTTTTACCTTTCTTTCATTTACTTATTATTTTTCAGTATTATAAAATGTGAAGAATTTGCTTTCCATAATATTGTATCATTATTGCTGTTAATAATCGCAGCACTAGTTATCGTATTGCTATGCTATGAAGGTCAAAAAAAGGAACAGGTAACATATTTGAGGGTGAATGAATTTGAATCAGTACTTTGTGTGTTTTGTGTGTTTCGCAGCATCTACACTCCGTTCGAAGAGGATCCGAACTCTGTCGGTCAGAGGCTCTTGAATTCGCTCCTCAACACCATCGTCATGATCAGTGTGATTGTGGTCATGACCATAATACTGGTGGTGCTTTATAAGTATCGCTGCTATAAAGTGAGATCCTTTTTATTACTACAACACAATAGAGTTCTGTGACTGATGATTATAACACTATAACTAAACTACTTCTGTCTGTCTTGTTATAAAATCCTTGCTGTATTTTCTAAGGTGTTTTTTTTTGTGTATGTGCAGTTCATTCATGGCTGGCTGATTCTGTCTTCACTGATGTTGCTCTTCTGGTTCAGCTTCATGTATCTGGGGTGAGATTCTGCTGAGCTTCGCTTTCTTTTAATACTGTTGTTGCATGTAACTGATCTCATACAGGAGGACGGGTCAGCGCTGGAGGATATAGCCGAAAACATGATATCTTCATACTTTTAGCCTGTCGAGAAGACTGCATGATTGATTTTTATTGTGATCACAATAAAAAGAAAAATAAGAGAAAAATAAATCTCTTAGCTTTCAGCATTTAAGATAAGCTTCTTATTAATGTATGTGATAAATATAGCAATTTAGTTCATTATTTATAAGTAGTTCCTTATTTCCTTAGTTCCTCCTTTCTTTCCAGGGAGGTGTTTAAGACATATAACGTGGCTATGGACTACCCAACGTTAGTGATGATCATCTGGAATTTCGGCGTGGTGGGAATGATCTGCATCCACTGGAAAGGGCCTCTGCGGCTGCAGCAGGCGTACCTCATTGTTATCAGCGCCCTCATGGCCCTTATCTTCATCAAATACCTGCCCGAATGGTCAGCATGGGTCATACTAGGAGCCATCTCCATATATGGTACAGTGTCTAAATATTTACAGACTGCGAACCATCTGCTTCTGCTTCTTTGTGTTGCTTCCTATACTGTGATTCTCATTCACAACTAAAGTGCCTCTATTATGGATTTTTGAAAACGAGCTTTGAAAACAACTTTCGTTATGAAATGTAAATTGACCAATCACAGCAGATTAGCATCAGGCCAAGGAGAGCTTTGTAAAAATTCATCATTGAGCGAAGAAAAAATTAATTCTGGAAAATTCTGTAATTACTTAATCTGTGATCAGCCTTGTTCCAAATTTCTTTGACTTTCTGTCTTCTGTGGAACTAATATGAAATAATACTTGGAAGAATATTGCTAAGAGTTTCAGATGCCATTGACTTCCATTGTATTTTTTCACCCATGGTTGCAGGCATTTCTCAAAATAGCTTCTTTAATGTTCTGCAGAAGAAAGAAACGCTTAAAAGTTTAAAACGACAAGAGTAAATTCTGACGGAATTTTCATTTTTGAATGGTCTACCCCTTTAATTTGTTTAAATTTAGGTACAAAAAAAATAATAATAATAATAAAAAAATCGCAAAAGCATTTCTAATCACTGAAAACGCTCATATCTGTGGGATTAGTGCTTCTGATTGTTTCATGATTTGTGTGTTTATTTTCCAGATCTGATAGCGGTGCTTTCTCCGAAAGGCCCGTTGAGGATGCTGGTTGAGACGGCGCAAGAAAGAAACGAACCAATTTTCCCTGCGCTCATATATTCATGTATGTCCTAAAAAAATGTAACCCAGAACAGACAACAACCGTTGGGATTGTCTAAAAATTACACTAGTTTATATTACCACATTTGTAATCAGCTAGATTAACCACTTCAAGTCCAGTCAATATGGGTCATGTACTAACAAAAGTTTCTCTTTCTCAGCTGCCATGGTTTGGATGGTTGGCATGGCTAATTCTAGTAATCCAGATTCTGGTGTGTAAAATTACAAGCACTTTGCTAATATTTTAGTACTTTTTTTTTTTTTTTTCCCCAGACTGTAAAAAGTGGGAAGTAATATCCTGTAACCTAGATATTGGTGAATAAGTTTTGTTGTCCTCTCAGCTGATGAAAGGCAGCGGAATGAGGCCGGAGCCCGGGCACAGGAAGGGGTGGAGTCAGAGGATGATGTGGCTCAGGGAGGAAGGCGGCGGTATTCAGCAGAAGAAGAACTTGAGGAAGACCGTGAGTGGTTTCTGTGACTGTAGCCTCAGTGTCGTACAGATCATGTTCTTTTCTTTCAGTACTTCCCTTATGAAGCGTGTAATGAAGGCTCATGTGAGGAGAACTAAATGCTTTCCTCTGGGAATCAGAGCAAACTCAACAAACAAGTTTGACTATTTTCATTCTAGTGTTATATGCTGAAATGCCTGTTGGTTGACTTTCTCATAGGAGGGGTGAAGCTGGGTCTTGGTGATTTTATCTTCTACAGTGTCCTGGTGGGGAAGGCGGCCGCCACCGGAGGAGACTGGAACACCACACTGGCCTGTTTCGTGGCCATTCTCATTGTAAGTGTCTCAGTTAGGCTTTAAAGTCCACGTGAACTGGAAGCTTGCGACTGATTTTACTTTCATACTGAAACAGAATATTGAGAAGGAAATTAGAGGGCGTGGCTTGTTTTGGGATACTGCAAACTGATTGGATGGAATAAAGTAGGCATTTCATTGAGAAATGAACACTGACAGTTGGAGGGGCGTGATGTCATGCTCATGCCCAAACCGTCAGACTGAGACTGGAGAAGCATTTTCAGATTTGGATTAAAGATTACAACTAATTACAACTAGGCAAACAATTTTTTGTGTGTGGATTGGCTTGCACTAATGAGTTGTTCACCACAAAAATAGCAATGTGAGCTAACAAAATAAATATAGTCAGTTTTGATTTGATAGGTACTGTACATACACTAATAGAGATTTTTTAAATACATTTTTATTGTCTATTAGGGTTGGGCAATGTTGACCAATTTGGCATCGTATGACGTCTAATGTGAAACATCGCGATGGACGCCGATATCGTGGTCGTAGGTGGCGGTTGGGGGGGGGGTTTAGTTGTAACCGCACTCGCCAGCATCAGTGGTGCGCTCGCTTATTAATGGCATAGATTTGTTAGCCGCCGTAGATTAAGTGTGCTTTGCGGGGCGGAGGATCCTAATGTCTATTGTGGTTCCCAAGTCTGAATTTATTTTTGAAATTTAAAAATGCCTTTTTAATGAAATGTTAAATATATTTTAACCTGTAATTTATTCCTGTGATGTAAAACATCATTACTCCAGTCTTTAGTATCACACAATCTTTCAAAATTCACTCAAATATGCTGATTTGCTGCTCAAAAACATTTCTTTATTATTATCAATGTGTTAAATGGTTGTGTTGTTTAATATATTTGTAGAAAGCAGTAGTGTTGTACAACTGTACATGTACAGTATATCTCAATGGCTTCCATCTGTTCAAGAGTTTCTATGCATTGCCATTTTTTTTAGATTTGAATTTAAAAAGTTATTTTGGAGTGACTTGACTTCAGTAGACACATTATTACAAGACATTACATAACTAGGTAGCTTACATTTTTTATAGAAAAAGGGGGTAAAAAATATTATAATCCCCGAATGCATGGTATTATATTATAATACAACCTATACTTGTATATTAATTAAATATTACAGTGTTTTTATATGTAATCTTTTTTAAATATGTATATTTAATTCAGTACTAAAGATATTAAGGATAATATTTTAATTAAACATTGACTGCTATGTCTAGTTCCCTACTATATGTTGACTCTTCCAAATGAGTGGATGATGCTTTAGTAGTGCAGTAGAGCGCTCACTAGGTTTTGGAGCAGATAAGAGGAGTTGTTGCTGATATTGTGGTGGTTTTTCAGGGACTGTGCCTGACGCTCCTCCTGCTGGCCATTTTTAAGAAGGCTCTGCCGGCTTTGCCCATCTCCATCACCTTCGGCCTGGTCTTCTACTTCTCCACAGACAATTTGGTACGGCCCTTTATGGACAGCCTGGCAGCCCATCAATACTACATCTGATAGAAACCCACTGACACATGAAGGACTTTATCAGAACACAGTCGTTACCTTTCAACGAGATTCAAACATTTTTAGTTCTTATGAATCTGAGCAGGGTGGATGAATGACTGTGTCAAACAAGCGAACCGATTTCAGTTCTGAGTTGGCATTTTGGTTTTTAAGAAGAAGCTGCACGTCAGCTCTTTAGAATATACAGTAGTTTTACTATTTTTTTGTACTTACTGAGAAGCTAAATGACCTGCATCTCGAGAAGTGTTAGTGAAGGATGTTTTTCATAAATAACGACTGCTAAAGAGAAGAACAGAGTGCTGCTAGACTCTGACAGAAGCCTGCATATGTGGACTCCATACAGCAGTGCTGTAGGCTTGCCAGTGGTAACGGCATAATAAAATAATCACACAAATAGAGAGTTTTTCCTGCATACCTTCATTTAAAAAATCACTAACATCGTGGAAGGTTAAAAAGGCTATAATGTAGGTTTATCGTGATGTCGGAAGGCAGGATGTGATCCTAAATCAACTAATTTGTTTGACCTACATAGGGCTGGGTGATATATATATATATATATATATATATATAATATTTACAATTTGCTGGTGATATCAGATTTTTAAGTAATTTACATGATTACATTGCACAGTGTTGCATTTTATTTGCAGAACATTGTTCTGAAAGAACCTAGAAACCAAATCTTCAACGCATTAACATTTTAGTAATGGCCAAAACTGAGCAGATGCCTAATTCTATTTTCGATAAGTCCGATTTTATTTACAAAGACATAATTGCCTTGAAAACCCCAGTGTAACGTTTTACCTACAGATACAAAACCACAACTAATTGCAGAGTGTTTTTCGTGTAAATGCTGTAATGAAAGATTCAACGCAGATACGTTTTAATAGTCTCTCTTAAAAATATTAAGTCATTATTCTTCCATGCATTATTTTATTAAAAATATGTTAGTAACTTTACAATAATGAATTAAATAACAATGATCAATACATGTGGTGTATTACTAGTTAATGTTAACTCAGGTCTATTTATTAAAATCAACAGAGGCAACTTTTGATTTTAATAATGTATCAGCAACTGATTATATTAACATTAACTAATATTAATAAATGCTTTATAAATCTTTGTAATTTTTAGTTTAAGTTAATTAATGCTAACAAGTCGTATTGGAGAGTCTTACCTAACTACATGAATACCAAGATATAAAAACAATAATGTGAAATGGCTAAAAAATATACTTAAAAAAAACTGACGCTGTATCACCCAGCCGTATTCCTGGAACCATAAGGCAAAAACATGGTCACTGATGTGATTTTTGTGTTTGAAGGTTTTAATTGAAACGCACATTTGCAAGCATAAGTTTACGAATTTGACCAAGTCTTTGGTTTACGATTTACGAACTGGCAATGTCACAGGCACTGTCAAATTAGAAAATGACTACACTGGGAACGTATAGCTAGGATTTCTTCTAGACCCATATCAGGTTTGCCAGCTCTTAGAAGTTGTCGGTGCCTTGCTTTGTTGTTTTTCTGTGCCATCGAAATTGCACACGAAAGCTGGTGCACTAGAGGTGCAATACATGATAGAAACGGACTTCTTTTACTCTAGTTTACCGAGTTTCAGGTCAATAACAATGTATTTATGTTGTTCTTCAACAGCATTTTCAGTTTAACTTCATATTCAATGTAAAAAGGCATCTATAATCTTAGTATGAATTTCCTCAACCTATTTGAAAACGTGTTGGCGTATATAGCGCTGAGAGTCATTCATGATTGGCTTTCGGCTATATAAGTGTGTTCTTTTTTTAAATCAGCTGTTACCTGAATGGAAACAAACCATTGCTATCACGTTTTTTATACTGCTTTATGAATATAGAAACCTTTCGAGGACATGGTGATTACGGCTGCTTGAGAAACAGATGTGCTTTGAGCGGTCTAGGAATATTTTGCATATGCTGAGAGCGTTTAATCTTTATACTGAAGAAAGAAATTATATTTACTACAGATTAAAATTTGAATTGTTTTTTATGTTCACAGTTCAAGGAATTCTTTTCCTTCCTTTTTCCTCTCTCGATTTTGTTTGTTATTGTCATGCACAAAGCTTGGTGTCGTGTAATAATAAAATGTCAAGCAAATAAATGGAAATGAAGGATTGTTCCTGAACTGGATTTTTGTATGTGTCAAACCAATTTAGTGTAAGTTTTATCTGCCTTAATGACCAAATTAATAAAATCCACACCAGTGAAACATATACGGCTGCTTGAACATTTTATTAGAGCTTAAAAAACTACATTAACACTGGCAAACAAACAGGTTGAAGTGTGTGACACCATTACATTTAAATTGACAAAAAAACCACAAAAAAAACCCAACTTTAATTCTAAGTCTTCCACCGCACACCGTGTCTTTAATTTCGCTCCTCAAACTGGGACTTGTTCTTCAGTAAGAATGCCGCTAAAAACTCTATGGGATTTGGAGGCCTAGAGAAAGATGGATAGCGGTATTAGATGCATGAAATTAATTCATACAAGGAGGAAATTTCATTTTGTTTGAGTTAAAAGGCAGTGCTGAGCATTTACTCACCCTTAGGCCATTCATGAGTTTGTTTCTTCATGTGAAAAGATTGAGAAATTTAGCTTTACATCACTTTTTCATCAAAAGTCCTCTAAAGTGAATGGGTGCCGTCAGAATGTCCAAATGGCTAATAAATACATCACACTACTCCAGTCCATCAATTAATGTGTATTCAAGAAACAAATACATCATTAAAAATGTTTAACTTCAGACTTCTTCTCTGTAAAATATGAGTATCTATCCGTAATATTTCTTGCTACACTGAAAAAGACATGGAATGAGGATGCTCAGATTAAGCACCATTTAGAAGTAAAATGAGCTATAACATGTATGCTGGTGGATTTTGATGTGAGGGACAATAGGGAATTCATTTTTTTTTTTTTGGAGGAAGTGCCATTATCGATTATGAAATCGTATTTTAGCCAGACACTATGCAACACACAGCTTTTCACTTCACAAGATGCTAAGTGATGGAGCGGTGTGGATTACGGTGATGTGTTTATCAGCTGTTTGGACTCTCATTCTGACGGCACCCATTCACTGCAGAGGATCCACTGGTGAACAAGTGACATAATGCTGAATTTCTCCAAATCTGTCCCGATGAAAAAAACAAACTTCTAAAGTCAAAAGATCTTGAATGGCCTGAGAGTGAGTACATTTTCATTTCTGGGTGAACCATTCATTTAAAGGTGCAGTGTGTAAATTGTGTATTTCCCTGCTCACCCCTCCCTTTAGTAAAGCTACAGTAGCTGTTACAGGATTATGTCGTAGTCAATTAATGAATTATATTAACTTAAGTATTCAGTAAATCAATATGCTATTGCAAATATTATTGTTACTCTCTCACCATTGTGTCAGTGTTGTATTCACAAAAACAGCATAGTGGGGAAACATGCTCCGTTTGTTTTGTTACTGTACAAACATGATGGAAACTACCGTGTGTGTAGATATAAATAACTGCATTTCTGTCAATAAATCCACCTAAATATTACACACTGCACCTCATAATAACGAAAGTTTTGTTTTTAGCAAGAAGTTTGTGCACTAATGCAGACCTTTCCTTGGCCAGAACTGACAAGCCCTGCAGGAGAATAGGAACCACAGTCTGATCCAGATACGCTCGTGTAGGAAGGGTCTGCAGGGTCTGAGGGTCCACCTTCTGTTTGGTGACTTTCTCAGCAGTGGTTTTTTCATGCTCCACTATTCTCTAGAGAAAAATAAAGACGCTGAGGCTAACTCAGAACGATTTCTTCCAATCCAGTCTTTAACACATTATAAATTTCAATAAATAAAAACAAAAGATGCTGTACCTGGATGTTTTCAGTGAGGCCATATTCTGCATGAGGATTTTCTGGCACCTGAAATAAACAAGAAACACAATGACAACTGGCGAAGTGCTTTCTTGTATTAATCTTGCTTTAATAAAATACAGCAATGCTACTCACAGGAGTGTGTCCCTCCATGCTCTGCTCGGCATCAGGATGTTCTGGAGGGATCAGAATTAAACTATTAAGCCAGGTTACCAAGTTTAAGAACTCATACGATGCAGTTCTTCACACACGAGTCGCGTTTATGATGTAAAGCCACATACTGTATTGAATGGCGGGATTCAATGGGCCACTGCAGAAAAGCTCAACGCTCGCAATAATTAATATAAGCAGAGATATAACTTCCCCTGCCGTCTGGTAACTCTGACTAGGTGTAAAACTCCAGCAAATTTAACCACCGCACAATTAATTAGCGCAAAATTCACCACAAAGCTCAGAAACAGCACTTACCGTCCGCCATAGTTTGTTGTTGGTTTCTACGCAATTGACGTTGCACATGCGCAAAGCACACGCTTGAACGACGCGAGCGTAGGTTTTAAAAGGGGCGGCGCCTTGTGCTCCCGACGTTTTATGTGATTGGTCAGATCATATATACATACTTTTTATTTCATTTTTTTTTATTTTTTTTATTTTACAATGTACTAATGATGTGTTTCGGAGTAGTATTGGTAAAATCTAAAACATTATCCAAACTACTGCTGAATAAAAACGTTAACTTTACGATTGTCAAGATAAATCAGTCACAGTCGTTTGTGTTCACTAGATATAGCTACTTTTTTGTATACCTGTAAAAATAAAATACAAGCGTAAAATGTTTTAAAAATAATAATAAGTTATTGGATATTGTTTATATCCATGTTAGCGTAATGGCAGAACAATGTTCATTCACAATAAATGAAGCGTCTGCTAAATGATTATTAAATAAAATTAAATTAAATTAAATTGTGTAAATAACAAATAAAAATTATTATAAAATAAAATATAAAATAAAGGAAAATTATGCTTCACTTTATCAATTATTATAAAATTTATATTTATTTATAGATGTGCACGCTCTGATCGCCTGCTTTCATGCATAAACGAAAAAACTAAAGTTGGATCCAGACAATTTAATTTAATTTTAATTTTTATTTATTTTTTTGAACTTTGAACTTTTGAAATAACAAAACAGCGAATACAAAAAAATACAAATATATAAATAATACAGGTATTTTAACATCAGAGGTTAAATAATAATACAAAAAAATATCACATGTAAAATAGAAGAGAGTAATCAAAAGGCACAAAATAGAAGGAAAGAGAAGAGAAAAATAAATAAATAAAATTTAATTAAAATAAAGCAGAGGGTACTTCACAGGATAAAGGATCCAGACAATTTAAATGTATAAAAAGCATGACTTTTTTTTACGCCCAATGCTTGCGACGTGTGATGGTGTACGTCATTAGCGTGAGACCATTTTCACCAAACACACAGCAGAGACTTCCGCGATCGATGCTGGCCAAAACAACCCGGAGAACCGACACAGCCGACAAATATAGCTCTTCCTCGTCACACCCCGGCCAGTTATGGTATGGAGAGGCCGACTGGGGTGAATGAATTCTGGGACCAGAGCGAGACCGATAGGACGAGGCGGACAGGTGTCTGACGGAACCGGCCGGACTCCGCTGCGCTCGTTTATCCGAACCCTCCGCCGGCTCCCGGTGTCCCTGCTGAGGGCTCTCCTCCTGCTCCTCCTGTGTCTGTTTCGGCCGATCCGCCGGACCATGGCGGCCAGGGCCAAAGACAGAGGGTCCGAGGACTGCGAGGAAACCGGAGAGCTGATCCGAAACTTCCACAAACAAGCGTTCGAGTTCATTTCTGTGGCTCTGCAGATCGACGAAGATGAGAAAGGTGTGTGTATATTAGTAGTATTATGTTTTCTGTATGTATCTGTCTGTGTTCAATTATTTAACTGTAGACCAAGGATTATAAAACTGAAAATCGGTTAAAATAAATAATAATAAATACTGTAGATGGTGTGTTTGGTTTTACTTTCACTTCATCTGTCCAGGAGCGGACCTGTCTGTTGACATTTCACTGGTCCTGTGTGAACTAGTGCTCAGAAGATATGAATATGCAGTGCAAATACCAATACCAAAGAGAGAGAGAGCTGGATAATGACCACCGAATGTAGTTTTAATGCTAATTTATTATTATAGCAACACCTAACCAGTTCCATCCAGCTGATTATCCACCTGAGCTAGTTTGAACAATCCACAAATAAATGAAATAACTTGCTTTAGTCAGTTAGAAACCATTTAGTGCCATCAGTAGAGACTTTATAGTCATGCTTTCGGTTGTTAGTGCTTATACTCTTGAAGAACAAAACGTTTCTGTGATGACCATTAAACTGGGAACAGATTTTGGATGTGGGCCATGATAAAGCGGGTCCCGGAGCGGTCTTTCCGGTCAGTAGAGCGCGTAGCTGCTTGACCCCTGAGGTCAGTTGGGTTGAGAGGCCTGATTCAGGGTGAGGAGGATTGTCCTCATCTGCAGTGGAATGGAAAATGAGGCGCCGTGTGATGAAGCTCTGTTAAGAACTGAATCAGGGGCTCAGTTTTGCGTATCCTGTGTAACCCTGAGTCAACGTCTTCTAAAGCCACTTTTAATGAAGTCTGAAAACCTTTTAATCAAGTTACAGTTATAGCAAGATGTATAGCGAAAGACTACAAATCATAAACCACCTTAGTAAATTAATTGTCAAAAATGGAAGTTTCAAAAAAGTTACTTTTTATTTTTATATCACTAGCATTCAAAAAAACTTTACTTTTTTTCTGAAAGATATTATTTTATTCAGCAAGGATACATAAAAAATGTATCAGAAGGTTTTGTTTTTCAAAATGCTGGTATTTTAAACTTTCAATTCATCAGATAACCCTGAAAAAAAGTATCCGTGGTAATAAGATTAGATTAGATAGAACTTTATTAATCCCTCGGGAAGGTTCCTCTGGGAATTTTTTTTTAATTTTAAGAAATTTTAAGAATAAGAAATGTTTCTTAAGCAGTCAATCATCATATTAAAATAACCATCATGTGGCACTGAAGTCTGAAGTAATAATGCTTTACATCACAGGAATAAATTACTTTTTCAAATATTTTTAAATAGAAAAGGGTTATTTTAAATTGCTAAATTTATTTAAAAATAACATTAAAAATTTATATTTAAAAAGTATAATATGATTTGTATATATGTATATTGTGTATATTATTTGTATACTAATTTACAACAAATATTTAATTATTATTATTTTAATTTTTTTTTAAGGTTGTGACCTAGATTTGTTCCACTCGTCATATCATGTGCTTATGTTGTTTTTTCGCTTTGTAGTCTCATGGAGAGATGCCAGTGGCGTCAGTGAAAACAAAGAACAAACTCTGTTCAATAGGTTCATTGGCTCTTGTTCAATCCCATCATGCCCAGAGCCATATGTTCAGGCCTGCATAACAGACCATATTTTCAGTTTGAAAGCTGGTTTAACATCAAGCACTGGCGGTATAGTACTGACAGTAAAAGTTTGTGACGTGAATTGTTTTGGAAAACCAGGCGTGTGTGTTAAGGCTTGCAGTATTATTATTTTGTATGTATAATCCCTACAGTACAGACATCAGTCAGTAAAGTGTCTAATCTGTTCTGTGTGTGTTGTAGGTGATAAGAAGAAGGCGGTGCAGTGGTACATGAAAGGCATCACTGAGCTGGAGAAAGGCATCCGTATCCAGGTCACTGGAGCTGGTGAGATGATTCAGACATATTGATTTCCGTTAGTGTGTAAACAAACTGCGTGATGTGGTTTAATTACACTAGCTTTTATTTTCAAGACAGAATAATCTGTGTTATGCTTCAATGCATTTAAAACAATCAAAAACTGTTTGTATGGTGATTGTAAGGTAATGTAAATATAAAAAATGTTTCTTTCTTAATGAACGTTTCGAACTTAAAGCACACGATCAGTCGATTCCCGAGTCCCAGCCTGCAGTTTATTTTCTCTTGATGGAGTTTGAAAGAATATCTTCATCTGGCTCTTTTAGGGGAGAAGGCAGACAGAGCCAGAAAGCTTCAGGACAAAATGACCAACAACCTCTCCATGGCCAAAGACCGGCTGGAGCTTCTGGGTAAGCGGGGTGCTGCTGATTCATCAACTCTTCTGAGAGATGAGCTCATTTGTTGTGTTTGTGCGCTCTCCTGAGGGACGTGCACCGCACTCTTCTGTGAAAGCCTGCCTGTGCTTCTGTGTGATTGTTCAGTGGTTCAAGTGGGTTTTATGCTTGATTGTATAAAGGTGAAGTGAAATTAGCGCTTATATATAGTTGCCTCTGCACATTGAAATGATTAAGCATTTTAAAAAGGCACACTTCCCTTTTAGTGACTCCACTTTCTGTGTGTTTCTGGTTCTTGCACGAGTCTGTTAAGGAAGCAATCAGGAACATGTCCAGGTCACTCCAAAAACAAAAGAATATTTTATTTTATATTTTGTTAATGAAATTACTATGACAAGGCCAAAGCAATTATTTAAACAATACTGTTTTTGCAGTAATGAAAAGTAAAACTGTGTTAGGGTTAGGCAGGTAATAATAATAATAATCCTAAACAACTTATAAAAAATGATAGACTTGAGCAGTTCTGTCAAATGATTAATCAGGATTAATAACATCCGAAAATAAAAGGTTTTTTTGGTTTACGTAAAAATTGTGTGCTGTGTATATTTTAGTGTGTGTGTGTGTATGTGTATATATATATATATATATATATATATATATATATAATATTCTTAATTGCATCTGTTTATATATATATATATATATATATATATATATATATATAAAACACATGCATTTAAGAAAATGTTTTACTTATTAAATATATTTGTATATAATATAAGAATATAAATATATAAATGTATATCCATGTAAATATTTCCAAAATATATAGTAGATGTGTTTGTATTTTTATATACATATTAAATGTACACAGTACACACAAATATATTATGTAAACAAATTTTATTTAGGATGCAGTTATTAGTTTGAGGGTGCTAGCTTTGAGGTGAAATGTAACCTGGACATGTTTTGGACCCTCTTACAGCTTCTGTTCTGCTTTGTTTCTACTGGGGTTTTTAGTTTGCCCTTAAATATCTCTCTTTCCTCTGTCTGCTTCATTTTCTACAATCACAAAGGCAAACTGCTTCCAAAGTCCCCAGCTGAGGGCTGCTCTGATCACTCAGACCTGTCTTTCTCCAATGGGAACCTGCGTCCAGGTTGGTGTTTGCGTTGAATTCTGGGAGATCTGTGTCAGATCTGATCAATGAGACTCTGCACTGATCTTTCTGTGTATGTATCACATTTCTGTGTATGTAGAGTGAATCTTTGTAGTTGCAGGCAGTGGAGCCGTTTCCAAAAAAAAGGATATTCTCACAAGCACAAATAAGCCCAAATCTGCCCCTGCAGCTGCCATGCGCCGCACACCTTCGACCGGTCACAGCAGCAGGACCGGCCCTCAGAACAATCCGAAGGTTCGTCTCACAGGGGTCAGACCCTCTGCGTAGTTCACCGTCTAGCCATTTTTAATTGCCGTCTTACTAGGTTTTGTCCCTGAACTTTGTCTTATTTGGTTTTGTAGGGGGCCCCGGCAAGAGCTGGTAACAGACACAACACCAGCAACACTGCCACTGCGTCACCTCAGAAGAAGAGAGACATGAAGAACTTTAAAAATGTGGACAGTAAACTGGCCAACCTCATCCTCAATGAGATCGTAGACAGGTAACATTAGTACTGTTAAAATAAACACATCAAATGCAAATATTTGAATGCATCGCTGTTGTTCACAGAATTCTCAGAAATCTTTCAGTTGTTTAGAAAAAGTATTCATGTACTATATCAATACGATATAGTAGTGTCACTTTTCGGTACGTTTTCGATACAGCAAAAATAAAATAAGTATTTATATTTATTAAAACTAACATAAAGTATGTCTTGGAAAAGTAAGCGTCCCGTGTTCATAGACTGCACTTGCCATCCACTGACATCCAGGGCGCTGTTTCTTCCTGCGGGACAATTCGTGTGGGAGAAGACCACAGGGGAGAGATCCACTATTTAATTTTGTGGTGTTCGCGTCACCAAGAGCTTAGGGGCCACATCTTTATTTTCAACAGAGCTAAGCAGTTTAAAATCCAAAGCAGAAATGTTTTTATACCTGACAGCACCTGCATGGTTACACCACTAATATATATATATAAATAAATAAATGATATACAAAATATGACTATTAGATATTGTATTAATAGTAATGTTTAAAAAAAAAAAATGTAAATTTAAGAAAAGAAAATATAGAAAAAATGGTAGTTTTCCTCATTGACGCGTATGATTTCTGTGGTTGTGTTTGTTCCAGCGGGGCTACGGTGAGGTTTGATGACATAGCTGGGCAGGATTTGGCAAAACAGGCTTTGCAGGAAATTGTTATCCTGCCTGCTCTACGTCCAGAGGTAAACATCTGCATCGTCTCAGGTCGTGTTACTTACAAGTCTTCGGCCGATTGAAACAAACATATTATCACTAATCTCAGGGTAGGGTCTCAGTTAAATCTCTAGACAAGATTTTTTTTTAAATTCCCATCTTTTTACATTTGACAATGTCGGTACTCTGTACTGCTGCACTGTATGTTTACATTAACAATTTACTAATGTGTGTGTGATGACATTAATGTTGCTCTCCTCAGCTGTTTACTGGTCTCAGGGCACCTGCTAGAGGCCTCCTGCTCTTCGGTCCACCTGGAAATGGGAAGACTATGCTGGTAAAACACAAAAAAGGCTATTTTTAGATGTGTGTATATTTATACAGCATAAGAACAGAACTGTATTTTTTTCCATTTCTTCACAGGCAAAAGCGGTTGCTATGGAATCAAACGCAACGTTTTTCAACATCAGTGCTGCCAGTCTCACCTCCAAATATGTGAGTACTCATGGGACATTTACACTAATGAACTATTAATTCTTCCTCCTCAACCATGGGAGTCTTTGCAGGCAGTAGAAGAGTTTATATGAAAATACCAAAATTTGAGGCAGTCCTGAATAGTAGTCTGACCAACCGCATTGCTCAGGTAAGCTGTCTGAGAAGTTTGAAGACTTATTAGCATTTTGTTACAACGCCTTCTAAGTTTTGAAAACATTAAACAAAATTTCTTTTCATTCAGTTTCTCGGTTTATGTAAAGAAATTAGTTCATTTTTTTTTCCCCCCCAAAACTGAACTTTTCTTTTGAAGGAAGCATTTGAAAACCACTTCTTTCACTTTAAACTGAGCTACGTAGAAATGACCAAACAGATTTTTGATATTCTCTACTGTTACCAAGAAACACTTTTCCAAAATTCCAAAACAGAACTTTTTTTGTTGGTTATAACTTTTGACGCTATGAACTCAAATTTAAAAGAAATTAAAACATTACAAATATTCTCCTAAATGTGTTTTCTTGTCATTAAATTTCTCCGTTTAAGCGGATTCTAACAATATCCCATTTGTCATTATTCATAGCTTTGCTTATCCAGCATTTTGAAAAGCATTAGTATTAGTTAGCTTAGCATACTAAACTTAAGCTATTTTGTCAAATATGGCTTGTGATCATCGGACATACTTCGGTTACGTTAGCTTAACATGGTAACTAATGCTTTTGTATGTTGGTTCTCACACTGCTCTCTCCGTGGCTGTTGTGGGATAAGCGAGCAGCCGCTCCAAAGGGAAGGTTGTGTTAAAATTGTATGTCCTTCTTCAGTTTTTCAAAGCTCAGCATTTCATTTTTAGCATGCAGAATATCTCCCCTGCTTCAGAAAGCGCATGTGTCATTCTCTATGTGGCGCTCCTTGCTACACAGCAGGCTTCCCAAACGGATGGTTGAATTCTTTTTTTTGCGCTCTTCATTGCTTATCTTCTGGTGTTCCCTGAGTTTCAGTGTTTGCGGAATATGATTATTAATAAATGCAGCTGTGCATTGCTGTCTAAATACATGTTGGTAATTCTATATTTCAGTTGATGCTGTTTCATAAAGGCAGTAAGCCACTCATAATCCGTGCATTACACTAACACTTTTAAGAAACACACGGTTGTTATTGTGGTGTGTGTTTAGGTGGGAGAGGGAGAGAAACTGGTTCGAGCTTTGTTTGCAGTTGCTAGGGAACTGCAGCCGTCAATCATCTTCATCGGTAAGAAGTGTGAGACTCTTTCATGCTTCAGAAGTTGTGTGTGTAAATGCGTCATTAATGGTGATTTTGGTGCAGATGAGATTGACAGTCTGCTGTGTGAGAGGAGAGAGGGTGAGCATGACGCCAGCAGGAGACTCAAAACAGAGTTCCTCATCCAGTTTGATGGAGTAAGTGTGCGTTTTAGCTAAAAAAAACAAAAAAAAAGGAATTTCTAAAATCACAGGTGACTGACGCTCCGTGTGTGTGTGTGTGTGTCGTAGGTGCAGTCAGGAGGAGATGACCGAGTGTTAGTGATGGGAGCCACTAACAGGCCTCAGGAGCTTGATGAGGCAGTTCTTAGGTACCGTTGATCTGTAGTCTCACTTATATTCAAAGACTTCATCCCCCAGTTTCACAGACAAGGCTTAGTCTGTTACTAATTTATAATGTTCCTTGTCTGTTCGCTCTGTTCGATTACGTCATTAATTGATCTTGACCTCACATCTATGCCATATGAACATGTACAAGCTACTACTACATGTACTGTAAACATTACTCTGGTGTAATGTTGCTTTGCAATGATATGTATTGTGAAAAGCGCTATACAAATACATTTGAATTGAATTAGGCTAGTCCCAGAATAAACTGCATGTTTGAGCTGTCTCCGATGAAAATATCTTGCTCTGACGTATCTTAAAACATGTCAGTGTCATTGTTCTGTGTTAAGATGCACACCTGTAATATATTCTTTTAAGGCATTTTTGTAAAAGTTGCTTAAATATCTTAATTGAACGAATGCCTAGTCCTGGCTTAAGCTAAGCTCCGTTTGTGAAACCGGGCCAATAACTGCATCATCTCATGTGTTTTTTTCCCTCATAGGCGATTCGCTAAACGTATTTATGTGGCTTTACCTACAGAGGAGGTACTGTGTGTTTGCTGAAATTACAGTAAAAGCTGTACTATTGTAAAATATGATTACAATATATAATTATAATATTATTACAATATTTTGTTTTTGAAAATATATTAAAATGTAAGTTTTCCTGTGACGGAAAAGCTGAATGTTCAGCATTTTCTTGAGTAGAAAGTAAAAGGAAAACAGCATTTATCTGAAATGGAAATCCGTGGTAACATTAGAAATGTCTTTACATATCAAATAAATGCATATTTTGTGAATAAAAGCATTAATTTCTTAAACAAAATAAATGAATAAATTACTGACCAGAGACCCAGACTTTTGAAAGGTACTGGTAATAATTCTATTTCAGTTCTTTTACTTATTATTACTATTATTATGATAATATAGTGATATTGTTAAAAATGATAGTTATTAGTTAAGTTATTCAACTGCATCTTATTCAGTGCTCTTTTGGTTTTCTAGTTAATTAGCGTTGAACACCGACACTAATTGACTGTTTGTGTGTGTTTCAGACTCGTCTGAAGCTGCTCAAGAACCTCCTCAGCAAACACAGAAACACTTTATCTCAGAAAGAGCTGAGTCAGTTAGCCAGGTAAAACAGCGCTCCGTATTTCTGTCGGGTATGCAGTGGACACTGGTGACTGTGAGTGCTGGGTCATTTTATTTGTCCGGTGTGTTTTCAGGATGACGGAAGGTTACTCCGGCAGTGATCTCACCTCTCTGGCTAAAGATGCTGCTCTTGGTCCGATACGAGGTACATTCATACTTCATGCAGATAATTTATTAATTTATACACCAAAACATTTGGCTTAGAGGGGGACTTTTTGCTAAATAATTCTGTCCTGTTTTTTCTCCCCACAGAGCTGAGGCCTGAACAAGTGCGGGACCTCCCAGCCGACAAGGTAGTGAATATTAGAACATAATTTAGATGCCTTTTTATATTAATTTTATTATTTGAAAAAATGTCCATGGTCATTTTTATTGTCGTTTTCATTATTTAAGTACATATTAAACTAAATAAAAATGAAAATATGCAATTATATTTATCTCATTTGCTCAAGAACACCCAAATGATTCACTCAACATTCATTTGTTTACAGTTTTACCAGAGAAACCACTATTTTAACTGGATTCGTTTTAAAAACGACTCATTTTAATGATTCAGAGTCGACTCGTTCTTTAGAGAGGCAACTTTATACAGATTTAAAACTTTACAGGTTGTTCCATTCATGTAGAGCCGTGTTATACATTGCATGAAAGCTCATTTAAAAAAATGTTTTTATATATTAATCGGATTTAAAAATGTGAACAAAGCAAAAAAAATTCCAGGATGGTAACTGGGTGCCACTCACTGATTGAACACTTATTTATACACAACGCGTTTTATTTCAAATACTATTTTTCACACTACATATTTTTTTTCTTCTGCTCAGATGAGGGACATCTGTTTCAATGATTTTGTGGATTCGCTCAAGAAGATCAAGCGGAGCGTCAGTCCTCAAACGCTGGATCAGTACGTGCGCTGGAACAGAGAGTACGGAGACACAACAGCCGTATGACACCCACACACCAGGAGGAAGGCTTTTTACTAACTACTGATAAATGGAAGGAATTTGTGTAATTCTGTTTTTTTGTTTTTTACAACTTTTTACGTTTGGAGCTCAGGCTGAGATTTGCTTTGACTGAATTTCACCAGAGCTCGAGAACATATGGACGGCAAAACATTTTCTACAAAATCATTTTCCTCTTGATTGGTGTGTGAATGACGAAGCACTTGGCCTTTGTGGTGTTCTAGATGCATTTGTGCCTATTTTGTTGCTTGATTTGTTTTTGATTCATGTATCCAGATAAATCGAACCCTCATATAGCGGTGTGATGTGCTGAAGTCAATCTAATAGCAGATCGGGATTCCGTTGATAAATGAGCGATTAAAGAATGTATTTGTTCATTCAGACTGCATGTGAATTTGACCAGCACTCCTGATGTTTTTCCATTTGCAGGCACTAGAGGGCATCAGTTGAGACTGTATGTGAACATCTTCCTAAATGTTTTCTGCTTGAACTAGTGTCATGATATTGCTCCATGTACAAATGTTTTTCAAGTCTGCTGTGTCTTTAAAAATGTTGCATTTTAAAAGGTTTGCAGTGAGTGATTGGGAAATGATTGGGAACATGCACTGACTGCGTGGTTTTAAATTGAAAAATGTTAAAAAAGTTTGCAATTATGCGTCATATTTATAAAATATAAAAATAAAATATACTTTTATAATCTAAATATAGTTTGAAATTTAAATCATTAATGGCAAGTTTTTTGCAGTTAGCTAAAATTATAATGTACATGAAGTTATAATAAAAACTAGTACTGTCAAATGACTAAATGCATCCAAAATAAGTGTTTACATTACGTGCATGCATGTATAAATCCATATGCACACACATACATGTGTGTGTGTGTGTGTATATATATAAGAAAAATGTTAATTTGTATACTAATATTAATATATAAATTTATATGCATGTAAATATTTTCAAAATAGATAATGTGCATTTATACACAGTACACACATCATCTTTTTTTTGGATGCAATTAAATATGATTGATCATTTGACAGCACTAATTAAAGCTAAATGTTTTATCATTTCAAATTTAGCAATGATTTAAGACTGCAATATTTAATGTTGCACTGAGGTACTGTGCAACAATTTGATTAAATAAAGTGCATAATTAAAGAAAACTAAAATGGTCATATAAATAAATATCCTTGTTCCAGTGTAATTCTACATTTAAGTACTGAGTAATAATTAACTACATGCACTTTCATGGTTAGGAGGAGGGTTTGCTTTAGGGTTGTATGTAAAAATGCATTTGCATTTATTGTTAGTGAATGTTACATGTAGTAAGTACGTGTCACAAGGAAACTAAAACAAAGGTGTTACCTAATATTTGTGATACAGATGTAAATAATCTTTAATATAATTCTAGTGCTTTTCTAATCACTTGAGTTACTCCAAAAATATTTTGAAGATCATAAACACTTTAATTTCTGTTTTAAAGGGAACAGATCATTATTTTAAAGGATCATCCTCTGACACGTGTCTTCTGTGTTGTATTGAAGGAGCTACATAGCAGCAAAACCAGTCAAAAACCTGTTATACAATTCAATTTACTGTCAAAAAGCATTTACAGCCAATTCTGATTGTTTTCAGACAGCTATTTAATGCTAAACGGATGGCTTTTGATTGTCACACTCAAATCTGGCACACATTTACACACACACACACACACACAGGTAAATGTCCAGCTGAAATGATGCTGTGGTTGTATTTGTGAAGGCCTCAGTGGTCTAGGATGCGCAGGTTTCCTGAAACGATCTTGTTCTCCAGCATCGCTCCGGCCGGGATGTCGATTCTGTCGCCGTGATTAGCGATAATGATAACCGTTCCCTTTTGTACAGAAACAACAGATTACCGTATGCACACACAATGTGTGTAAACGCTCACTAATATCAGACCTCCGTACCTTGAGTGTGACTTGTTTTCCGAAGGTGACGTCTCCTGATACAGTCAGGTGATCCAGCTCCAGCATGTCTGGGATGCTCTCAAATCTTTTCAGGAAGTCTCGAACCTAGAAATGTAAAAAATAAAAACAATAATCATTTAAAAATGACTTAATTAATGAACAGGTAATTCAGAATTTCAGGCCTTTAAGACAGCTTTTAATTTTTAGCATTTTTGAAATAACTAACAGTTGAAACTAGTAATTTCTTTGATAATAATATAACCTTTTTAAATAAGATATTGTATTATTTATAAAATAAATAATTTAGGAGTGCTTAATTACTGACCCGCCAATCTTACAGAGAAGGTGCCTTTATCGGAATTATGTCTGTGAAATAACTCATTTTATCAACATTTAAAGCTAATTTATTTGATGTTTACAAAAATAAATAATATAAAATTATTTAATAAAATATTTATAATATTTTATAAAAAGATTTTCAAGTTATTTTAAATGGAAAATATTTAATTACTAATATAATATTTTAAATTACATCCAGGAAATAACTAACATTTTATGATTTACCTTATTTTTGATGTTTTAAATAAAAATAAATATATGCAATATTGTATCAGTAAATAAAATGAACAACAATAAATAAATGTAACAATTACTAAACAATTAATTCAATCTGTAAAATAATTCTTGTTGAGCTCATCTCTTTGACATTTTATGATTAAATATGATAATTTAGTAAACAATTATAAACATTTTAAATATTTTACATTCACATTATTTACATATTTTCTAAACCGTTAATTAATAAAATAATTTATCAACAACAGTTAGTTTAAGGTTTCTTTAACAAAAGAGAAATTATATGACTTTCAGTGACTTTTACAATTATTGTTTTGATGTTGTGAATATAATTCACATATTTTAAAATATAATATAAATGGTCTGTTACTGAGGTATTGAGTACTTTACATGAAAGTCAAGTTCTCTCTTCCTGTCTAAGTGGGCGGCTTTGGTCCAGAATGTCCTGAGTAAACCTTACTTTAGTGAAGGAGCTGCCCAGTTTGACGTGAGGTGTTGTGGGAAACTCTCTCTTGGGGCTCATGGTCAGAGAGCCAGCACTCATGCTGTACAGGTTGGACATGACCAGCAGGAGGTCTGAGGTGGTTTTGACGGGTAGGAAGCGGCTGCGAGGCACGTTGATGCCGAGAGCGTTGTCGAAGCTCTTCATAGCAGCACCCACCGCCGTCTCCAGCTGGATGACGTTCAGTCCGCCGTCCAGAGTCTGGAAACACAACAGAGACCCGTTTCACAAACAAACGTCCAGACCAGCGCCAGTCTTTATAATGGAGAAGGCATGAAGGTCACCTTAGGGTTGACAATGATCTCCATGTCCATGCCGTTCTTCTCGTGAAGCCTCTTAACGGCCGGCAGGCTGATCCACAAGTTGTTGGTGTTGAAGATCTTGAACTTGGTGACTGATTTAAACTCATCCACGTGAGCTTTGGGCACCTGCGCAATCTCCAGCAGCCTCAGTTTACCGTCGTACTGCGTCAGTGTGCCACCCTGAAACAAACAAACACAGAGTGACCAGACTGCTGTCAGCCAATGAGCTCAAACATACACCCACAGTCACATTCTGTTCATGCTTCATGCAGTTGTTTGACAGAGAAACGAGCTATAGGTCTTGGTTCGGTATTATTTATTATTCTTTAAATACAATAATACGTATTGTCTTTATACAAAGTGAACAACATTTGGTTTCGACCAATGAACATTGGTAGGATTCAACAATTAGGGCATGGAGATCCCAATATTCCTGGGACTGAACCGCTTTGGGCCTACAAAGTGAACGTTTTGCAAATAGCGTATTTCGAGAGGAACGCAATAGGAATTAATCCACAGCTGGTAGCCCATCAGCTAATCATTCCCAATCACTCTCACCCAATCGATTCATTTCCCATTCACTATAAAAACCCCAGGATTCATTCCTTCCGCATCTCGCTTTGAGCATCCCCCCTCCTCCCCTTCTCCGCCTGCTTTTCAGTTCACGCCTTCCGGGGGAGCAGTCTGGGACCGAGCCGAACTTCGAACCCTTGCTCACACACTAGGGTTTATACCACTAGGGTTCGGGGTTCGCCGTTCTCCCGGGCTCGCTCCCCTGACAGCACGCCAAACTCGCTAAACCATTCATGAGGACAGCGTGAACTCTTGAAATGAATATTTCAAAAGAAACCTTTATTAAGAAACAGAATGTAAGATCATATTGAGATATTACACACAAGCAAACCTCTGAAAAATATTATTTATACTACACTTGGTAATGTTTTATGCAGCTGTTTTTATAGAGTGAAACGATACGCATTTTTAATTTCAACTTTATTTGTTCTTCAGACATTTAGAAAGTAAAGTAACATCAGTAAAATAGTAAGATATGAGACTTATAATGCATTATAACTATCCATTGTAACTTAAGTGGATGAATCGTGTTCATTGTGTTATAAATTATTATACTCTTAAAAGTTATAACCGCAAATAGGTACATTTTATAACACATTAAAACTGTTCTTATGAGATAATACATCATATTCTTAAATTATTTATAATGCATTATGCATTCAGTATAATGCCTTAAGAATAATCTTATAATGTATTATAAATACTGGCTTCATAGAAAATGTTGACGATTTTACTAATAATCCAAACAATCTCTATGTAAAAATATTTGCCATTGAATAACCCACAAATAAAATGAAAACAGCTGTTAATAAAAAAGATGCCCAAAATTGACCCATGATGATCTTTTATTTGACCCGTCATGCCACATCAAAAAATAGAGTGAAAAGCATGCCATCAAAGCATATCTTCATTTATCATTTTTACTTTTGGTTTAATGTTTTTTCTCGTATTACTTATGCATTAAAATGAATAAATAAAAATAAAAAATAAATAAATAACATAAATATAGTAGTTTAGCTAAAAAATATTGAAATGCATTTAAATTAAATTTTAAACAACATTTAAAGGTAATAAATGTAATTATTTATATTTTTAATAAACAAAATTACATTTTATATAATATTCTTAGATCTTATGCAGCATTTTTGGTCAGTTTGGTCACTTCTACTTTAATGCAAGCAGCTTTACACTATTAACAGTGTTAGTGTGGCTTTCAAATAGAAAAATTACACTTCAATTATGTTTTATAAATCAGGTTCTTAGTGTGTTCATGTGTGTCCTGGATTTTGAGAGTAGTTTACCTCTCTGAGCAAACATTTTCAAAAGTAGACTTTCGAACTCCCATACAAACAAACACAGTTTTAGTTCAAAAGGACGTCACACCAGTCTGTTTTTCGATTTCGCCTGAAGTACATCAGTGCTATTTCAACCAAAAATGGTCATTTATTAGCCCTAATGTCACTGAAACCAATCTGAAGTTATAAAACAATCAGTTTTGAAGAATGTTCAAGCTGCTCTACAGACTGACATGAGCATGGCAACCCCACCCACCTTCACGTCAGCTCGAGTCTTATCGGTGACCTCCATGACGAATTCGCAGCGCTTGTCGCTGGGCTGGCTCATCAGGTGGTTCAAGATGTGCAGGTCCACTGTGGCGCCTAGATTGTCAATGTTGGACACAAAGATGTACTCTTTGCCTTCTGCGATCAGCTTGTCCAGCAGGCCGGAGTTGTAAAAGCTGGCGTAGATGTCTCCGTGCCCGGGTGGGTACCAGGCCTCTTCATTCTCACCCGTCAGGCCCATGTTAGTGGCCACTGGTAACAAAGACTCCTTATTGATCCTGGGATACCTGTGCAGAACAGAAAAACCTACAGGGTGTGGAAAGCAGTCTAAGCTGTGGACTAACATGAATGTGGGAATCAATCTTGAAATATATATATATATATATATATATATATACTTCAGTAACTGAGGTTTTATTGTAAGGATTGATGTTCCCAAAAGCTGGCAGATACTTTTTTCTTGCATAGTAATATATTTAATATTTTGGGGGCATTTTTAGAAGATACCACAAGACTTTTATTACTTTAAATTACTAATAAATGTTTTGTATTTGAAAAAAAAATCCTCCTTTCCTCAATATTTTTTATATTTTTAGAACAATACAATGGGTTTTTTTTGGGGGGGGGGTTGCATTTGTAATATATAATTTTACATCAAAAAAATAAAAACGTGAACTGAAAATGAAATAATTTTCATTACTTTAAGTAATGAGTACAATATTTTCCAGAAAATACCACCGGCTCAAAATAGCAGATAAGCCACATCAATATACAGATCGCATTTTACTTTAACACCAGAAATTATGTAAAGCACTGGTTACAAAAGGTGTAAATTCTGATTAAAAAACCCTGAAACATTTACAGACATTATAATTGTGTATTTTAGTTCCTGTTTAGTCATGTATTTTAGTCACTCCACAACAAATCCTTTAAATTTAATTTAGATCAGACTGAGAATGAAAACATACACATAAAGTATAAAACAAACACATTAATCATTTTAAACAGCATGTATTGTAAATGTCATGCTTAAATGAACTTAAAGAAAAACAGAAAAAACTGGCATGTAGTAAATGTGCTATTTAAATAAACTGCGCTCATGTACCTCGCTTATTCTACACAACTTTTGCATGCTTGACATTAACGGCCTAGTGTAAGTCACAGCATGTTTCAGATGAAGAAACACTGACATTTATTCCATAAAATACGGTAAATTCATATTGCTCTCTGTCCTGGATAAGGATGATGAGAAGCTTGTGTGTGTGTGTACCTGCTCTGGTTGAAGGTGTGTATCTTGACACGGTGATGTGTGTACTTCTGCAGAATCTTCTTGGTGTCCTCATCTGTGTTGAAGGAGTTCATCAGCACCAGCGGCACGTCTGCTTTATATGTCTTATTCAAATCCTGAAAGAGAAAAGAGAGATTCACACAAGTTCTTTAATACTATACACACAAATTATTTTGAAATGTATTGTCTGTAACTGATGTGGATGTATTTTTCATATCATATTTTCAGTCTGGATATTAAATACATTCTTCTCAAAACGTATAAAGAGTGCAAAATGCTTGTTTGTGTGCAGGTTATGCAGTAAATAGCCAGTCACGCCACTGCAGAGCCCCGCATATCACCCCACTTTTTTAATGTTAAAAGGTATATCATAGGTATTACATAAAATAGCATTTCTCAAGATATTGCTCTAAGTGCCTTCAATTTTGTCATGTGAAAAACCCTGATATTACACAACTTTGGGGTAAGCAGTCATTGACACAGAGGGAAACCTTTACCAAGGTCTGAATCTGCAAACATGGCCTGACCTCATCTTACACAGATCATGCATAAGCCAAAAAGAAACATCTAAACCCATGTACTTGGCACATCACCACACTGTTTTAAAGTTACACACAATTATTACCTAACGTGTTCAATAACAGTTTATTTCGATGGTCAACTTTAGATAATCTAATAACCTGTGACCCTGATTTTAACTTGATATATATTAAATAAATTAATTTCCTAAACATGCATAACATTTTTATAGGTTCTCAGTTATTAAAGTGAATCCTGAAAATATGTATATAACTTGTGTTGTAATACCTCAATCTGCTGTACGGTCAGGTCCAGGAAAGTGTTTTCGCTGCGGACACTGATGAGACTTTTGGGTCCTTTGCAGCCCATGCTGGTCCCCAAGCCTCCATTGAGCTTGACCACAGCCAGTTTATTAAGGCTGGAGGCCACATCGGCAGGAAGACCCTTCAACTTGATCTTCTCATAGGGCTGAATCTGTCGAGTGAAATACACTTGTGTGATTTCTATAGCAGGACACCTTATAGGAAACACACAGACGCAATCTCAATCACTCTATCAGGATACAGAAACCTTGTTTGGAGTTCAGAAAATTAATGATCTGAAGTGTGCTTTTTTACACTTTTCACTCGATTAGAAATTTAGTGCAGGGCTACAGTCTGGTTTTATTAGAGGAAACCCTTTATGGAGATTACAGGACACCCAGTTTATTCAGAACAAAGGTAAAATTAGGTGAAAAGGCAGCTATTTAATTTAATTAGAGCAGGTTTTATTTACTCCAATCAAACAGAGCAGAGACAAAGGACCTTCAAACTCCACATTTTAAGTCATTAACCTTGAGATCATGACATGAAGTGCAGAAAACTGTGAGAGCTACTGTAATAGAGCTTTGCAAATAGTATTCCTCTGTATGAAATATGAGCTGATTTGATCTGATCTCTTGGATTTGGGTGTGCTGCTTTTGATAAAAGCTTCCTGCCTGTGACTGATGCAGACCTTGCACACACTCTGACCTCATGAACTAAAATTGGGTAAAGTGGTCATCCTAGTTTCATCACAGCAGCAACTGTTGAACCATCTAACTGCTATGAAAGCAAAAAGGTCAATGACTCAGAAAGTACACATTGCATTTTACATTTTATCTATTTTCCTTGTGGTCCAATCTGCAATTTTGCATTAAACACAGTGCAAGATAGGCTTAATCAATTCATTTCTGAACGTTTTTAATGGAAGTGAATGGGGCCAATTCTTAAACGTAAAAATACACTGTAGTTCAGAAAAATACAGTATATCCAACATTCCTTCTGCTTCAATGCTGTGACAACATAATGCCATAAAATAAATAAAAGAGTAACTATGATGATTTAAACAGCTTAAATAATACATACGTTTCAATGATGTATAAAGATTTTCGACAAGCAAACCTGATATTGTCATGTGGTGCGACCACAATTTATCTCCTTAACATGCATAAAAGTTCTCAGTAATTAGTGTTTAGAAAAAGTATTTACTTTTTTTGAAAATTATTATTTTATATTTTTGTTCTAAAAATTATAGAATAAAAATGAAAATAAATAATAATAATAAATAATTATTTACAAAAAAACCCCCAAATTTTAATACTTTGTTTCTTAACACTTCAATTATTAAGAACTTTTCTAAAAAGGTTATGCATGTTAGGGAAAGTAATTAACTTTGAGATAAATGATGGTTGCACCACCTGACATTTTTAATTCAACTAAATGAAAAAGACCCACTAAAATCACTTACAATTCTAACACAAATTTATGTGCACACATCATTCTCAGTGTTTAAACATCTGCAATAGATATTATAATATTTGGATTTGTCAAAAATCCTTACAAGTTGTGAAACCTTAAACAGCAGAAATTAGAAGCTTCATATTTTTGTTTTCAAATACTCCACAAATTTGGCCTCATTCACTTCCACTGCAATGGCATCAGCATAACCAAATATAACCAAAGAGAGAAAACATTCTCGTGAAACTTAACCAGGAATTTTCCTTGAAATGTAAATAGATGCTCTTTTGAAAGAGTTCATAACATACATTGATATACAATACATAGAAATGATCAACATACGTTCAAAACAATCTATTTCTATATAACCCTCTTTACAAGAAGTATAGTCAAGGTCACTAACAATAAAGTTAAAACCACAGGCTAATCTCCTGACTCTACGTCTGCCAGTGTGACAAAACAAAACATCTGAGACGTTGATTGAGAAAACGACACACACACACAAATACCCAGCTGACCGATCAAGCATCCAGCCAATGAGCGCTTCCACGGACGGTGACCGAAATAGAACCATTGAGAATTATGCTATAAAATTCAGTACTGATCTAGACGCAGCCATGATGTTGATTTAGAAACGGGCTCGACAAGTCTCTATCTACTGGAGCTGATTTCAGATCACCCGTACTGCTTTACTATGTGCTGTAACATGAGTTTCTCAACGGTTGGTTGAGAAGAAATGTCAGCCAAGGTTGTGGGATGCTGGAAGTGTTGTGCTATTCATAGTCTAACCTTCAGCGTGGGGATATTTGCAGAGGGGCCGTAGGTTATTTGTGGGGGGATCGACAGGGAAATGTCATGGACTTGATAAACCACCCATACACAGGCTGCACGTTTTTGCTCGCCCTTTCTCGCTATTCAGCAGCTCTGTGAATGTGGTGATAGGAAAGTTACTACAGCCCTTCAAACAACTTATACTGATAAAATATGTGTATTTTATAAGGTAATAATGGTTTAAAAAGTATATCTGTCTAGGACTATGCAGTTGAATTGCTTTATTTGCAATCTTAAATGTACCTATCCATATCCATACCATAATAAACTCTTATATATAAACATATATATTATATATGTTATTATAAATATATATATTCTATTTTTCATTCAAATATTTTCTGATCATCTCAAGGATGATCAGTAAAAATGGACAGCACCTGAGTTAAATATATATGAATATAAATATGAGTGTCACAGAAAAGGGTCTGAATACTAATGACCATGTGATATTTTAGTTTTATATTGTGATGAGAAATGTCAACAATTCTGTGTTTTTCTGTCAATATGTGGTGCTGTGTGTACATTAATGAGGAAAAAAATTAACTTAAATGATTTTAGCAAATGGCTGCAATATAACAAAGAGTGAAAAATTTAAGAGGGTCTGAATACTTTCTGTACCCACTGCATATTTTATTTTCAAACTCTTTATTAACTGTCCTTAGAAGCCATGGTACAGTATCAAGCACTCTTTCATCTCACCGAGCCTTCAGGTGGCCTCTGGATCTTGGCCCAGTCAACAGACGGCCCCTTCTCCTGAAGGAAATGGTGAAAGAGCTTCTTGAAGCCCTCAAAGTCCTTCCTGGAGATCTGAAAGAGGCACAAATAATCACATTACAGAACAATTTTTCACAATTTCCATCCATTTTTCCTTCATCTCTACAGTATATCCTGTAGTTCAATATAATATAAATATTTTAGGGCAGATAGTTAAGAAGTGTCTTTCAAATAAAAAATTAGTCACACATGAAAAGTAAACAGTTGTGGGGGTTTTGGGATTGTATTAAACTTGTAATATTTAATTTATAGTTAAAGGTTTATTAGTGTGATTAATCGAACCCCTAATTACCCTGTATAACATTATGCCGCATATAAGCATAATTAATACTCCAAAGAGTCTTCTTTAACCTTTAGACTAAACCTTTTGGTGATGCATCATGGGATGATAGGCTGTAATTAACACACATCTCCTTCGTTAGGTCACCATTTCATGGGCTGCTGTATGAAAGCTATTTAATTAGACTAACTGCATGCTGTGAGTGCCATAACTCTTCATATTAAGAGCAGGTTTCATTGTGAATAAACATCTCAAACTCAGCTGAATGGTGCAGTTTTCCAATCTGTCCATAAGACTCGTTCTCAAATTAGTTTTTCAATTTTATAAGAAAATAATAATGGGTAAATGATAAATAACAATGTCTTCTAATAATTGTGTTTTAAAAAATGCATGTAACAAATTTAAACATTTGGTAACACTTTAGAATAGGTAACACTTATTATCTATTAACTATGATTTTTCCCTCAATAAATTCTTAATTTGCTGCTTATTAATAGTTAGTAAGGTAGCTGTTAAGTTTAAGCATTGGGTGGGATTAGGGTTGCAGAATAAGTGCTTGATTAGCATTAACAAATGCCTTCTATTCTAGTAATATGTATGCTAATAAGCAACTAATAGGTTTAACTGTAAAAAAACAAAACCAAACATTTTATGCATGTTAGTTATATGCATTTTTGAAAAAGATTAATGACTCTAAAATAGGTTTAAAGTGTTTGCTCAAATGCAGGTGGCACATACTTGAGCAGGGGGTTAGACATATACACAGAGTCAAGGACAGAAGCACCAGTGGAACGTGTTTGTCACCTCAGCCGAGCACATAGTTTGCAGGACAAGGGTCTTACCTCTGCCTCTGATGGCTTGGCATTGGTCAGGAGCTTCTCCAGCTCTGTGTGCATGGAGTTCTCATGCTGCTGTCTCAGCTTCTCCTGAAACTCCGCCATCCCCGCATTAGGACTGTTTCTATACAGATCTACACACATGCAAACACAGGGAAAGAAAACCTTAGACTCACAACAACCTTAAATCTTGTGACAGCATAGCAAATGGTCATTATTTTAAGTATTGAGACTATTCTTTCCCACCACTGGTTTTGGTAAATTGGCGTATAATTTCAACCAGTCAAAATTTGGAACAATTAGAATGTCTTAATGTTTTTGAAACATTCATCACACCGAGGTTCTATCTATTTGAAAATACTATAAAAACAGTAATATTGTGAACTATTATTACTATTACTGAACTATATTAATAGTTAAGCATCGATACTAGTTGGTAATTAATTAGAATAAGTTCTAAAGGTTCATGTGATGTAATCATGTAACTTTGCATCACAGGGATACATCACATTTAAAAAGAAAATCTCTTTTTTATCTAATTCGATTCATTACAATTTAGCATTTAAAATAATATCACAACATGACTGCTTACTGCATTTTTCCTTAAATCCTGCCTTGGTGAGCATAAGAGACTTATACTTATACAAATATGTTGACTGGTATATTACAGTAGAAACCACTTACCAGCAACAAAAGACATGATTAAAAACTTCTGACAGCTCTCAGACTTAAAAACCAGTATATATCAGTCCTGAATTGAATTCAGCAGTCCAGAAAGATCCAAGTCGCCAAGCTAATACTGCTCCTTCTTTTGCACTAGTACAACTACAAGTGCATCAATATAGAGGAAGCAGTCAAAAAAGATGCTTTGAGTACCTCAAATCTACTACTAAAGAAAAGCTACTGAAACTTTAGTGTTCAAAACCCTCAGATGGGATTTCGGACAGATTCACAGACTGTCGTGTCATACACAGGACACTCGATCATGGCTTTGAAGGAGATGCGCAGAAAGACGGAAAGCGCACGATTATTTTAATAAAGTCCAGCACTGCCCACCCGCTACGTCACGGTAAAAGCAAATAGCTCCAGTAACGGTGAACAACTTTTGTAGACACTGTATATGGTCTGTATATATACTGTATATATCGCTTTGTCATGTACAGCACAACTAGACGCTCCTGAGCAACCTGCGTTCTTTGCATTGAACGCGTTTTAATTAACTGCAAGATTTTTATTATTATTTTATATATAAAATACAATAGTGTATAGCGGGCTCTACTTTTTCACATTTATCTGAATTATTATCCTTGTCAGGCCGAATTATTTGCCGTTTATTAAATATTAGTGCATTTTATTGTACTTTATTATATTTATTGTCAATGTTTTAAAATGACAGCAAGCCACTTAGCTCTTTTCAACGCAATCACGCCTGCTTAAATGTCAATCAGTTTGACTAATACAGTACACAGCTGGGGGGGAAGGAGTTAAATTTTCTGGCTGAACATTGACCTAACGTGAGGTAGCTGCTTCTTTCAGAACAAAGTCACAGACATCCAGGATTATGTCCCGAACTTTGCCGTACAAGAAGAACTCCAAGGTCACCGACCCCTTGCAAGCAAACACAAGCGCACTGCCCACAGCTCGGGGTTTTGGGGGGCTGGGGGACCATAATCAAGCACATCTAGACAGCAGACAGGCTTGCTTGCTCATTTTTGTCAAGCCATGCGAGGATACTCACGTCCAACGCAGCGCAAGGCAGAAGTGTCGCGTGAAATCGGTGTGTGGGTATGATGTTTGTTTGCGGACCAATCAGAGCAGGGGGTGGTCTGGCTCGACCAATCAAATACCAGCCAATAGCGTTCTATTTGTTAATGGCCGTCGACTGCGTGAACATGTGGAACAGCGTCACCCCTTGGCTGTGGTTGATTCTTTTTACTTTTTACTTGTTTCATTCAACCGAGCGTGCTTTATTTACTCTATGAAAATTATGCATGATTATATGGAAGTCCCTTTTTCACCAAAAAGTCGAAATCCAAGTCGTTTACTTCTTATAGTTTCTATGCCCTTATTCTAACCACACTTGTCATAATTTAGATCTTACATCTTATATTGTTAATTCAGAAAACATAGGGTGTCATGAACTCCACCCCCTTTGACCTATGAATTGTGACTTCTCAGCTTATATTAATTTTTTTATAAAAGGATTAATAGAGTAAATAAGCAATATGATTTCTATTCACTGCTATAATTCTTTTGGACATTTGTAGGATTTGAAATAAGTTACAAAATGAATTACCTACTATATAATGGTTTTCATACAAATAAAAAGGCCTGGCTTGCTGTTAAAGAATATTTACCAGCTCTTTATCACCTCTTAAATGTGTGCATTCAGAGCTGGAGATGAGAGAGGCATGACAACATAATCCAAATACACAACAAACATTAATTTTCCACATGGCCTTTTATTGTTTTATGACAGATGATTGTTATTTTGGTCAGGACAACTATGTGCGTAACAGTTTCAATTGGAAATGTTCTTCTTCAGGTGTTGCCCCAGACACTTCAAGCAGAGTAAGTTACATTGCAGATGTTTCTTGTGAAATAACACACACACATACTTAAAGAGACATGAATATCCACGCACACACGGACAGCTGTGAAACCTACAGAACTTTAAAGTCGGGCATTTGGGGACTTTGAAGAGTCTAATAGCTGCCGCGTTGTTGTGGTGATATCAAGTCACGCTCCAAGGAAGGTAAGTGCTGTGTCTCTCTCCTCTACCAACTCAGCGGCGGTGGCATCCATCTTACCACGGGAGAAATCATTAATGGGGAGTCCGTCAACCACCTTCCAGGTCTTGTTCTGTTGGGGTGGACAAGATAAGCACCTACTTAGAGACCTTATATTTCTAAACAACATCCAAATGCTTTGATTTATTTGTAATTTAAGACGACAAACCTTGATTTTAACAGGGAAGGAGTACATGAGGTCATCAGGAACTCCATAGGAATTACCAGTGGAGTAGATGCCCATAGACACCCACTCACCCTGTTAGAGACAAAACAAGTATTTAGCATTAACCCTATATAGCCTGACACATGAAATCATACATGAGTCATATAAAAAAAAAAAATAAAAAAAAATAAAAAAAATATTACTACATATACATACACACACACACACAGAGACACACACATATACATATATTTATACACATACAAAAAATTTGGGGTCAGTAAGATATTTAATGGTTTTTAAAGATGTTTCTTCTACTCATCAAGGCTGCATTTATTAGATTAAAAATCCAGAAAAAAACTGCAATATTATTTCAATTTAAAATAAATGTTAATTTTTTAAAAAAGTTTTCTGTGTAAATATATTTTAAAATGTAATTTATTCCTGTGATACAAATCATCATTACTCCAGCCTTCAGTGTCACATGATCCTTTCAGAAATCATTCTAATATGCTGATTTATTACTAGAATTTTCAACATTGGAATCAGTTGTGCAGCCAAATATATTTTTTGGAACCTGTGATTATTTTTTTTCTCCTTAGGATTAACAACAACAACAATACCAAGAACAACAAGTAAAAAACAATTCTTTACCAAATATGAAACATTTCTAAAATGTAAACCTATGCTGTGATTAAGAAAAATTAAAATGTTTTAATCTTCCACTCTACTTGCAACCAGAATCTAATAGCCTAGACACCCAGTTGATCTACAAAGGATTCACACGGTGCAAACTCACATCTGGAGTGCCAAACCAGATGTCTCTCATGTGGTCACAGATGGCTTTGGCAGCAGACATTGCACTGGAGAGCTTCCTGGCCTTGATGACAGCTGCACCTCTCTGCTGCACCGTCTAGTGTACAGTGAAATTAAAAAGAATAGGTAAATAAAAGCAATAAGCCACAAAAATGGGGGGGGGAAATTGTTCACCCTCATGCAAAATTCCACATGTGTGGATTCATTTAGAAATCTATCATCTTAAACTAAGAGGTGAATTCATAATAAGTTGTTGTAATCAAGCCATTTATCGTTGCCAAGATATAAAGCAACTTAATGCATTAATATTAGGTTCATTTATCAGCTTTTTTTTTTTTTTTTTTTTTTTAAATCAGGTTCAAACATGCAT
>JAUMHI010000001.1:3541663-3626634 GCA_032359435.1 Enteromius unitaeniatus | reverse complement strand
TAAAATATATGAAAGTCTAATGTTTATCAGTACATTACAGAAAATAATGAACTTTATCACAATATGATAATTTTTTGAAAAGGACCTGTACATTTTAATTAAAAACCAGGAATGTTTATCTGTACATCTTTTAGTTGCCATTGCGTTGTATTCAATTGCATTATATAAAAACTACAAAGCTTTGATCATAAAACCAAGCATTTATCTGAAGAAATATAAAGAATGACAACTGACAGCTCACTTAAAACACCTAAAAGAGTCTTGACTATTATTTCATGTATCAGGCTTTACAGGTAAGATACCTTGCAAACACAGTGTTAACTGCAAGGTAAAGGTTAGATAAAGGCTTGTTGTCACAAGAGCTATATCTCAGTAATGACAAAATGTAAATATATATATATATTTTTTTTATTTTTATTTTAACATTTTATGCAGTTTTACACGAAAACTAATTAGGCTAAATATTTAATGGCAGGTTCTCATAACCTATATAATGTCTGTATTATATGACATTTTCCAACTTTAGAGTGTGTTTTCACAAAAAGTCAACATGTGAAACAGACTTTAAAAATAAATATAACCCAAAAGATATCCACTGAATACAGTGTGCTAACCCTGGCTAAAGTTTGTCCGTTCCAAAAACACATAACAAGATAACCCAAGTTTACTCTGCCTCAGAATTAAAAATGACCCTGGGTTAACAATTCCAAAAGTTAAACCCTCTAATGGGCTTGGATCTGTTCCACGACCCCTTCTCCTTCAGGCTCAATGATGCATTTTACAATAGCAGCAGCAGAGCAGCTTCCCGCTGCATTTCACTGGTGTGATCAGCAGCGGTGTGTGTTTATAACACACAGCCTTTATACAGATGAGCCACAGCCTGATGCAGATATTTGCTCCTGTTCGGGACAGAGGCACTTCAGCCAAGTTAACATTAGTAACCGCTGGAAGGGTGGAGATCCAGATAGCGAGTGCTATCCATGGTGCTGGACTCAGCTTGCCAAAACATCATCAATTAATCATCAAAGAGGTCACTGCCCTCTGCCATACTAGGTTTTCAAGGCGTGCATAATGAATGAGACTAATCATTCAACCAATCCCTCCTTAGAAACAATATCTTTGCTGGTTTCTAGCAGGTTCAAGATGGTTTTTACCCAATCTAGTGTGGCCATTAACTGGTTTGCCAGTTCCTAAAACTAAAAGTTGCTCGACCAAACCATCTAATGACCACTTTGGACCATTTTAGATCAGCTATGACCACCTTCGACCAGGTAAATTCTATTTTAGTCACAAGCTACGAACCAGCTGCCGAAATTCCAAAACACAGCAACCATCTTAAGATGCATTGTCCAGCATTAAAATGACTTGCTTTATAAATGGAAACTATAAGGTATATTGCGAATTGTACATGTGCATGCGAGGTAGATATGAATCATAATCCATAGCGCCGATATTTTAACGCGTACTTAGTGTTCTTTAGAGGAAAACCGTGCGTTTGGTGCATTCATGCTGCATTTACGCCTCCGTTGTCAAGGAGAGGCGTCTTACCTGCGCCGAAGCAGTGCGCACCACCAAGTACATAGCCGACAACAGGGTCAACATTTTCAAGCAGCGTGTCCCTCGAAGTGTCCGACGCAGTCTGTTGTTCGCCTCGGAGCGCAGAAGCGGGTGTTTTGGGACGCTGCGCGCGCGGTAACCTGAGCTCAAAGGCGCAAGATAGATACACGGTAACCGCTTCCCTCGAGCGCGTGGGTTTTCACCGTCACCCTTCAACACCTAATGAGCTTTGAGAGACTAAAATAGCTCTGCATCGAGTAATCTTTCCGCCATTTCTGATCGCACGGCTAAATTAACGACACTGTGATAGGAGCTGCGAAATTTGGGGGTGACGTCAGTGTAGGATTGAGATGCTGCGGTCAATAAAAACATCTCGGGATGCGGATTTCCAGATGAGGGGACACTCATTCCTTTGGTGATTTGATCATTCAGTAAATTCTAGTAACGTATTTACTTATTTATTTAGAGAATGCCATCCCATCGCATAACACATAATAATGGCTGAACTGAATTTATTTAGTCTACTATTTTAATGCCATCAGGTAGGGGCTGTGCCATTCCTACTTTGAAGTAATCAGTGTTGGGGGTAACGCTTTACAAGTAACGTGAGTTACGTAATAATATTACTTTCTCCAAGTAACTATAGTAAAGTAACGCAATTTTTAATTTTAGAGTAATATAACTGAGTTACTTTTTCAAAAATCAGAAATACAGAGACATTGTGTATGCATAAATGTGAATATGCATTAATTAATTCACCTCACTCTCAAAAAAACAGATTCAGTATTCATCAAAATGAAATAAAATAAACTCATTGGTAGACATTGGTAAATTTTATTTACCAATGTCTTTGCTGCTGACCTTTGATGATCCAGTTCAACCATATTTACAAGCAAAAATGACTTCAGAAACTAACTATTGTGCTTTATTCTTTTTTTATTATTATTATTGCTGAAGAGTATTGAACTTGCTTCTGTATTCTGCTTTACAGATTACATTTGTTTTTCAGCCTGAGGTTTATTCGGGACACTTTTTGGTGTGAAAGGGCTTACATTTGCTATAAATAGAACTTTTTACATTAAAAACAAACACTCAAGCTCTGCCCATATTTAATAGGGAGTTTTTTTTAGGGAGTAATGTAATATTGTAATGCATTACTTTTAAAAGTAACTTTTCTCAACACTGGAAGTAATACATTTTCATGTTTCTATCGTGCCTTAAAGGAACAGTTCACCCAAAATCTGAATAATTTACTTGCTTTGAACACAAAATAAGATATTTTGAAGAATATAGCCAGACCATCCTTTGCAGTCTATTGTATGGAAAATACAACAGCAACAAACAACAAAACATTTCAGGATATCTTCTTATATATTTCACAGAACACAAGAACGTCTTAATGACATGAAGGTGCGTAATAATAACAGAAATTTCCTTTTTTGGGTGAACTATCACTTTAAAGTGCCCCAATTATGAACTTTCTGGCAGCTCGAATTTGAAATCTGTGTATAAAGTTATTGTCTCAGAGTCAACTCTGAAACGACAAGCTGTTTTTAAAAGGAGTCTCATAAAGTTTAATGTTGACGTCAATATGAAATATTGATACTAGGTGCCCAATCACCGGAGAGGTTTGGAAAAAAAAAATCTCTAGTCGTTTGGGAATCGTTGAACAAATAAGGTACAAAATAAATGCATACTACACTATAAGAAAATGAAAGTGTTTTTTGACCTTGCATGCATGTCAAACTGTTGCCAAAATATCAACCTTTCATAATCCATAATAGGGGCACTTTAATGTACCTCATAAGGTAATAAACTTGCAATTTACAAAAATTAAATAAAAACAATTATTTTAAGACTCACAAGGGTGAGTTTAAAGTTTCACTACTAAACAATAATACTTATTGCTTATTTACATGGGTGCTGCAAAACCATGTCTATATCCGAAATAGCATACTTACCAATCTTACTGATGCTGCAGTAGCATATACAGTAGTACACTATTATCAGTGAGTATGGAGTACTCACATTCTCAAAAATGTGGTGTATGCAGTAACAGAACACTGTGGTAAAATGTAGGCTAAATAAAACACCATACAGCATGCATTCATTTTGAAGTGTGAGTGTGTGCTACTATTACCATTGATGTGTTCAAAAGTTGGCCACATGATGGAGGCAAAGTACCTCTATCCTCAGAGTCAGACACTGCTTACATTCACCAGAAGAGGGTGGTATAGTGTGACCAAAAACCATTTGTGAGTCGTCAACTTCTTAATGATCTCTAAAAGCGGCCACTTCTGTTTTACAGTAGAAATAACTAAGTTGTTCTCAGGCCTGCTCTCAACGCTTGCCATTCGCAACACTGTCACTTCACAGCCAAACAATCCTCTCTGAGCCTTTTAAGTGTCAACAGATCATTGAATCAGCCTGCCTGAGAAGAGAGACAGCATTCCTCACTCAGCACATCATTGACAAACATCTCATGCTTGATCAAACAGCCAAGAGCCATTTTACACAAGTCATAACCTGACCTCCCAACACACTACCACACTTTACCTATTCATTATTATCACCTGTCAGCAGTCTGAACTATGAACCGCTTTAATGAGCATCGTCATTTCTTTCAGATTGTACAGAACAAAACTTTTTTTTCTGCAATGATTGACAGTTTGAAGAAACAGAGAAGGCCATCACTCATTCAGAGCCTGAGACATCTCTCCTCTCTCTTGTTTCTCTTCTTCTGTCAGTCAGTGATAAATGGCCAGAAGAGAACTGGAAGAGCTATTTTCAATAGTTAATGGGTGTGAGTGACTTGTTCCTGTCCTCTCTCTGTAATTACACTAGCAGTGACAGAGGCTGTCAGGATTAGATTAGAGCACCAAGGCATGATGGGAATGTAGTTTTATTTGCATATTTTAAGAATCATTACGTATGTTACCCCAAAAATACTGCAGTGACAGAAATCAAAATCATTTTCTCTTTTAAAAGAATATTAATTTTAAGAACTAAACATCATATGCACTGTATTTGTATGACATATTAATGTTCTGAGTTGCTTTATTTTTATACTCTAAGTTTTAATTAATTTTGTTTTTGTCATTTTTATTAGCTATTCTAATATTTAGCTTTAGTTATTAATGTAGTTTATCATATAATATTTCTATTTCATTCAGTTTACTTCTATTTTATTAAATTTTTATACTATTATTGGCATATACATATTCATATTTGAATTAGGTTTTATATTTATATTTTCGTTTTACTTTAAGTTTTAGTATTTTTTGTTATGTTTAACATATCCCCTTAGCTTCAATTTAACTGTTACATATAAATTAAACATATTTTATAAGCAGAATTTTGATTTAATTTAAATAGTTAAAATTAAATTGTATAGTTTAAATTGTCATTTTAATTTTAACTTTATTTTTTAGTACTTTTATTACACGTTTTTGTGTTTTTAAAATATTTCTATTTAGCTTTTTTATTACACTTAAAATAATTGAATACTTATTAATTGAAGAATTGAAGAACTAATAACTTTTTTCTCAAATTGTTTAAATTAATTAAAAATAGTAATATTATTAATTTTGAATATATATTTTAGCTTTTATTTAATTTTATTTTTTTAATTTTATCTTATTTACTTATTATTTTTTATTTTAGTACTTTAAATTATATCTTTGTCATTTTAGTTTATTTTATATCAGTTTCCAAGCCAGAATTAGTACTTTTTACTAGTTTTTCATCTAATATTTAACCTTTATTCTAGTTATCAATAATAATTGTTAATAATTACAGTTAACAATAACAACACTGTCATGGAGTCTATTTACATATAATATATATTTTTTTAAATATTTTACATTTTAAAAAAAACTATCATAAGCGATATTTCAGATCTTCAGATACCACAAGATACTTTTATTGAGGAATAAACTAATTTGTTTTGTTATTCACCGAATAGAAAATTTTTAAGAAAAACCTTTTCACCTCAAAGCATATTCTTTTGTATTCTATGTTGGGAAAAAAATAACAGAATATGGATTTGGAACAACATGAGGGTGGAAACAATATTTAGCATCCTAATCCTTTAAAGCTGATCACTCTCATGATTACGACATCTTTACGAAACAGTTTGTGAGATTCAAATGCAATGATACGGATTCATCACAATGGAAGCCATTCATCTGTTTCTCTGTTATTTTGGTCAGAATTTGCTGCTGTAGGAGGACAGTGGAGAACGGTGGGCATTCTATCCTTGACACACACTTGAACCCCGAGCTTGTGAGCAGACCTGCGATTGGTGGGTTTATCTAGAGCTCTGCATGAGCGCCGAAAGCTGCCCCCCGAGCTCTACGTGAGCTGTTTGCGCTGTGACCCGATGACACTCGGTGTCTTGAACTTACACAGAACCGCGCGACTTTTCATCTCCCATGCTTCCAGCCCTGCTGTGTCCTACTGCTGGAAAACACAACGGCTTTGTTCGAAACCCAGGCCTGCTGTCTACATAGGTGGCTTCCACCTAAGGCAGCATTCGAACTGAAAAGGATACTCATTTAGTATATTTATTGGTATTTATGCTTCCATGAGGAACTTTTAACATGCATGGATTCTTTGCTTGCTTTCTTCTTACTTAAATAAAAGTCTTGTTTATGCTATCGTTGAACATGGTGCTTTTACATGCTCCAGAGTTCATTCGGAGGTAATATGTGCGATCAGTATCTTAATGCGGGCAACGCACACACACATTCCGACAGGGATTAACAAACAGAAGCGGGATAGCTATCTTCATCCGGATTATCGTAGACCAGTTGATAAAGCGATATGAGATGCTCATGGAACACAGAAAACAATCATTCCAGGTTTTGTTGTTTTCGATACTGGCATCAGACACAACAGCTCACACAGACATCTTAACATTGAAAAGTTGAAATTCCCACATTTACCTCATCACACGAAGATTACGAATCATATTTGAAGAACACAGTGTTCTTGGAACACTAGCGCCAAATATATGATATGATTAGTGCTGTCACAATTAATCATGATTAATCACGTTTACTTTATATATGATTTTGTACTGTGTATGTGTATATAGAAATACACACACATACAGCATTTATTTAGAAAATATTTACATATTTATATATTCATATTCTTATATTTTATATTACATATAAATGTATTTAATACAAAATCATATTTTTCTTAAATATTTACATGCATATGTTTGTATTTATAGTCTATTAAATATAAAGAGTACACACACATATATTATATAAACAAACTTTTTTTTGGATGCGATTATTAACAATTCATCATTTGACTGCACTTAATATAATATAATAAAATATATAACAAGGTAAGTAATTTTAAAAAATATTCACCAAAGGTGCATTACATTAATCAAAAGTGACAAAAAAGGCATTTATGTTACAAAATACTTCTATTTCAATTAAGTTGTGTCAACATTTTATTTTAAGATGTCCTTGTTGCTTGTACTTACTATTATAATAACAATAAATGATGCACAATGAAGTAAGCTTAAAGCAAACTCTAATCATATAGTAAGTACATGTAGTTTATTAACATCACTCAGTAATGAAATGTAACAAGGCGCCATATAATAAAGTGTAACCAAACTTTCTATTAATCAACGTATTTGGCCCTCATGACTGGTGGCCTGTGTATTTTTAAAATTTGTTTGTATTTAATATTCAAGATTTTAGTTCCAAACCCATAATCATTATTTAATCAGTATTTAGCCATAGTATTATTTTAATATTATGTTATATTCAGTTGCTAAGCAGCAGTTGCTTGTTTAAACCAACGTTCTTCCAAATACTTTCTTTTGTGTTCAGCGGAAAACAGAAATTCAAACTTGAAGGTGAGTAAATGACAAATTTTGAACATTTGGGTGAACTTCACGGTTCAGGACAAACTCATTCCCTGTTTGTGTTCATCAGCAGGTGCTTTAATCCTTGTTTATAGTCACAAATGATATCCTAACGGTGTTGAATATATAAAGTTAGTGCTGTTGTCTTTACGTTGGCTCTGAGTGACGTGTGTCAAACGCTGACCTTCAGCCGCAACATGAACTCTTCATCTCATCTTCTGCTTTCAGGTGCTTTCTCTGTCACACGCATACATGTGCTAGCATGCAAGCGTGAATGCACACACATAACAATACACTCTCTCACACACTTACACAGTGAGCTGTCTTGTCTGCCATTATTTTTAGAAGGAGACACTTGATCGGCCGCTAGGATGCTTGGGGTTTGAAACACATAGGCAGTAGCCGTGTGCTGGCGCCGCTCTGTCCCTGTCCCGGGCTGAATGGGAATCCTGTGCCACCGGGTGCGGTTGTGAGGTTGTTGTCCTGCCCTCCTCATCAGCCTTTTCTTTATCTCCTTCATGTCTCCTTTCTTCTCCTCACCCTCCCTCAGGGCCCTGCAGAGAGAGCGAGAGAGAGACTCTGAGGGACTGTAACTCTAGAACGGAAATTAGTGTGACGCAAATTGGGGTTGGATGTCTTTTTTTTTTTTTTTTTAGGTGTGCTAAAGCATCGAAGTGATCAGTCTAACTAGCAAAACAACCCAGCCTCAAAGGCATATTACACATTGCAGATATTTGCCAGTGGCTCTCCAACCTGTACGTACAATTTATGTGTATTTTACGAGTTGCCAATTCGTATGAATTTGTACTAAACCTAACCCCGCCCCTAAACCTACCCTTCACTGGATTTTAGACAAATCATACAAAAGTGAGATTGCACGAATTAGCGTGAATTTGGGACCTCGTACGAATCCGGATGAATTGGTCGCGAGACTGTGTTGGGCTCCCAGATTTCTTGTTCTGAATGTGAACAGAATACAGAAGTCACTCCTGAATTTGTGTGTAATTATGTGTATGTATTTCTTTCCCTTAGAATTATAAGGCTTTATCTTTATTTATTTATTTATTTTTTGTCAAATTTAAGTTAATCACATATTCTTATTTGCATTGTGTGATAGATTTTTTTGGTAACACATTATTTTAAGGTGTCCATTATACAGAGTAATTACCTAGTAAGTACTTAGTACTTACATAAAACAAAATGTACTTACCATGTAACTAAGTTATGAAACAGTTACGGTTTATGTAGATGTAACAGGCTGCTACTGTTACACATATGTAATAGACCGAGTCTGTTATACAGCTACTTATGTAAACAAAAGACTGTGAATATGTGCTTAAATACATGTAATACCTTTCTAATTACATTAGAATTACAGAATATTACACAGCCATATGCCACTTAAAATAAAGTGTATCAAGATTGTCAGAAGCTGTGTAACAGACTCGGTGTGTAACATACAGTATGTGTAACAGAAGTACATTTTATTTAATGTAAGTGCCATGGCTACTACAAAGTAACTTACTCTGTATTATGACTCCGTAAAGTGTTACAGATGTTTTTTTTTTAATGTTTTTAATGTTTAATCTTTTTATTTAAAAAGCAAAACGGTTCTATCTACACAGTCAAGTATATATATATATTTAAAATGAAGCTGTTTTCAACATTAATGAAAACAAGAATGGTTATTAACAAAAGAGCACAGATCTAATATGAGAAGCAAATAATCATGATATAATAATTTCTAGGGGATCATGTGAGACTGAAGACTGAGAGAAAAATATGAGAAAATATAACAAAATAGAAAATACTTATTTTAAATTGTAATAATACTTCACAATATTACTGTTTTTATGGTATGTTTGTTCAAATTATAGCAAGCTTTGATTCATTTTTATTATTGTACATTATACTGTGATGCCTAAATTGACTATAATGATTAATATCACTTTTTAATGACAAAAAAGTAAAGATACTTAAAATAAGCCATAGTATAAAAACAATTATTGGCTTGTCATTATTAGCCAGAATTTTAACACTAATGCATCCCAACTCAAAATATCAAGGGAAATGCATTCTTCATGATAAAACACACATAAAAGATGAACATGCATGCATTTTCTTAATAATTTCTTTCACATACTGCCTTAGTTGTGTCTATGCATGATAACAGCTCTGCCATTTAAAGACAGATATTATCAGACAACGTTAATCAAACTGCAAGATTTGTGCCATCAAACCTTTCATTGTTGTTTAGGACAACTGCAACCAATCAGATTCATCTGCCTTCTCGGTCTGAATGAGATTAGAGTGTATTCACAATACAAGACTCATGAGGGTCGTAATCCAGATTACTGTTGAAGCGATCGTTAACTCAAGAGATTGCTCTGTAATCGTTTTGTTTGTGCAGTCATCAAATGTGATCGATAGCATTTTAAAGCATATTAATCCCTCTGATGCTCATTTCTTTGGCTTGCATTGTGGCTCTGCTCTTTCTAACGGTTTGATAGACTGATAGAGGGGTAATCTATCCTATAGAATGGTCTGGATCAGGAGCGTGAGAGCGATAAGAGTTACACGCCACCATACACTATGTTTTTAGCTTAAAGCCCTTAATAAAGGAACTGTATGGACCAACAACACTAAATGCCAACAGAGAGGATTGAATGCAAAATAATACTGTCACGCAAACAAATGTTTAAAGGAGTAGTTCTCCAAAAATAAAAATGTACTCAAGTTTGAGTTGTTCCAGACCTGTATGATTATCTTTCTTCTGCTGAACACAAGGGATTTGTAGGCAATCATACTTTTTACTTCTATAGTGTGAAAACAAACTGTGGAAGATAATGGAAAGAAAAAACTACTAATAGTTTGTTTAACTATTGTATATTTTTCAAATTCTCTTTTTGTGTTTACCTGTAATATGAATTTCATACAGGTTTGGAACAACTTATAAGTGTGTAAATGATGACTGAATTTTCTTTATATGGTACTACAAATAGGCTTTATATTAGTTTATTATGCCAAAAAAAAAATTTAATTCTTCACACATAAACTTTATCTCACACTTCTGATTTGTTTTCCTAGAAATAGTTTTTCTAGACCTTATAAGTCATTATTTGTTACTTTTTAATTGATTTATTTCATAAATTGTTAATTGTGAGATATAAACATGCAACTGTGAGAAAAAGTCAGAATTGTAAGAAAAAATGTGCAATTACTTTTATTCCGTTGCAGAAAAAAAAGAACTTTGAGACGAATTCCGGAATTGAAAAAGAAAATGAATTAAAAACAAATTAACTGCAATGATTAAATGGAAAAAAAAAGTTTCAAGAAGTCAATTCAAAATTCTGGGATTATAATCATAATTGAAAAATGTAACCTAATAAAGATATACTGTAAACTCAGTAATTACCTTCAATATTTTATCATTCTGTGGCCGAAACAAGCTTCCATAGAAAAATGACCCAAATATGTTCTTGACAGTTGGACAAAAACAATTAGCTTATTTTTAAAAGAAAAACATAAAACATCACTAAATGTCAAAAAGCATTTTGTGTTTGAAATTTCATGCCCAGTTTTAGCAGGTGGTGCAGTTACACCCCTACCAGACAATGCAAATAGACCACTGCTGTGCTACAAATGCAGTACAACGCAATTAAGCTGATGTTTAAGAACTGTGTTGCATTGCATCTTAAGGAAACTGAGTGAGCAACAAAAACATTTCTTTTTTGGTTTCAGAGGGGCCGTATTAGAACTGAGATGAGTTTTGTGCCATAGTTGCTTCCTCTGGTGTGTGTGAGTCTTTCCTCTTCCACACATACCTAATTAAAGTGTGTGTTGTCAAACGGCTGATCTTCAGCGTGAAATCATCTTAGCGGATAGAAGGTCTGGGAGAAAGAGACAGCGACGGAAAGAAAAGAGACAGGGACTTCAATCAGCTCCAGCTGGGACGGTTGTTTTCATTGTTGCTTGTATTAGCTGTAGTTTAAGCCTGTTTTCTACTTAGAGCTGCAGCTTTTGCTCAAGCGTTATTGCGAGCGCTCGGTCTGCGCTCTTCACCTGCTCTGATTACTGAAGCCAGACATTTGCACAAAACTCATCCGCTCATCATATATACCGTCACAGCAACACAAGCATCATATGAGTTCAGAATTGACCTATTTGTATGGTTTCTTTTTTTTTTGAATCACTCATTATTTTGTTTGTTTTCTTGCATGCTTTTATCTTACTATAGATCATATTTGGTTCATGTATACTTTCTCTAATGATTTGTATTTATTTTTATTATTCTTGAAAGTGACCCTAGACCACAAACCCTAGTACATTTTTCAAAATTGAGTAGTATACATCATCTGAATGCTGAATATATAAGCTTTCCATTGATGTACTGTTAGGATGGGACAACATTTGGCTGAGATACAACTGTTTGAAAATCTGGAATCTGAGGTGCAACAAAATACTGCTTTCAAACGTGTCCAAATGAACTTCTCAGTAATGCATATTATTAATCAAAAATTTAGTTTTAATATATCTAGAAAATGTAAAACATATCTTCATGAAACATGATCTTTACTTAATATCCCAATAATATCCCAAAAATCAATAATTTTGATCCATACAATGTATTTTTGATTATTGCTACAAATATACTCCAGCTGGTTTTGTGCTCCAGGGTCACAATTCTATAAAGTAAATATAAACGTACCCCATTTGCATATCATATATGAATCATAAAAAATGTAACTTTAACAATTTTTCAAGTGCTAATTGAAGTGCTTTTTTCTGCATGTTACATCATAAAACTGTTTCTATTATTATTTTTTAACACCATCAATATGACCTGGAAGAAAAAAAGCATATTGTAAATTCCCTGTTTGAATATGGTTAGTTTTTAACCCCTTATTATACACCATACATTTTGATATTACTATATTTGAATCTAATATTTTTTTATATGTCTTTTCTATCATTGTTATTGTGCTTGCAGTCTTAAATCTGTAATCTAAAGTAACCTAAATCTGTCGACTTTCTTACCATAATATTAGATAAAACTTTAGTTCTTTCCACGCACATTAAGAATAATTAAATATAATATAAATGTAATAAATATTGAATGCATAGAGCACATAGGGAATTGTTTATAACCTTCTTGTTGCATGTTACAACACAAAAATACTTAAAAATCTGCTTATTCGTTTAATTATTTTTCACATTGCCAGTGTGTCCTAGAGCGTAAATCATTTATTATAAATTTCAGCCACTATGCCACAGTTTTGTTTTTTTGACTTCCTAAATTACTTAGAGTTGACTATTGATTCTTAATCATTTTTCACCTTGCACTTGTTATATGGAAACGGTCAATTCCTGGTAGTCAGTGTTGACACTACATGCTACTTGTTGGCCTACAAAAAACTAGTTTCCATAAGTTGCCCTTCCAAGGACAAAATGAGATGAGTATGTGAAAAACTTTGAATATATGATGTGTAGATTGACATTAACTTTACTGGGCCTCTAGGGTCTAAACACAGATGAACTTTCACTGTAATCTCTTACACACACAGGGAAGATTCCAAAGATAGCAACAGTTCCAGTTGAGCCTCTCTGACAGTGTCACTGCGGTGCGCCCAAATTGAAAGGGTGGGACCGGTGACGCCAAGCATGAAAAAGGATAGAAACGAGGTAGAGAGAGAAAGAAAGCATGAAAGAGAGAGAGGAACAGGGAGGGCGGCACCCTTAAAGGACCCCATCCCGATCTCTTAAGGAAGATGAGAGAGCGCGAGTGACGAAGGAGGAAAAAAAGAGAGAGAAACAAATTATTAACACCCCAACGACCACTTTAAAGAGCACAAAAGCAGGGAATGAGAGAGGAGCGGACACTGAGAGAGGTGAAGACACAGAGAGAAGGAGGAGGAGGGACACTAACGCTTCACCCACTGGGGCTTCCACCCATTTCATTACCACTGGATAAACTCACCCGATCAGTGTGTGTGTGTGTGTGCTTTCTACACAGCTACATACTTATTATAAAAAGTTGTTGTATCAAATGAAATAATAAAAGTAAATAAGTGTATATATATATATATAATATAGAATAAATTAATATAATTTTCAATTTGGAAATCGTAAAATACGCACGATTTAGCAAAAATTAGGCCAATTTGGGAATATATTTTCCCCAAATGTTGCTGAGCTGTGAGCTATTTATGATTGTTAGACTTCGTTTAGCTACTTAAAATTTTTATTTCTAATTTATTTGAACTTATTTATTGTGGCTGTATTTTTATGCAATCCTAATTACACTAACAAAATGACAATAAAAATATTCCATTAACACTTTACATCAAGGTTGATAAGTTTACAGTAATTAACAAAATCAGCAAACATGAACTGAGAATGAGCAATACTTCTACAGCCTTTATAAATCTTAGTTCATGATATTTTCAGCATTTACTAATGCATTATTAAAATCACTATTGTGTTTGTTAACATTAGTTAATGCACCGTTAACTAACACGAACTGCATTTTCATTAACTAATATTAACAAAGATTAATAAATAGCCTTATAAATCATTGTTCATTGTTTGTTTGTGTTAGTTATAACACGTTTAGTTGGGGAACACATCCTTAGACCTCATCTGTCCCATCAAGGACACAGTTCATCACCAGGATGTGTTGTGTTTTGTTCTTAACTAGACTAACCAGCATAATCCCAGCTAATGGGGACATTCTCAGAATTTCGGCTAATGTTCTGATAAAAGGTAGCCTATGTACAAACAATCTTTCAGTAACAATAGAGTGTTCATTCAAAGTTGTCTGATCTTTAATAATGTTCTCCAAATGTTAGCACAAAAAACATTACTTATACATGATTTGTGGAATGTTCATACCCTTAATGATTTCTCCTATATTTGCATAATGGTTTAAAATATCTATTTTTTTTATTTTAAAACTGGATATTTCAAATGTTCAAAGAACTTTCAGAAATAAAGTTTTCATAATTGGAATGTTCGCAAAAAGAAAAAAAACCCCTGAATGTTCCTATTATAAAATGATGAAATGGAACGTTACCTTAATGATTTCTCAAATGTTTGCATCAACAAAGAAATTTATATGTATATATTTAAAAAAATATTTTTTTGAAACATTCTTAGAACATTTAGCTGAGTACTTGTTTCAGAACGTTCAGAGAACATTAAAAAACATTCCGATAATGATTGCAAAAATTATAATATGGAACATTTCTCTAATGTTTGCATAAAGTTCTCAAAGAAAATTCAAAAGTAACATTTCTATTGCAAAAACGATGTTTTGAACATTCAAAACTTTCATCATAATTTAACAGGAGCATTAGAAAAACCTTATTCTTGTTAGCATGGATGTCCTTGGGCAACCATGTGATAATGAACATCTGGACACACCAGTTCAGCATAAACCAGCCCAAAAATTCAGACTAAGCTGGTAGTCTTAAGCAACTCTTTAACTTGTGGGTGGAAAAACAAGCTTTTTTGAGGGTTATATCAGCACAACTAATTAAAATGGTCAGGAGTCAGCCGTCTCAAAAACTGTTTCGTGAAGCATAGTGACCACCGACACTCAAACTGCTTGCCGCATCAGAGCCCCTTTGATTCCTGAACCATCAGAAATTCAGAAGTTCAAAGGTCCCTCTCAAATGTTGTCCGGGTCTCATTCATTCAGGACCATAAAAAGTCACAGAATGTGTGCGAGTGGCCCTCCAAACCCGTGGCAGATGAAACCTCGGGGTTTGTTTATGCTTGGCCAGCCTTAATCCTGCAGCTCTCTGCTGTCACTCAAAGTCTGACAGCACCCAAGGGCTGCTGGGAGATCCGTTTACGCGCTTGCTCAGACACGCATCCCAAAGCAAACACACAACAAGCTCAGCTGTAAACACACTTTGGGCAGGGTTGTACTGTGTGGATATAGTTTCAAAGTCAGAACATACAGATGCACAGAGTTGTCAGAAAACATACAAACAGATTGGAGAGGTCGAGGGAGTCATCTTTAGGGTGTTATGGTGCGACCCTGTCATAATTTTTATTCACCCTCATGATGACTTTTTTTTCTCTTTGAAATAGGCCTAGCACAAGTAGCCTACTACTACAGAATTTAGCGTAGGTCAGCAGAAATATTTGTCAGCAATGAGGAGCAAGAAGAGAGAGTACGTATTTATTTTAATCAGTTAATCATCATCTTTTCTCCTCCTCCTCAGATACATCCTCCTCACATGCTAATCATTAGTGCTTGCATGATGGAAGCAGTGAGCACAGGTTTCAGGCCAATGGACAAATGCACTTAATTTAGTCCGTTCTTTCCTTTATCTGAATTATTCAAGCAGAGAGAGAATGAGAGAGAGAGAGAGAGAGAGAGAGAGAGTCCTAACAACACATGCTATTACATAGCTATTTTGAGACAGGGTCATGCCATGATCAAGGACTACAGTGAGACGAAGAAACAAACTAAAAAGACAGAATTCACAGTCACTTAGGAAAAAGTGCCAATGGAGTGATAAAATACAGATAACCACACTATTGTGCAAAGTTGAGTTAAAATAAATAAATACACATATAAACGTGCACTTTACCACTTGAGGAGCTCTCAATATTTAAAGGAGATTCTCTTGAACTAAGCAATAATTTGCGCTTGTGACCCAACTAATATGCTTAAAAGTATTAGTAATAATAGTTTTCAGTGGATTTGATTTCAAATGAGAATTAAAACGTAAAATTTAAAATGCTTTTGTATTTTTTTTTTTTCATAAAAACATCGTTTCTCCCTACTTATGACGTACGTCTCATCAAAACGAACATTATTTAATTCATCTAATACTATTAGCCACATTTCAGCTATTTCAAATTTGAAAAGGAATCTACAAAATGTGTTTGTATTTGTAAAAATTTCTATACGCCATTTTATGTTTACTTTATTTAGTCCTATTTAGCTAGCTAAATGTTAGCTTAATGTGCCCACTGTCAACCTAAAAAGCTAAAAACGAAATCTCCCTCTCTCTCTCTACACGTATATATGTTAGTGAGTAAGTGTGTGTGTGGGAGAGTGCAGCTTATGTCCCTAATATGAATAGGATAGGAATAGTATAGATCTATAAATCTAGAATATTTACATTTATAAATACACGAACATGTTCAGATGTTATATAATTCCTCTCTGTTCCCCTCCATAAAGAGGAGAAACCCAAGTCCACTCGGACCACTGCAGCCCGAGGCCCCTACTGAGGAAAACTGAGCTTCTTACCTCAGGTCCGGAAACAGCTTGAAGTGTGTCTGCACCCATCATGCCTGAACCACAGAGGAGTTCTTCTGCGGACCAACCAAATCAAATTAGGACATATACAAAATACAGTGAGAACCGCCATAGAGCTCGTTCATGAAAATGCTATCAGGTGAGTCAAACATTTACCTTCTAATGGGTCTGTGTTCAAATACACCCCTATGATAAAGCCTACACACAGTTTATTTGCGAGCTGTTTAAGCTAAGGATTCATCATGAACAGGCACGGTCTAATTACTAAAGCAGCACAATGAAGAGTGTCTGTACAAGCTGCTCACTGTTGAAAGCCCCTGGGCTGTAAAGGTGAGACCAAAATTGGACCAGAGTATATGTGAGCTCAACATGACCCTGGAATCTGCAGAGAATTAAGTGGCAGGTTTGTGTTAGTGTAGGTAAAATTCTTTTACTAATGTTAGGTTTGGTTCGGTTGCAGCTTCATTTCCAATATTGAATCTGGCTCCTGAAGTAAAACTTGTGTTAGACCATACAAGTCCCTAGTGTGAATACATGCAGAAAAACACTGGAGATGGTGTTATGTGGTGAGAACAGGTGTTTGGATGTTCTTCAGTCCAGTTTACCAGACAACAGCATTCCTCAAACATGCTCGGAGATTAGTTGAGCTTGTCTGATGCAGATCTACCAAATCCCTCAATGTTTGCATCAGTAAGATGCCATGCAACTACAGCACAGTGGGATTCCTCTGACCAAACAAGCAAACATCGCCGTCCCGTTTATCTAACCCTGTTTACCCAGCTGCTTTGCTGAGAGTCTCGAGGTAGCTGATAATTAAAATCGTGATTTGTCGTTTTTCTGTTGGATAAATAAATCTGCACAGTGGTCGGAATACCAATACGTGTTCATCAGTGTGTTAATATGACTTAATTATTGTTTATATGGCTTGTGACCATTTCTGTTGGATTGAATCTTCCAGCATTTCAATTATGATGCTTTTCACTGAATCTTGTGACTCTGAAGCCTTACAATCAGAAACTTCCATTCTAAGGCTTCTGCTTTTACATTTCTTGGCAGATTTATGCATAAGCCCACAGGCTGCTTTGGTGGAAGAATTATACCCTTTTTTAAAAATGCATCAAACCATTTCAAGCCATATGTTACAATGTACACAATAAAAAGTTGAAGGACTTTCAGGCCCTTTTGCATTGTTACACATGGCCTTGAGAGGTTTGTTGCTTTAATATATAATGATTTTTTTCAAAAAATCTGATAGCATAAGCTGAAGCTGTGCACAGATATACAGATTTTTTTAATTCTATATTAATGCACTTACATAAAGTCAAAAATCTACAATATCACTTGCTTCCGGTTTCAAAGACAAGGCTTAAGCCTAGTCACAAAAATAACGTCTGAGCTGTTTCCACTGAAATAAACTAACTCTGACTGATCTTAAAATATCAGTGCCTTTATTTTGTCTTAAAATGCACACCAGCAATGTTTTTTCTAAGGCACATTTATAAAAATCATTTAAAAGTTGTAATTGGAATATGTCTGTAAAGCCAGGCCTTAGAGTTACACTTATAAACTTTAGTACTGGGTTTAATAATGCTTTATATTAAAGAAAGGCCCCTTATTATATATAAAAGGTCCCTTTTATATATTTTAATATGTCAGAATAAGAATGAAATAATTTTTTTTACATAAATATTTTTACATAACAATATGTAACATTATTTAAACCAAATTTTGACATTTGGTTATTCAAAAACTTAACACTTAAGTTACATTTAATGCGTTTTCCATGAACATAAATCACTTTTGTAATGATTTTTTGATTTGGACATCTTGACGTTTTTGACCCTATAAACATATTGTGATTTTGACACTGATATTTTAAGCACACACAAGGCCCATAACATTTAAGTCAGAAAGGAAATGAAAAACAATCAGTTTCAATTTTAAGCTTATATTTATTAAATGAACATGAATGCAAATGAGTTTTTAACATCTCACATGAGCTGTAAGGCATAAGTCACATTCTCTTCTGTAAAGAAACTCATAAAATTATTATTGCCTTCATTGTTTCAAACACTACGTGCGCCTCATTCGTCCAGTGCGTCGTGTCGGGAGTGCGACAAGCTTGACCCTCTCTAATCTGTCCGCAGAGGGCGACGAATGACCTGTCTCGCTTTTGCAACACACAAGAAACTTTGGTTTCCCAGCCCTTGTTCCTACGGCTCTCGGGAAGAGTTGGCACAAAAGTCACTACTTCTTCCCTGTGGTGTCCGGCTTCGAGGAAAAGACTTGCTCCGAAGGAAAACAAACAAGTAAACTTCTGAAAACCAACACAAAGAGTCTTTACAAAACCTGGAAGCGCCAGGCCGCCTGGTCTTTGTAGTCCAAGCAGTCGGCCGCCGCTGAGCTGAAGTTCAGTTTCCACGAGGAAGCCTGATCTTTGTAATCCAGACAGTCTGAGGAGCTGAAGGGCAGACCGGCACCAGCGTAGCCCTGGTGAGGGTGGTGTCCTCCGCTCTGCCCGATGTGGTGCGGGTGGTGTCCCGACACGGCAGCAGTGCTCAGCTGTGTGTGATGGGCATGAGGGTGATGGTGGCCAGGCATCGGGCCCAAGTAGGATCCGCAGTCCATGCCTCCAAAATAAGAGGCGGCATTTGAGGTTGGGTAGCCCTGGGCATAGCTGGGAGCCTGGTTATAGGGCATGGGGTACGAGGGCACTCCTGTGGTGCCCCCGCCGCCCGAGATGGCCCTCTGCATGCAGGACGCGCTTGCCGGAGGGGAGATGTCTGGGAGTGAGGGCGGAGCGGGAAGAGGCGAGGGCGGAGCCGGGCTCCAGATGGACGAGACAGGTGTTGTTCCTGAGGACGAGCTGCTAAGCAAACCCACTCCGCTCAGACCAGAGGGGTTGGAGCCGGAGGACGAAGATGAGGAGGACGAGGTATTACTGGACACGGCGGGAGGGGTGAAGTGGCCACTGCTCTCAGACCCCGGGCTCTCACGGGATGGGGAGGATTTCTTCTTGGCTGGACGGATCTTTGAACTGCTGCTGTTGCTTTGCTGCTGCTGACGACACTTTGCTCGTCTGTTCTTAAACCAAACCTGCCGACAAACATACCACTGGTTATAAATCAGAAAATAATATTGTCTGAAATGTTAACTGAACACTTAATCAATTTGAGATACTAAATATTTACTGAACAGAGTTGGATATTTACTGAACTGTTGTCTTTTATAGAGCTGCTTTTGTTGCTTTATATAGCAATGTTCACAGTTATTGAACTGATTTGAATCAACATTGAGCAGAATAATGACACTTAACATTTCAAAACATCTCACTGGTTAATGATGCAAATGTTATTTACAAATTGAAATGTTAAGATCTGAACACTTATTTGTTTATGGGTGTGACAGGAAAAAACTTATAACATTGAAGATAAATGCTATTTGCATCCAAGAATGAAGATATATTTTTCTCAAGTTATTTGTGTGTTAAGCTTTTTTCTAAATTTTTCTATGTCACACCATAGGACACACCATAGGACTTCCCTTACACAATAAAAAATAAATAAATAAATAAAATAAATATCGGTACAGGCAACAAATACCTCTCTTCATGCTGACTGATATGCGTATATATACATACTTTATATATATAAATACTATTGTTTTCTGTAGAGCCGCTTTAGCTCAATTGTTTCATAATTGATCTACGCTGAGCCGAATAATGACATTAAAGACAATAACGACACTAACATTAATATTATTTTCATAACTGTAAAGCTCTCTGCTGCTTTTCTCTTCTTTTGTAAGTCACTTTGGATAAAAGTGTTATGCCAAATGATTAAATGTAATAAAAACATAAAGCTGCTTAACAATCTGTATTGCATAAAGCAATAAAAATGTGACTTAAAATCTCTCCGCATCAGGAAAGTGGCACAACAACACCCACCTGCACTCTTGACTCGGGCAAATTGATTTTCAGAGCAACCTCCTCACGCATGAAAATGTCTGGGTAGCGTGTCTTAGCAAACAGATTCTCCAGTATATCCAGCTGAGTGCGAGTGAACGTGGTTCTCTCTCTTCTCTGTTTACGAGGATTTGCTGCAATGAGGAAACAAGTGAAGTTACTAAACCATGTCTAAAGATTGTTTAAAAAGACCAATGTGCATTTGAATCATTTTCGAATTGCCGTCTAAAAGTGTTCTTGTGTAAAGATTCCACATGAAGAGACTTTAAATGTTATCTTATCAAAAATATGTGCTTACTTGGATATCCCACAGAAGGATGGAGGAGGTCCATGGTTGCCCCACTGAGCCCCAGCCCGTTCATGGCATAAGGGGCCTGTTTGAGGTATGACATCATTGTTGAGCTCCAGAGAGACACCTGCAACATTAATCATTTAAAATAAACGATTTAATATTAGAAATAAACAAACCAAAAAAAAAAAGTTTATTAAAAATACTTTATTTGCCCCGAAAACTGTTAAAAGTTTAAATTGCCTGCAGTTTTATAAACTATCAGACATGATAGCATAATATTTGTAGGCTATATATTAAATATACAGCTCCATTGTAAAAACGTGTAAAACGCATGCCACACGAAGTCTGAATATGTCTAATGTCTTGCCTTTAATGATCTATTATTTCACACTCGACTAATCAAGGCCTTCACACACTAATTGGCAATTTACACGTCATGCCCTGTTAAGCGCTCCTGACGGACGCGACGCCGCCAAAATCTTTGATCTTTTCTTTTGTTCCCAGAACGTTTGAAAGTTGGCGGAACAATTATGAGCTTAATTAATGTTCGTTTCAGTCTGACAAATGGTAACAGATAAACATCTCGAACTGTATTTATTTGATATAATCTGAAATCTAGAAGGCTACATTAAATGCATGCTATTTGTAACATTATTTTGAACGAAGGCCCCCAAAAAGTGTAAATAAAAAACATTTATTTTATACTGATCTTTTGTTTGCATTTACAGTACTTTTAAAATCTTTAAATATAGTATTTTCCTGCAGAACGAAATCGGCAAACAAGTAAACAGTCAGCTTTATTTGTAAATGAAAATACATCACTCTTCTGGACAGAAGGCCGCTCGGGATGAACTCGATGCTTATGCGCATTCGGGATTATTTGGGAGGACCGAACTGTGTTTCGTTGCAATTGTTATGAGGCAATAGTACAAATGTATTAAGACAAAAGTTCTGTAAATGACATGTTGCGCTTTTTCTCCGTCGCTCATCCCTATGAATGGCCCCATTAATCCCACGCTGTGGACAGATAACATGGGTCTAAAGACTCCACAATCGAGCTTTAACTATATGTAAATGGCCAGTGAGTGTGCAAATTATTCTCCTTAGCCATTTAGATTAGACCCAGAGGGGACTCCATTTGCAGAAGAAACCTTATCAGCTAAATAAACGACAAGCTCTCCTTTTCTCCGTGTACTCTGGCTCTGCAAAGTTTGTTAATTAGCCTAATCACAAGCACTAATTCATAGAAAATATAGCTTTCAGTTCATATGCATTTAAAAAATCTACACACATTCATTTGTTTTTGTCTTAATGCAAATTATTTGACCTAATCACTTTCCTAAAACAAGATAAGTTATTTAATGTTTTATTTTTTTTAATAGATCGTTAAACTCAATTTAATGAACCAATTTTAATGCTGCCTTAGATGGAAAAGTAAAGTGATGCCAAAGTTAAGACAAGCTTGCTGCACTTTTAGACCACTGTGAAAACTTTCAACTCAATTTAATAAACCAACTAAAATGGCAAAATTATACTTTTAATTGCTGCCTTTAATTTACAGAAAAGTGATGAAAAAAAAAACAAATATGCAGTATAAAATATCAAAATATACAAAATTTGGTCGAAATGCAGAATTTACTCAATTCAGGATCCATAGGTTTATTCTGCACCTTTAGATTTAGTTTATGGCTATTAAAAAGGAAATTATATTTGAAACATACCTTTATATCTTTTATTCTTGGTCTTCTGGGCTCTTTTGTTTTTTTTCTTTGAGATCCGTAAACTGAAAATCCACAAAACCGAGAAACTCTTTTTTGGAGAGCAGTCTGGACTCCAGCTGATGGTTGAATCGCAAGAAAACAAATTAGCCAGAAACTTCAGAACAAGTCTCCAAGGTGGTCACAAAGTCCGCTTGCAGACAGTGGGATGCAGTGCCTGAAGAGGCTGCTTGTATCCGTGATATGAAGGTGATAGCCAGTGCTGACGGATTGAGATTGATCACCTTCTTGACGGCCTGTCCGTCTATGAGCAGTGGACACCTGCGGACCCGCCCACCACAGCCAATCAAAAGTCTCGCTTGTCCTTACAGACGACCGCTTTAGCCAATCAGAACGAAGACGCGCTCCTTAACCCCTCCTTTCGACGTGACGTCATATAAACCTGCTTGTTTGAATACACTTTTATTTCAAGCTTTTAAAGCAAGTAGGCCTGAACTCTATTCTTAAATCGATTTACCATTTGGTCGATTAGAATTGCGTCGTTTTTAGTGACCAAATCTTCTCTATAGTCTAATTATCAACATGCCTAAAAAGATGCTTTAAACAAACGTTTGTTTGGATAGAATATCTATAGCCTAGATTATATCGACGTATGTGTATAAAGCAAATTAATTATTATAAGCCTGTTTCAATAAACGATAGATTTTATTTTTATCTTATTGCTTAGATATTCGCCTTCCTTCATTAGTTTTGTCTGGATTTATTAGCCTACGTCATTCAAAATTATTTTTACACAGTTCATACAACATCCGTGAATTTAGTTTTAGAGTTAAGTGTCAGAATTAAATTTATTTCGCTTAAAAAAAAAACTAAAAGTTTGACCACGGTGGAAATGAGCGGAGACAAAGCGTCCAAAAAAATATAGCATATAGGATATATATATGTATATATATATAGCTTAAAGAATAGTTTTATAGTATTGTGTACTTTTATATTATCTTAATAGGAGTAATTAAAAATTATTTACTTGGCAAATCAAGTCAGTTTTGCAGTTATTTTGTTGTCCACACACACACACACACACACACACACACACACGAAATATAAATAAATAAAACAAACATCAACTGAGGTGAACCCCTACAGATCCTCATGACTGTCAAGGTCATTAAGTAAAAATAATTAAATGCTAAATACATAAATGAATAAAGTCAGGTTACATGGATTAACAAACTTCTTAATTTCCATTATATTGATAATAATAATAATAAAGAAAAGACACGTTGTGTTGTAGAATAGGGCAGTAGATTTATTTTAGTATTTTTGTGCACTTCTATTGCATTTATGAATAGCTAACTACAAATATTTACAAAATGAGTTCAATTCACAATGAGGCCTACAAGTTGTGATGATCTTAGGCTATAAGTCACATGAATTCTAGTCTATATTTATAAAAGCTAATCTATATGTTATTATGAACCCCTGCTCCTTCTCATTCGCACTCAAAAGAACAACGATGAGATACATTACAACATTAACCCAGAAAAAGAAACAGCACCAACTACTTGCAACAATATAGCACGCACCAAAAGCTGTTAAAGAGGCTCGTTGCCGTAAAATCAAGATATCTGCTGGCACTAACCTATTGTCCAGGGGTATTTGTGTAATCCCAAAATGCAGTAGAGTTTCCTGAGCAGTATAAACCCGTAAAGCCGCGGGATCAGCCGGCCTGAAGCGAGTGTGTGTGTGTGTGTGTGTGTGTGTGTGTGCTCGGCTGGTCTCTTTGCCAGGCGGATTGTCGTGTCTGTTGTAAATTGTCGGCGCTTATTAAACGATGGTGCATAAAATCCCCTGTAAATCCCGGAGTTGTCAGAAAGCACGAGCGCAGTGATGTCACTCACCGGGGCTTCGGTGAAAGAGGAAGACACGGGAAAGTTTACACCTGGATTGCGGAGTTCACGGAGGAGGAGGATCAGCAGGTAGCCGACTTCCCATGCCCTGCTGTAAACGACTTAAATCTGGCAGAAAAAAATTTCCGAAAACAAAAAGTTTTAGACTTTTTTTTTCTGTTTACTCTACTTTTGTGTTCTGGCGTGTTTTTTTTTAACTATTGTAACTATTGCAGTTTTTTTATTGTTAAGTTCTTAGGAAGTTATTTCTGGTATTAAGTTCTTATGAAGGTAGTCCTGTCGACAATATCTATCGGAAATGAAAATAAAACGCTCCTCTGAATCGGAAGGGAAGCGCGTGTATTTTAGTTCCAGCATCTTGTGTGGAAAAAAATAAAACAGAAATTATGAGTTGCACGTTTTGTTTCACTCTAATTTTGATGTAGCCTGTTAAGTAAACACGTAAGACATTTCACACATATTTTTAGATGTTAAATCAAGTATTTGATAAGTGTTTGTTTTTAAAAAAAGCCTATATGCATACTATTTATTTAGTAATGCTTCTTTATTATAGTATATGAGAAACAAAGCATTCTTTATTTTCAACATGTTTCTGAAATAAAGTAAAGAATAACACGTGGTATCTGTTCGTTTTGTAATAAAATAGTGAGCCAAAACTTCATCCTTCATTGCATGGTAGTTTAGAGAGAGGTGACATTACATTACATTTAGTTATTTAGCAGACGCTTTAATTCAAATCGACTTACAAATGATTTAACAGTTGCAAATCTGCTGAAGCATGGAGAATGCTTTGAAAGGAAAGGAAAATAAGATTCAGTTCAGTTGTGTCATAATGCCTTGGGCACAACAAAAGGATAAATGCAGTTTTGTTTTATTATTATTATTTAAGGACACTTCCAAAAAGCATTAACACACAATATGCCTTTAAAAGAAATGTGCACAACCTAAGCACACTATCAAACACACCATGGCAACTTTATAGTGGTACACATGAAGGACAGCAGTGATTAGATATCACTAACTGATCTAAACTTTTGTTCAGGGGGAAATTAAACCGGTAGCTGCTGCTAGAGAAAACACAACCCGCCTGCAGCTTTCAGCTGATCTCAGTTCAGAGTTTGCATTTTAAATCCAGATAATGTGACTGCTTAGAGACAGAAAAGCAGAGCGCAGATCAGAACTATAACTTGAGACACACACAGGCCCTCCACACTTAACCTGAATGCATTATTCAGGGACTAATAATAGGTTGTCTAAGTTGTGTTACATTACAAACTCAGTACAGCGTGGTGTAATAATTCACAAGGAAGTGGAATGTTCATGGTGTAATTTAATAAGCATCAGTAATTAAAAATGAAGACTTATTCCATGGTTTTCCTGTTTTCCAGGGTTCACATAAACCAACGACTTTCTGTGACCCTTCTAGTTGTTGAAGATAATAAATACAAATAATTTTAAAATGCTTTTATTTTTTAAAGTTCCCTGAATTAAGAATCCAAAAAAAGGTCTAAACATCATAACACTGTCTCCTAAGTATTAAATATATTTATAATGGCAAAATCAGAGAAACTGTAGGATTCAATTCAAAATAATTTTTGTAATTTACATAATGTGCATTGTTGATTACATCAATATTATATAATCAACCTCACAACAGAAATTTATGTTTTATGAATTTCTAAGCAAAAACATGTCCTGATTACACTGGTTTAATAATTTACAATAAGGCTCATTAGTTAACAACATTAGTAAATATGAACAATAATACAGCAATTATTAATCTTAGTTCATGCTAATATTAACATTTACTAATGCATTGTTAAAATCACAAGTGTTTATAAACATTAGTTAATGCACTGTGAACTAAAATGAATAAATGATGAGTTATTGAATTTTCATTAACTAGCATTAACAAAGATTAATAAATAGTGTAATAAATGCATCGTGCATGCTAGTTAATACATTAATGTTAACAAATGACACTTTATTGTAAAGTGTTACCATAGTTTATGTTAATATTTTAGAATTTAAAAACTTTTTTTACTTTAATTTTAGTTGAGGTTTTAGTCATTTTAAAAGTTTTTTACTTTTATTAGTTAAAAAAGTTTATGTAATTGTAATTATTCATTTTTTTAATTTAGTTTTAGTAACTTTAGCACTTTAAGCCAGCTGAACGCAATTTTAAAACTATTTTATTTCAGTTAACGTGAAATGTTTTATTTTTATGGATTTGGTTTTAGTTTGTGTTAATGATAATGATAACCCCGGTGACGTCACTTAACGATGGAGGGGAAAAGGCAAACACTCACCGTGAGTGTGGACATGAAGATAATGGAGAGGAGGGGAGAGCAGGGGAGTCTGGAGCTGTCAATCACAGCACGGGGGTCCCGCCCCCCTCATTAGGAGGGTAAATAGAAGGGAGGAGTGATGAGAGATAGAATGAGAGAAACAAGACTCAGGAGGAGAAACCAGATACACAGCCTAAACACACACACACTGACACACTACACCACAACACTTCAACAGCAAAATACAGCAACTTATTCCAATAACAAATGTCACCAGGACACTGAGCTTGCTTATTTTCCATTTGAGAGCATTGTAGCTGTAATATAATCTGCAAAAAGAAAAATAAATTCTATATTATTTACATAAAAATCCATATGACACGTTTGCTCTTTGAGAAACTAACGTAAAAAGACGTTTTAACCAAAGATTTAAATTCTCGGTTTGTTCCAATCTTTTTTCTTTTGTGGAATATAAAAGAAGATATTTCGAAGATGTTTGTGACCAAACCATTTCAGTTGCCACTGGCTTCAGTTTTATAGACAGACATCACAGTGGAGGTCAATGGAAACCAAAACTGTGTGCTAATCAACATTCTTTATATATCTGTTATATTATAGATATTTTAAATAATATTGGTAATTGGTTTTGGTTCCCATTGACTCCATTTTTTTGGACATAAATTATAATGGATGTCAATGGGAACCAAAACTGTTTGGTTAACAACATTATTCAAAATATTAACAAATAAATTTATGAACATTAAGAATGTTGGTAGATGTTGGTAACTAAACAGTTTTGGTTCCCATTTATTTCTATTTTACAGTCACAAATTACAGTGGATGTCAACTGACCAAACCAACATTCCTAATATATTTATTTATTTTATAGATAAATCATAATTACACAGTTTTGGATCCCATTAACTTCTGGACAGAAATTAAGGGAACCAACTTTGTTAACAACATTCATCATATATTTATTCATTTTATTGATATGTATAATTGTATGTGACCTGATCCAGCAAAATGAGTCACAGTGACCCAAATGTCAAAATTAAAAGAGTAGACCATAAGCTTTAAAATGATATCCTAGTTAAAGTCATACCTTGAATAGTTTTAAAGATACAGCCATTTGAATTATGGTCGCCTGTCCTCTTTTTCCAATTAACAACCGGAGAAAAATTGCTTTTACATTTTTCTGCCTGTTTTTAGGTTAAAGGGATGAATTATTTATTTTATAGCTTGATTTGACCAAAGACATGTGTATATATATTTATATATAAAGGATATTAAACCAGGCTGAACGTATTTGAAACAATACTTTAATAGTCAACTTTAATAGTCATTTAAATACCTTTACTCAATTATCTGCACTTTGGAGATTATTTTTGCACGTCTATTCTTTGAAATTAGCCAAAAAAAGAAAAAGGTTTTCTTTTTCATTGTTTTTACACATTATCTGCTGCATCTTAAAATGAAACGTTGTGACTTCCGTGTCATTTCACCAGAGCGGGTCACATATTTCAAATAATGTGGGTACCAAAAAGTTTTGGCTCCTATTGACTTCCGTTATAAGTCAATCGGAACCAAAACCAACATTACCAACATCAATCAAAATATCCTCTTTCATGTTCCACAGAAGAAAATCGTTCATAGAGGTCTGAAATAACATGAATGTGAGTAAATGATGGCAGAACTTCAACTTTCACTTTAAATTTGAGCTTTTTTTTTTGTTAATTGACATCAAGGTGAGTAAATAATGACAACTGTATTTCCTGCCTGAGCCGTTCTTTTTCAGGCCAACTTCACTTCTGTCATTCCAGCTTTCCTCCTAAACATACTGTCTCAGCATTTCAACCACATCTCAACACCTGCTATCAAACACAAGAGGTTCATCTTAACAGGAAAAGACCATGATTTTGCTGCCAACAGATGGAAGAGTGCCTTTGGTTTCCTTCAGGTCTGTCTTTCTTGGCTCCCAAAGACTCACGTTATAACTTGCATGGCTGCCATAATCTCTCTCTCTCTCTCAGTCTAACAATGCGGTTCACTGGTTACCATGTGAAGCTCACACAGCCTCACAAGAATGTGCAGGTTCAGATCCTCATGACCCGCCCCACAGAAACCAGAGAGAAAACAAAAAAGAGAGGGATTAAGACCTGCCTGCAGGACCCAGCGAAGGAGAGGAGAAGAGAAGAGAAGAGAAGAGAGGAGAGACTCCAAAACGGCTCTATTGAGAGACAGTCTCAAAACTCGCTTCCAGCGAGAGGAAAATGCCATCAGTTGTAGTACTAATGTGCTTCTAAGGCAGAAATAAAAGAATACTGTTAAAGTTTAGCCGCTTTGACGTTGTCATGACTCTGAACACGTATCTTGTTTTGTTGTGTATGAGAATTAACACAACATGACACTTATTTGTGCAGTGTAAAAAGGCTGCTATTAATGCTTATACAGACCGATGACAATTCAGTATTTAGCAAATACTATTAAAGATTTTGGTTAATATATATTATTTTTGAGTAATTTTGTTGTATGCTTTAAAGTTTACACTGTTTAAAAAAAATCACACACACAAAACCCCCAAAAACAAATCCATAAAATAATAGTAAAAGTACTGGCAGCTCATTTTGTTATTAGTAACATTACTCATTCATTTTATGGATATTTCTGTTAACACTAAAACACAAAATGCAGCATGAATAAATTCAAGATACTATTTTATTTCTTATTTTAGTATAATATAATCTTGTTTTTATTAGCTTTTTTATTATTTTATTTTATTTTATTTTAAATGTCTACACTATTGGTAAAACAAATATAAAAATAGCTACAAGGTTCCTTCAAATTAATGCATTATTATTCCCTCTTTTTTGCAACTTTGAAATAGTTTAAGATTTTATTTCAGTTTTAGTTTGAACTATTTTAATATAACTAATTAAACAAAAATTCTCAGGCCTCGGGCAATATTTGACATTTTCATTTAGGTTAATTTGTTTGTTATTTTATTTTAAGGTTTATTGAAAGTAACAGAAACTGTTTCAATGGTTTCATTTAACTAAACCTGATGCAAATATTTTATGATGACACCATCTTAACCAGATACATTTTAAAATATACAGATACATTTTAAAAACTGAACATTCTATCAAAGTGGGACAACGTTTCTAAATACCACTTAAAGAACCCCCAATGCAAAAAAAAGAAGAGGAATTTTTTTTTATACCTAATCTGGCTCTTACCTGTATCTTAATGTTGTCAGATTATGTTTAGTGTAATGGTTCCACGCTTGCCGTCAATTCTGAGTGGTCTAACTGGTCACTTTGTACTTGTTTTCAGAAACGTGAGCAAACAGCAATCACTTCCTGCCTGTAAGCACCTAGTTAATCTCGGTCTCATAATCTCATTACTTGATATCACACCAACAGATTATGACAGCCAATCTCCTAATTACCATGCATTAAACTGAATTGAAAAAGTAAAGCCGTCTGGTCATCAAACTAATTACAATCTATTGATTATGGATCTGAATCTTTATCTGGAGCTTGGTGGATTCACCATGGCAACCGATGCGGTGCTGGCAGGTCGCCATACAAATGTCAGAATCGATCAGATGGAAATGGACTATGTAAGAAGGCTGTGCGACATATGGACGAAGACCCTGGAATAAAGCTTTTGTACAGAATCTAAAGGGCCATTCCTGCCCCGCTACTGCTGTTCATAATCAGCAGCCGATGTGTTTTGGCTGGGTTAAGCCGGTTATTGTCACTGAAACATATGACAAATTCAGATAACAAAGACTGTCATTTATGTAATCAGTGTTTTGTTCTCTGCATTTTTAAAAATCCTTTAGTGTCCCAAGGCAATTATCCTTCAGGAACAACAGATAAACCGACTGAAAAGTGTCAAAACCATGTGACATATGACTATATTTAGATAAAAGCATCATTACAAAACACAAACGGTTAAATGATAAATCGCAGATAATATTCAGAAATCATAATGACCTCAATAATCATAGTAACTTCAATAATAAATATTTTATAACAACAAATATTGATATACTGATATATATTAATACAGATGCTTAATCACTTGATAATAGCCTATTTGGGGGGTTAATTTTGTGGAAATATTGTATAAAATAATACCTGTATCTCTTTACATTTATATTCAATATACATAATAAGGATTTTTGAGCTATAATATGCAAAAATAACTCTGTATGTAAAATAATTGACGACAGATGAATAATATAATACAAATTGATTGCACATATATATATATAGGGTATTATTATCTGTATATTTTATATACATATTATTTATATATATAAAAAATATTATTATATTTAGTGTTTCGGCCTATATTAACAGCTATAAATATTACTACTTAGTAAATCTAAAAAAAAGAAAAAGCAACAACAACAATGAAAAAATATCTATTGTGTCAAACTTTTATGATTACTTGACACACATGGACATTTCCAAACACTTATCCATGTGTAAAATGACTTCACACTTGCAGTACACACATGCAGCCAGATAATAGGACAGTCCTGCCATTGCATGAATCAAAATTTATAGACTAGCAGGTGCATACTTTCCTGGCAGGCAGAGACTATTAAACCTGAATTAATACAAACAATCGCAAACATCCAGAACCTTTCGGGTTCATTTTTGCAACATGTCTCGATGGCTTTCCTCCTTTTGTGAAAGGCGTATATTACAGGCATACGACTTTCACTTAATCTGCAAAGCTCTCGAAAGCTCCTTAAAAAAGCTCCCTCAAAAACTTCAGTGCTTCACAGTCTTTTGTGCGTCTGTTTTATTGCGCTTCACCCTGTTTGCTTTAGATAACAAATCTGCTGCTCACCCTCAGGGTAAAGGGAGCATTACAAATTAATCCCAGCTTTAATAAGTCCAGACTAAGCCCAAGTTTTCCCTCCGCAAAAAAGAGAGAGAGGGAAAGAGAGGGTGGGTCAGTGGGGAAGATGAAAAGGAAGAAGGGAAAGAAATATATTAAAGCCTGTGATCACAGCCGGCTTGTCTTGTTTGTCATCCCCTCTTTTTTATTTAATCCTTTGCTCTGTAATCCAATTTGTCTATCGGAGTTTCGTCAGGGCCTCGACCTGCCCCATCCACCTTTAAAAAGCTTGCGTTTTTCATCTAAAATGATATTTCCTCTTCCTACTTCCATGAAGGGACCCAGTTGAACCTAGAACACACAATCCTATTGACACAATTATTTCTGTTTATTTGTTTTTTATGTAAGCAGACATAAAACCGCAATCCACAAATTATGAATTTTACTTTTGTTGACTTTCAAAGCTTTATGAAAACATAATTAAAATGGTCTAACGGTTTTGGTGAGGATTTGTGTTTTTGCAGGAGTGGAAGGGTGTTGTGATTCAGCATAACGCTGGTGGTTTGCTCTCAGATGAGTGAGAGAGGATTAAAGATCTTGATTTAATTACTGTGAGAGGATGAGTGCTCAAGCACACTAACTTAAGAGCCGTGCTCGCTAGCAAACGAATGGAGAGGAAGAAACCGCAGAAAACAAGATGCTATGGATCTGGATTATTATTAGATGTGTCCAGGGGGGTTCAAAATGAGGTCCAAAGATAATAAAACATGACATTTACTGACTTTATATTTTCATAAGACAAATTGTGTTTATTTTATTATTGAAAAAACTATTTTTTTTGGAAGGATGGATGGAATTATACAACCAGATAAAATGGTAGACAGAATGGAGTGACGGAATTGTACATAGATAAAATGATGGATGTTGAAGGAATGCATGAATAGATGGAATTTTTGATGGAATGGTAGATAAATATAAGGATGGATGGATATATAGAGTTTTAGATAAAATGGTAGATAGACAGAATGTAATTGTATATAGATAAAATGATGGATGGTCGATGGGTGGATAGATGGATGTTGAATGAATGAATGAATGAATGAATGAATGGATGGATGGATGGATGGATGTTGACCGAATGGATAAATGGATGGATGGATGGATGATGGATGGAGGGATGTTGAATGAATGGATAAACAGATGGATGGATGATGAACAAATGAATGGATAGGTGGAATTTTAGATGGAATGGTAGATAGACAGAATGGATGGATGGAAGTGTATATAGAAAAATGATGGATGGTCGATGGGTGGATTGATGGATATTGAATGAATGAATGAATGGATGGATGGATGGAGGGATGTTGAACGAATGGATAAATGGATGGATGGCTGATGGATGGAGGGATGTTGAATGAATGGATAAATGGATGGATGGATGATGAACAAATGGATGGATAGATGGAATTTTAGATGGAATGGTAGATAGACAGAATGGATGGAAGTGTATATAGAATTATGAACAGATGGAATTGCAGATAGATAAAATGATGGATGGTGTATAGATGGATGTTGAATAAATTAATGGAGGGAAACATTTATAGATGTAATTGTGGATGCATGGATAGGTGGATGGATGGATGTTGAATGAATGAATGGATGGACAGATGTATTTTTAGATAAATACAGTGGTTGATGGAAGGAACTGTAGATAGATAGAATGATGGATGGATAGACTGACAGATGGAGTCATGGATGGATAGAATTGTAAACAGAGAATTATGCATGGATATATGGAGATGTTATTGCATCATTGTTTTATGATTCAACAACAGCATTACAACAAACGATGGCTTCAGTAAGAGAGCACCTCAATCTTGTGAGGCAGGAGGACACACACACACACACACACACAAAGAGCTCTCTCTGTCTCTGTGTCTCTGTCTCTGCTCAGTAGGTTATAGGATGAACAGAGCGGCAGAACAGATCCTCATAATCTCATGACAAAAGCTAAAAGGTGTCCTCCTGTTCAGTGTATGATACACACAGCCTCCCGCGGCTCTTACTCTCTGTATCAGAGCTCTCAGAGAGATGGGACTGGAGCGGTGGGGGACAGGGAGCTCTCATCTCTGTCTTCCTCGCTTCCCTCAAAGAGCTTGATGCTTCAGATATCGCCGAGCGGCTCGCGAGGGAGTCCTCATGTCTCAGGGGCTCCAATCTGCCTTCCTTTTCAGAGCCAAAGCTTATAAAACACACTTGTGGATCTTTTCTTGAGTGTGTAATGTCACTGCCTTTCATGTGAGGTATGTCATTTCAGAGACTAAAAAAAAACGCTTTTCGTACTCGTTTTCTGATCTAAGATGGTGATTGCTGAGGTGAAAACATTGTGGTTTATATCCAGGTGTTATCACGGTATACAGATAACTGTGACAGCAGAAGTGTGTTCACTGTTATATTATTTATAATATGGTATATTTGCATATTGTACAAAAATAATAACATAATATAATATAATGCAAAAAACTGTAATATATTAATAAAATCGTTTTTGGGGTAAACTATATAGTTTAGTTTCTCAGTTGCCAAGCATCAACAAAACATGCCACATTAATAGAGAATTCAACTGATCTCAAGTGTGAGTGTCATTATTAGCTATTTTACAACAATTTTGAGTCTGACTCGCCCAATCAGAATTCAGAGACTACCTCTTATTAATATTATTTGTTATTATCTTTCAACTAAAAGTAAATCCATAAAACTATGAATAGAATAAATAATTCATTTATTTAAAAAAATCATTTTTTTTTTATTTAATTACATTAATTTAATTACATAAAAAACTGAGATAACCAAAATTAAATAAAAAAGACATAATAAAAGAGTATAGATATTAAACTAAATTAAAATAAATTAAATTATAGATGTTAAAATAAAATAAAAAATACAAGAATAAAACAAAGTATATTAACTTAAAATTAAATATATTAACAAAACAAAACCTACAATTGTATATAAATTGTACTAATAGTATATATAGAAGAATATAGGAAAGAGAAAATAAAAAAATGAAGGGTCAACTTTTCAGCAGGGACTAGTATGTTTGTGAAAAACTGAAACTGACATTGCAGAACAGAAGAGAAAGCTGAACTGACAGATGAATGTCAAACTGAAACCAGCACTGATATCATCCACAATATTTGGCTTCTAGCTGATGCACAATTGGTTTTAAAAGGGCATTTCACCCGAGAATGAACATTTGTCATCATTCACCCACCCAAATATTTCAATCTTTCTTCCATTGAACATATTGGCTGATCTCATCATATGAGTCAGTATGAACTATGTCTCTTATGGCACTTGATTTGAAATGTAGAAGGTTTGGTAGCACCAGTCTCATGGGAAAGAGTAGCCTGGACAATCGGCCTAATTTGTATTCAATGATATGGTTTGGAGCAACACCAGGAAAGGGTAGATTTATAAACCCACTTAAAAACCCTGATAAAACTCACTAACGTTTCTCTAATTGGCCTTTCCTTATCATGCTCATGCTCCAAAAAGAGCAACATTTCACATCTAATTACCCAAAGCTTCTCCTTAACATGTTCTTAATCTCCAGAGAGAGAACATTTTATACAAACAACAATACAATGGATCTGTGCTTCTCCGCAGCCGAGCCTTTTCTCGCCCGCTAAAAAGACAAACCCCGACCAGCACCAGATGTTACTGGACCGAGCCACATTGAGTGCAGTCAAAAGCGGCCGAGAAGCGAGGGAGGAGGGAGCGAATAAATTAATCACTCGCCTTTCGCTCTCTTTGATGGAATTAAGCTCACTCGCTTCTCAACGATCGGCCTTGCTGTGTGAATGTCCGTGCGTTTAACGTTTTTTTTTTTCACTCTCTTTTTACTGGCCCCCCCCTCCCTCCATGCTCTCTCTCTCTCTCTGTCTCCATTCCTGATGGGAAGCAGGAGGCCACCCAGAGGAGATGAAGAACAGAAAGAGAGAGAGAGAGAGAAAGAGGTAATCCCTCCGTTGTGTAGGGGTGCGGGCCCCTGTCCTTTACCCCCACATTATCCTCTAGAAAAAATCCTCTCTGCATCCCCCTTCTCTCTCTCCTAGTGTGTCTGCATTTACATACAGCAACAATGTGTGTTGCGCTGGAGTGATTAGTTGTAGGGGGAGGTGTTTGGTGTAAGTGGGTGTGTGTATTTGTTAGCATTTGGAATCAAAAACTGGTTCTGGAACCAGTGATTTCTGTCACATTCAGTTCTTTTTGTAACTAAATGGTTTCGATTCCCATGGACCAAAAACACTACGGAAGTCAACATCGCAACTGTTTGGTTGCCTTCTTCAAAATATCTTCAGCAGATAAAAGACAGTCAGTCATGAGGGTGAATAAATGATCAAATAAATTTTATTACTCCCTTCATTGGTTTCTTGAATCATTTTGAGTCGAGTTTCGGCTGAATCTACAGGAAGGTTGTATGTTGTAAGCTTGCGGTCTGAAGGTGTATTCACTCCGAAAGTGATCAGAAGTCAAGTTTGTGCTAAAAAGCAGTGATAGCCTCAACAGAAAAGCACAAAACAGTGGTTCAACTAACGTCTGATTCATTGACTGCATCAGTCAGAGTGGTTCTCAACTAATTCACCGCTGCTATTTTGAAATCACTAACTTAAAAATGAACCGGAAATGTTACGGTTACCTGTAATTAATAAGTGTAGGTATGATAGATTTTGGTAATTAAGTACTTACTGTTCAAAAATTCAGGGTTCGAATGATTTTTTTTTATTTTTCTGAAAGAAATCTATTATTTTCAACAAGGTGCATTTATTAGATACAAACAAAACAGTAATACTGAGGAATGTTACCCATTTTAAATAACTATTTTCTTTTTGAACATTAAAATGTAAAGTGACATTTATTTGTGAACAAAGCTGAATTGACTCTAATAAGCTGATTTGCTCAGTGACAAAACAAATGATGCACATGAAGAACCCCATTTATTTGAAATAGGAACCTTTTGTAACATTATGCATTTCTTTACTGTAAATTTTGGTCAATTTAATGCTTAATTGCTGAACTAAAGGATTGTTAAATTCTTTAAAACAAAAAATACTGTATATAATTTGGGCCAGTTTTACATGCTCATGCTCTGTTCCAAAAGTGCAAAGAAGAATCATTAAAGGAACTGAAATGTGATATTTAGATATATTAGGTAAGTCAATGTGTGTGTGTGTGTGTGTGTGTCTGCGTGCACTGGTTTTGTTGTTTACAGAGACAAATATTTGTATAATGACATAGGTATGACAGAGGTATTACAATCTTAAGGTAGTTTATGAGGACACTACCCATTTTTCATAAGTCAAAACCCTATGGAGCGTCCCCATAAACCACAAAACCAACCTGTGTGTGTGCTGGCATAATGTGACACTGCAATGATTTGTTTCAACACTAATTGTTAAGGTGGGGTCTAAATCACACACACACTTTACTTAATGAATTAATCTCATAGTAAGGCATCTTAAGCTAAGACCATTAACTAAAGTTGACTCAGGGGTGTAGGGAATCTCCAGAGACCCTTCTGGAAATTTCGCTCTGGTAAATCCTATCTGCTTGCAGTAGGATGAGAACATCTCTCTGGGACTACCAATTAAACAGATTCATGTACAGTCATTTCAAGTCCAACCCATTTAAAAAAGTACCCCAAATCCTTGTTTTGCTCTTAACAAACAGTATTTTGTCAGTCCCATCAGGACATTCACATGTCAATCAGCATCCCATCTGAGTGGACGTGCCTCAAAACACAAAACAAACACAACAGCCACTAAAGAAAACAAGAGCGCTGAAGTTTGGAGAGCGGTGCTGTCTTCATCAGGCGGCAGGTAAGAGCGTCTGCGCCGGTTCACATGTGAATGGACCTCTAATTAGCTGCATATCTAACATGAGGAGCTCTGTGGAGTTAATGACGCTCCATTTAGGCCAGAGCCTTTGGCTAAGACTTCAGTTTCTTCAGGATATCCTGAGAGTTTGTTTATCTGATGCTGAGGTGGGTGGGAGAGAAAAAAACACTTCTGAAAGTTAGAGATTAGTGGAAGTAATAGTGTTGAGGAAATCAAGCTATAATCAAAGAATACTGAAGCTATTTAGGTAGTCAACATCTCATAAAAAATATATTGAATGTAATTTAATTTTATAATCAGAGTAGTAGTTCAGTCATCTTGCATAAAATAACAAGCACAATCACATTCTATTAAAGATAGAAAATATTCTAATTCATTAGCAATTAACAATTTAAATGCGGTGACTAGAGTGATTCAAATCAGTGAATCAATTTGGAATTAATCATTTAAACAAAATGATTCACAAAATCATTTCATTTCTCAATGCAAGGTTTTCCAAGATGCTTTGAAATACTACAGTATTGCATTATACTAATAAGTCTATTTTACTAGTTTTAAGATGCATATTTATTTTAAGAAACATTATTTTCAGTGCAGTTAAACAATTAATCACATCCAAAATAAAAGTTTTGTTTACACAATTTATATGTACCGTTTATATTTATTATATATATGCAAACACATGAACACATACATTTAAGAAAGATATGCTATGTTCATACATCAAATTTAATTATATATAATATAAAAAAATAATAATATAAATATATAGATGCCTATACATATTTTCAAAATATATACTGTATGTATGTTTCTCTATATATACACACAAAATAAACACAGCACATATACTTATAGTATTTAAACAAACAATATTGTCTTCACCACAATAATGTTTAAAAATATATATGATATAAAATATTAATTTGAACTGAAATGTTTAAATAAAAGAAAGAAACCATAGATACAAGAGAGGCACGAAACAAGCGCATTTAATTTTGTGTTACTTTACAAAAATACGCCAAGACTGACCAATCAGAATTGAGTACTCTATTGAGGAGTGTAATAAATATGCATATTATATCAAGCTAATTTAGTGTGTTATAGTGCCATTCGTCTCATCTCAACTGATTTGGCAGATCAGATGAACGGCAAATCCAAGTGAGCATCCGGCGATCGGGTCACATGTGTCGGTTCAGCTGGACGGTGACTGTGCTGAGTACGAACATACACTCGGCTAATGAATGCATGTTTGCCCCCAGCCTTTCAGATCGGCCCCCAGAAACACACCTCCCTCCCCCTGCGTTCTGACCACCTGCCCCTGCCTTCTTTATCTCCAGATTTCCAGACAATGCCCAAGGGATCCCGATGCCTAATCCTCTCCATCCCTCTCTCTCTCTCTCTCTCTCTCTCTTTCTCTCCATCCCCCTCATCTCTTTTCCCAACACCCCCCATTTACCCAGACTCCCCCTCGTTTTGAAGACAATGTTTGGGCATGTGATGCCAAAAATTGGCTAAAATATGATAACAATAATTATGAAGAAGAGGCAGGAGAACATGAGGCTTGAAATGTCATGAGTTCTGGAGTGTGAGTTTGTTATGGCTGGGAATTAAGGTGTTGGGCTATTTCCTCAAAAATACATGGATTAAATGACTTATGATAATTAGTTCTGTTAAATGTTAAATGAATTGTTTAAAAGGACTCACAAAACAGTGAATTAGACTAATGACTTACTGAATCAATCAAAACGGTTCTTGACTTCTGTTCTTAACACTGTGGCTAAAGCTCATTAAAATTAATAAGTAATTGCTGACTGATTGTTCATAGGATAATGTTTAATTAAACATAATTTCTTGTAGTAAATGATACTTTTATTGTGTATTATTCTTGTTTTTCAGTATAATTAGACAGCTGGTGCTTCCTCAGAAATACAAAAAGTATCACTGATGGAATTATTAAGGAATCGGAATTGTTAAATGGAATTAGAATTAGAACTTTTATTAAATTCTTATTTAATCTAAGTACTACAGTTTTTGTCTCTTTTTTCATCTTTTGGGTTTCATATTTCCTGGTTGAAAAATAGTCAAGCTATGCTTTTAATTTACTAAAACAAAGTTGCTGACTGCATTAAAGCGTCAATAACAGTAACATTTTAAATACATAAACTACTGTTTAAAAATCTAGGATCATTAAGATTTTTAAATGTTCCAGGAAAATTATTTTATCATCATTAAATCTGCATATATTTGATTAAAAATACAGTAAAAAAAGCAAATACTGTTATTTTAATTCATCACTGTTTTGAATATTGACAACTTATCAAATAATGTTATTTATCATCTGATCAAATGAACATTAAATTAAACATTAAAAAGTCTTTATCTTTACAGGAAAAAAAGAAATAAAACAACTGCCTCATGCAAAGCATTTCTGGGTACCAATATTAGAAAAAACAGAAAAAGGTTGATGAGAATTTCTGGTTCCCAGAATGCTTAGCATGAGGCAGTTTTTAATAGTTTTAGTCTATAAAGCTAAAGACTTTTTAATTTTTAAAGTTCATTTATCTTTGATCAAACTGTTGCCAATAAATTTGATAAATATTAATTTACTGTAAGTTACTGGAATCCAGCTGCAAAATTACAGCAAATCTGTTTACAGTATAAAAAATACAGTAAAAAAAAGGACAAAAAGAATAAAAAACACAGAAAATTGTGTTCAGATATTCACATCATTCCAGAATAAGAACCAGAATCATTAAGGAATCCCCAAAAAAGTGTTTGTTTTCAAATCTAAAGAAAGACAGGAATTCTCTTTTCTATAATTCCTGCTTAAAGCAACCTTCTTTCTGTTCCTCTAGAGTTTCATTTATCTTTTCTATACTAACAAAGCTCAGACCGGAGAACCCACCTCCCCTCCACACCCATCCAAACTCAAACTCAAACACAGACTAAGACTAAACTAAACCTGCAGAGGTCTTTGAGCGACTCGAACACAGATTCCCCATGAGTATCTCTTTTCCGGCGTGCTCCTCCTTTCCCTTTCGTCTGAGGATTTGGACTTGAAACTCTTAGTATGTCTACCTCTTGAAAGATTATAGCAGTTATCCCATTTGACTTGTTTAAGAACGCCATTCTTGCATGGACCGGGTCAAAAAGACCACAGCGCTGATTACAAGCTGAAGTCCAGTGTAAAGCTTGGCAGAGTAACATTAATGAATGGTAAGCTTCTTTGGCCGTGTGCTCCCTAAAGAAGCGGCCTGATAATATACTTAAGGCAGGACGCAGAGTTGTTTGTGTCAAAGCCAAGGCGGTGTTTGGCCGTCCCGCTCACGTAGAGGGGCTTAACACCAGACGGACTAACAATGTGACATCATTTACATTGCATGCCGCTCAGGGCTCAGAAAAGACTCCAAGAGCAGCTAACACAGCTTTTAATGTTCTATTGAAACAGCAAATACTGTCTTGTTTTGGAAAGCTTTTCAAGATCTGTAATATTTAGGATCTGCTGAGGTGAAGTTTGTCACACTTTTGTTCTCAACAGGTCCTGCTTTAGCATCCAGATTTTTCAAATTGAAACCCAACACTTCATGTTTATCACAAAAAAGTAGACATTGACAAATAATTCTAATGTCAAAATTTGGTTTCCAGTTTGATGATTTTATACTGCAGTCATTTGGTTGTAGTTTTTAATCAACAAATCATGCAAAATGTTATTTTAAAAGGACAGTTCACCCCCCCAAAACTGAATATTCTGTCATACTCACACTCATTTTGTGCTTTATAGTTTGTAAAATGCCCGTGCAAGAACAAAAACAATTATTCAACAAATAAATAAATACAAAAGAAACTCTTTTGTGCTCCGAAACAGGTTTGGAATTTGGAAGCCCATTTCCACAACAGAATTAAGATAAAAAATGTAATTACAAATGAAAATGGTCATTGGAATTAATCAAATTAATAAAAAATTGTAGCTTATAAACTCAGAGGGCCGGTTTCCCGGATAGGGATTAGATTAAGCCAGGACTAGACCTTTGCTAATTTAGGACATTTAAGAATTTTTTAAGAAACATGTCTTACAAAAATGCATTATCTATGTCACGCCCAGCTGGAGTTGCCAGCTAAAGACTATTGATGGCACCCCAGCTCTCTAAGAACTCTATGTGTTTTTGAGTCTGTTTCCACATCCGGACTCCATTTCCCAGTATGCATCTCTCCCCCACAGCTGTTGCTAGTTTGGTTCAATCATTCAATCAGTTCCACCTGTATATATACCAGTCTGTTTGTTTATCTAGTCATGGTTCATTTACACTGTCAACCTGGTCTTTGACGGCTGTTCGTGTTCTTATATATTGTTTGTTTCACTGTTTGGATTTACTCGTTGCCGACATCTGCTTCTCCATGGACCTCTGCCTTGCCTTCTCCTTCGGACACTAATTATCTGGTATTTGACCTTTGCTTCAGATTACGTTTACTCTTTGTCTCTGCCTACGTGGTTTTTGTCTGCCGGTGTTTGATTTTGTCTGTTTTTGACCCTGAGCCAGAATAAACCTGTTTTGCACATGAACTCGCATGCCTCACGTCCCATTCATGACAATTTGTGAGCATTTTAAGACCAAAAAATGATAATGTATTTTAAGATCTCAGTGCAAGCCTTTTCCAGTTTAGATGGCTCTTAACATTTATTTTAATCTAGGACTAGTCTTAAACCCTGTTCTGGAAACTGCCCCATTATGTCAATGTGTGTACTTGTAAACTTTTGTGGGGGGAAAAAAGTCTGAATTGTGAATTTCTATTGCAAGAAAAAAGATAAAAAGCAAGTTTAAGCAGGCACATCATCTCAAATGGGTGCTCGACCAAAAAAAAACACAGAACCAGCTTTTAAGTGTAAATTCGGGCAACAACTTAAAAAAAATCTATATATCAAATGTATTTAAAAAGCTGTGTGACGTGTTTCGATCATGCAGGCTTTTCATCAGACAAGGAAAAAATTTGTTCTAAGGTTTTATTTTTTTTTTATCGTGGTGGGAAAACTGAATGGAGAACTAAATTTATAAAAAGTCAGAATTTAGATTTAAGTTCATATCTTGAAATTCTGAGTTAACAAGCAGTAAAATATAAACCTATATGGAAATAAAGTCAGAATTGTGAGAACAGTTCACGACGAATAATAGAATAGAAATGTTTTCCATATTAGAATGACATGAGGGTGAGAATACTTAATTTGAATTTTTGTAGCTTTAACTAAACTCATTTAGTTTTTTAAAAGTAGCATGTTTGTCCATCTGGAGGTCACGTAGCATAAACAAATGTATTTTCCAGGCCATGTCTGAGAATGATTGAGGTATGCATTCTGTCATTCCAGTGCGTAAAAATCACGTTCATCCAGATGACTGTCGCCCTGTTAATGTCATTTAATGAGCAGGGTTAATTAGCACCTATGTAGCAGTATAAACATCCGTCAGCTGAGCAATTACCAGCTTTGTTAATGAAAGTCATGTTGGGACACAATCACCACACCTACTTCTACACACACTGACATACCCAAATCCCAGAAGAATCCACTACGTCAAGACAGGAAATGGAATTAAGCTTAAAAATCAGTAAAAGATCTAGAATCCCAGAGTTCATCAAATGTGTAAAAATTTTTTTTTTTTTTTTTTTTTTTTAATCCAGTGCAGGACAGATACTAAATTCTATGAAGAACCTTGAACATCTATGGAACCTTAAAAAGGGTTCTTTTTAGTCAAAGGCTCCTTAGATTTTTAAAATGATCTTAAATTGTTATTTTAGGAAATGTTCACTGAAAGCTTCCAAAAATGGTTCTTTTATCTATGGCATCACTGCATGAACACTTTATTTGTATTGCACAAAACTTCATATTGTGAGCTAAATGAAAGTGCATGCAAGAATGAAATGCTTACTGATAATTTTTTGAATAATCAGATAAGTGAAAAAAGTAGTAAAAACTAATCTAAATGCATTGTGTTGATGGGCTTTTCTTTGAACTGCTCAATTATTTTTGCAAAGAAAACTGTGAAAGCAACACAAACAACTCAGTGTCTCTTGCACTAACGTCGCCGGCCAGCCGCGAGGAAGTGTCCTCTAGCCATTAACGAAAAAAGCACTTAATCAGGGTTATTCAGTACTCTTGATGAGGTCATTAAAATGTGTCATTTCAAGCCAAGCCATTAACAATCACCAATCAACAATCAGCCGGTTAACACGTGATAACACTTGTGGATTCACACCTGTGAAAGAGGATGATAAACACATGAAGCAGACATGGACAAGTGAAGGAACAAACCAAACATTTGTCTGCTGGCCAAAACAAATCAACATTAAGAGGTGTCGTAGGTTTGTGTTACTCAAATACAAGAAAGCTGCATTTGGGCTCTAGCTGGAGAAAAGAAGAAAAAATTAAATTGGGGTTCATGTTTAAAATAATAATAATAATAATAATAATAATCTTATATCAAAATAGTTAAATTCAAATGCATAGCAATGTTTAAGTAAGTGTTTCTTTTTTTTTTTTTTTTTTTCTTTTTTTTTTTTTTTTATGAAAAGTTTGTGTAAATAAAAATTGTTTAAATATTAGATTTTTTTTTTGTAATTTCTTTTTTTTTAAACTGGTGATAATGTTTAGATGTTTGAAAGAAAATAAAAATAATTATAATTTAAAGCAATACAATTCAATTGCACAGCAATGTTAAAGTGTCATATCTTAACGAAAACTGTTTATGCATAAATAAAAATATTTAAAATATTAGAATACAAATTTAAACTGCTGATAATGTTTAGATGTTTGAAAAACTTTTAAAATAATTACTATGAAATCAAAATTTAATACACTTGCACAGCAGTGTTACAGTAAAAGTGTCATATTTAAAGGAAAAGTTTGCTGATCTGACAAAAAAAATATTAAGATGAGACTTCACATTAGGATTTCAAATGTGTACAATTATTTAAAATATCTATGCAATAAATGCATGTATGAATTTTTTTTAAAAAAAAAAAAAAAAAAAAAAAAGAGAAACACACACACAAAAATCTACTTTTTAAGCAACAATAGGAGAAAAAAACAGCTAAAAGACAAAATGTCAAGCAAAAATTAGGCAAGTCGCCACAGCACTCAAGTAGGAATGTGTGTCCACCTCAAATGTGTTGTTAAATCTCTTACAGAGACAATTATCCACCCCCCTCTCCCTGCTAACAGTCCCAACACAGATAACTAATTAGCTACATTACAGTCATTTCCATTTTAATGCTTTGTTTGCTGCCATTGTTTAGGAACACAATGGGGAGAATTGCAAATGGGAGAGAACTGGTGAGACTCCGCTAATGAAACTGGCCATACACTGCCCTACCCTCAGGACAAAGACAGAGAGAGAGAGATATGGGACCATTGATAGTCATTTAATTGACAGATGTGTCTGTTAATGAACTCGAGGACACCCTGAAGTCCTCAGGATTTCAGAATTAAGTTTGAAAATGTAATAATAAGCCCTCAGACTGTTTCTGTCCCAAACTCCATCTCAAATACTGTTTCACCTCCAGTGTCTTTTTCTTTCCCATCACTTTTTTGACGGGTTACGTTAGTTTGAACAGTGTGTTAACATGAATTCATTCAGCAGGTAACAAATAAGAATGGCTAAGTCCCCTCTAAAGCACTTTGTCATGTGAAGGTACATGTTTAAACAGCAGATGACACCTGGCTGGAACATGATATGACACACATATTGCTGCTTTGTAATGGAGAATCTCAGCAAAGCTGTCAAGAACATTCAGAAGAAAGAAGAAAACAATTCTTATAATCTCAAAACAATAAACAGACAACATTGACAAAATTGCAATATGTTTACACAGCATGGATATTGATGTACATTCTTACTGTCTTTAAATAAACAATTAATTCAACTGCTGTATCATAGTTTTATGTATCATATTGCCTAAAGATTTATTGTAAATTCTTATTTGAAAATTCATTGCACATCACTAATATAAAAGGAATTAGTACTTCTTCATTTACAAAGCAATTTATTAGTTTTTACCACCTTATTGTTTCAACAAAAAGAGTTGTTAACTATTTGTGTTGTTCTTATAATCTCCATGTATATGACTGAACCTCTCCACAAACCATCTTGAAGCAAAATCATTGGGTGCTTTTCAGTCATTTAAAAAAAAAAAAAAAAAGAAAAATGTACTTTTATTGATGTTTTATTGTTTGTTATGTGTATTTAATCTTGCCCAGGACACTTCTGTAAATAAAAAATTTTTATGAGGTTAAATGAAGACCAAAAAATAGCTTTAACCAATATTGCAATAACTGAATTAAAACAATAAATAAATACATGATGTAAATTGTAATGTGGTTATACATGATGCCATTTGCTTTAGCTTCTTACTGTCTTTACTCAAACAATAAATTAAATCATTGTACTAATAGTATTTTACACTGTGTTATTGTAACCTACAAAACTTTAATAAATAAATTATATAAATTGTTCCGCATTTACATACTTTAATGAAACAATACGTTTTATAACTGTACTGTAGGATTTTTTGTGTATTATTGTAATTATGGGAACTTAAATGAATGTATGAGTAATTAAAACATAAATGGTAATATATTTATACATCATGAAATTTGTTGTAGATTATTATTGTCTTTAAACAATTAATTCAATCTTTGTATTATAGTAAGGTTATACTGTTTTGCTGCAATGAAACTAGTGCTGTCAAACTATTAATCCAAAATAAAAGTTTTTGTGCACATAATGTGTGTGTACCGTGTACATTTATGTAGAAATAAATACAAACACATGCATGTGTACATTAAAGGTATTTTTTATATATTAAATATATGTACAATATGAAATATAATTACATGAATACAGAACTGTATACATGCAATTATTTTCAAAATATATACTGAACATATAGATATATTACATAAACAAATACTTTTATTTTGGATGCTATTAATCGTTTGACAGCACTAAATTAAACTAATAGGAATCTCAATCAAGAATAATCAGAATTACAATAAAAATATAAGTAAATATATAAAAGCAAAATGTCCAGATGCATCTAGGTAATGAAAAAGTTTTAAATTGCGTAAAAAAAAAAAAAGTTTATTTTGTGTTTATTGGGGTGACATATGATCTGGATTTCACTCATAAATCTGATTTTGTTGTTATATAATTGACGTCTTGTTCAGTGCAGATGGCCACAGAATGCTCTTCTCTCTGGCTGAAGTCATGAGGTTTTCAGTGTGAGGTAAAGTCAGAAATCAGGTATGTGAGGAATGCTGGCGATGCCACTAATCTCTAATCCCCCTCTGAGTGCAGACACCGGAGGACCCCAGGTCACTTACTCTGACTGCTCTGTGTGATTGTGAAAGAGCGAAGGGAACAGAACTTGCCTCAGTTTACCTGCATCTCTTTTTCTGCTGACAAATCACCTTTGAGCTCACCTTCACTGTGTGCCACGCATTTAATATTTCCATGAATGGAAACAAGGATGTAAAATAGACGCATGATGCTCAATGGGATCTAGATTTTGATCAAGATCAAGATTTTGACTGGGTTTGTTGCTGCTTAAAAATGAAGCCCAGTTTAGCATAGCGCTGGCCAGTGGGGAATTTTAACCGCCAACGCACCAACAAGAGCCCTTTAATTTCTTGGTAAGTGTTGTAAGATTTGGCTTTGAGCTTTGACATGTGGTCCCCTAAAGACTTTGAGGATTACGAGGGCCACCCAAGAGCAGCAAGGGCCGGGAGACGAGCGGAATACATGAATTAGCAAAAACCGCCCTGGAAAAATACTAGATACTGATGGAGGCCGAGAATATGTGCCACCTAATGAGAGGTCAAAGGTCAAACCAAACATGCTGCATATGACTGCGAGAGATTGTCTCAGTTAGTCTCGCTCTTTTTTTTTTTAGCCTGTTTTAAACTTTAGCAGAGAAAAGCAGAGCTATGCAGCTTTAAAATATGAGCTATATCAATCAACCAATCTGTGCTAGTGCATATCGGTCTCACAATTATATGAATGAGATTTTTGTTGCTCAAGAGTGAAAGCATATTTGCAGCATTAGCTGATAGCTTCTGCCCCCTATTGGTCCCAAAATATATTACTTTAAATGGCATTGCATTAGTTTATAAAATAGCACAAGGATGTGTCACTAATTTTAAAGACATGCCATGAAAATAAATTTGTTCTACTCTAAGAAAAGTCTGTAAAAGTCTATAAAAATAATGCCACAGCGTATCAATTTAATATAAAGAAACGTATGCATTGATTCACACACTGTAAAAAATGTGGTCACCTGAAATAATTATCTTAAAGAGTTATTTTAATCTGTTTCAAGCCGCATTATATATGTTGGTTTAAATTAATGCATATAGGTTGATGTTATATAATATTTCAGGGAAAAGTTTGTTCTGATTTATAGGTTGCAGTTGTTTTCAGTGCTGTTATAATGATGTCACGGATGCTGTAGCAGGCAATAGGCAGAGACGTGGCGATGAAGTTTAACATGAACTTTATTTGAATTCTATAAACAAAAGAAAGAACTGCACACATCCAACAACCTTGACGAATCCACAAGATACAAGACAAAACACAAAGGCTTAAATACACATGAGGGAACTAGTGGCAGGTGAGGAACACAGGTGGGGCGGATAAACTCATTAACTAAACAAGAACAGGAACATGACCAAATAAGGAAACACAGGATGTCCAAAAACTAAACCAAAATATAACTGCAACATTGAACAAAGACATAAACACAGACATGGGCGTGATAAATGTGTAAACCTAACAAGAAAAGCTACTGGTCATTTTTTTTTCTTTTAGTATAGGTTTTAAAAGATATATATAAATATAAAAGATAATATAAATACTGTTAAAAACACTATGTGTACACCTGATATACTTCTGCTGAGACTAAATATTACCTGAATAACACTTCATTTTACGGCGTCCTTGTTACATATTACATGTACTTACTATTACGTGACCAATAAATGATGCATAATTACACGCAACTAACCTTAAACCAAACCCTAACCATGCGGTAAGTACATGTAGTAAATTAGTATTACTCAGAACTAATATGTATGTAATTACACCATGACAATGACACCTTAATGTGTCTCTATTATTAATAAAAAAAAAAGAAAGAAACGAAAGATATTTCGTACAGTGTAACAAAGCTCTAAGTGAATGAAAACATCCATGCAAGTTTTGCATTTCAAAGTGCACCATGTATTGACTCTGAATCATTGAAACGAGTCATTTTTCAAATAAAATGTTGACATCAAAATGAAACATTAGCATATTGCCCGCACATTTGTTGGTGTTTTAGTGTTGGTCTGAATGAAAATGCAAACTCATTCTTTGCCACTAGGTGCTGTTATTTTTTTTTAAACAGCAGTGATTGGAAGTTCGGATCATTTTAGTGTCTCGTTCAGATTCAACAAATCTTTTTTCGAGTCATTTCATTCATTTTGGAAAAATAGAATTAAAATGTTATGGTTACTTCCCTTACACATCTAGTATGTATGCACACATCGATCACACTACAAACAATACCAAACTATTTTGTTATAAGAAACAGAAATTATTACACTTAATAAGTGCGCTTTATAAGACAAAACAAGTGTTTTTGAACTTGCATACACGTTAACGTTGTTAGGGACTCCCAAAACTAAATAATGAACCTTTCATTAGCCATAGGGCACTGTCAAATAAAATTTAATCCCACAAAAATAATTCTTTTAACTTCATTAGAAAATATATAATTAAAAATGTGTAAACAAATTCAAAATAATCAATGTTTACTATTAATATATGAGTAATAAGTGTTGGTCTTGTGGTCTGTGTATGCTTGCTAACAGGCCGATTCAAGCTCATCATCCGAGTGTCTATGGTTCAGTGGGCTGATGGTCTTTATTCCCTCCAATCAAATTACATCCATAAATCCATTCCTGTTATTGAGGCGCCACTCTTCAAAATCCAATACAGCCACTTCACTCTCATCTCTGTCCCTCTCTTCCTCTTTGGGTGCTGATGAATATAAACAGCTTAGACTGGAGGAGAGCAAGTGTTAGCTGTGGTTTTAGTGTTTAGTGCTCTGAGGGGTTTAACAGTAAGTAGCACTGGAGACGGATCACTCGCAGTCATCTTCAATCAGATTCACTCTGATAAAAAGTTCATTGACTTTTTGATACAGAAGAATATATATTCATTAATTGGGGTCAGTAAGACTTTTTAAAGAATATAAAACTTTCATTCAGAAAGTATGCATTGAATTGATTAAAAGATAAAAACTCTAGTTTATTCAAACAATCCCAGTTTGTTGTTTAATTTGAATAATAAAGCAGCACAACTGTTTTCAACATTTATAATTATGAGACATTTTTCTTGATCAGCATTTTTCATGTGACACTAAAGACTAGAATAATGATGCTGACAATACAGCTTGCATTTAATAAATTCTATTAAAGTTGTAAAATATATTGAAATAGAAATCAGTTATTTTAAATTGTAATAATATTTTGCAATATTAATAGTCTTTACTGTATTTTTGGTCATAAAAATCAATTTGAAAAAACTTACCAATCCAAAAACTTTCTATATTTATAATGCTCGCCATTAAAGTTTATAAATTCCATATGTATAAAATTGTTCATATAGGTACATATTTATAAACTAAAAAAGGTTCTAAGCCTCCATCAGCTAAAATGAATCCCAACACAATCTCCAAAAAAAAAAAAAAACATTTTGAAAAAAGACAAAAGTAAAAATTTATAAAAATATATGAATGATGGCATTTACAACTTTTCATCAAACTGGACAGTCACTGCTGAACTTATTAAATGTTATTCATGCTTCAAGACTAACAGCTTTTTCCAATGGTGCTTTAAAATTTTCTATTAATTATGATGTTTATAGTATACCAAGAATTAGTTTACAGAGTGCTTATGACTTACTAGACGAGTCTATTGTAACAAATGACAGATGGTAATGGCACATAAAGCTCCTAAAGTGAATCTCATGTCCCAAAAGTACATAAAAGCTCATGAGCGACGGGTGCAACCCAACCCAGGTTTGGTTCGGAGAGGAGCATTGCACGGGCGCTTCTAATTAAAAAGTGTTAACGGTTAAAGTCACGAGCAGAAATGCAATCTAAACTCGCGGCGGAGCGAAGGGGAGGAGCCGGAGTTAATCCCAGGCCCTGGGCCCCTCTCTCTCACACAGATCCTTGGCCTCAAGAGGTGTATTGATCCTTGGGGTGAGATACAGAGAGAGGTCTGGGTCTGACCATCCCCACAAAGCCAGGGGGCCACACACACCTGTGAGTGAGCGCATGTGTATGTGTGTGTGTGGAGCAGCGCTAAGCCTAGATTAAGCTAAAGTTACCCGTCTCTCTTCCCTCATGCCATGTCATTCAAACCCTGGATAGTTCTGCGGCCACACGGCACACACAAAGACCCTTTCTGGGCCGTCCTCAGCAGCGCCATCAGCTCTCAAACATCAAACACAGGGGATTATGGGATTGCGAGAAGTCCCGAGGGCGGAAAAAGAGACAAAATGGAGTTTTCCAAGGGAACCCCCTTGGCCCGAGCGTCTTCTCTCAGGAGATTACTCCACAATTTGTTTCCTTTTATGCCGCCATTTTGTCGGTCCTGAACCGCGCTAGCGTGGCCGTACTGTAATCCCTGCGCTATGACAGATTACACACGGCTTTGTCAACGTGTCTAATAGCTGACTGTGAGGGAATTGCGAGGTCTTAAAGCACTTAACTACTTAAGAAGGTTCACACACACCTGATGCATGAGCACAATCCAGCTCGTGCTTTGTGAATCACTAGCAGTGAATCAGCAGAGAGTCATATTCAAGCCCAGATGGAGAAAACATTTTTCAGAAGTCTTCCTGCTTTATGCAAACTTCTGCACAAGCATAATTCATACGGGCCTCGTAACCATCATATGCATCACGGGTAGGTCATGGAAAGAGCTGGCGTCATTGTATGTTGTCCTTGGGACGGTCTGACCTATGTGTGAAAGTGCCTCCTGAGAAGAACATGAGATGTGATATTAACTTAATTTGTCCTTCGTGTCAAATAAAGAGGAGAGCAATGACAGATCTGGTGGAAGGATAACCGCTAATGATGCACAGCACAAAAAAACAACCCCAAAAAGAAAAACTGATTAAAAAAAAAAAATACCTTGGTCATATTTTATCACTAAAACCAAGATAAAGAAAAATGAATGCAATGAAATTGATACGTATTTTAACGATATGATGATTTGTTTTACTGATTTAAATAAAACATTTTAGTAATGTTTACGGTATCACAGGAAATGAGAATAACCTAATAGAAACTACAAGTGTAAAATATAAGGAGGAAAAACTGGGGGAAAATAAATAACAGTAATTTAATTTCAGTAACAATTTTTTTAAATAAATTCTAAAAACATTAAAATATTACTTTCTGTTTTTATTATTATTTCTTTATTATTCTTTATTATTTTATTAATCTTATATTTTTTTAAATGTGGAAAATGAGAATTTGGTAAATGTAATTTAAACAATGTGGGAACACATAAATAAATAAATAAATAAATAAATAAATAAGCAAGCTCTCATTTTATTATGTAAAATATTATTTCTTATTTGAATAATTATAATTTCTTTATTGTTATCTATTATTTTCTTATTATTATTATTTTAAATGTGGCCTGGATGCCATTCAAATAACCATAGAGAATAATTACAAAAATCTGAAAAGTAAAAGGTCAGAATGTACTGAGTAAAATATAGTTATAGTAATGTAATAATAGTGTCTTTTGATTTTGTGATGATGTACTGTAGAGTAATATTTCAGTCCAATCATTCTGGCAGTTCAAGATAAAGATTTTCATCAAAAGTTTAGTAAAACCAACATTAACTTAAGTAAATCATAAGTTTTAGCACATCAGAGTCTACTACAACAAAAGAGCGTATGCTATCATTTACCAAGTCTTATCCATCGGCGGGATGACCTTAGTTTGAATAAAGTCAGAGCGGATTAAGAGGAGGATGTGGGGTGGGGGTGTCTCCATGGCAACAGCAGGTCCAGTCTGGGAGGAAGGTTCAAAGAGTAACAGATGCTGTCTTTGTGGGACATGTGTGGAGGGTGGAGACCTTCTCCACTTTAGGGGCCAATGATCCTATGTCTGCTCGAAGAAAGTGTAACGTAACGTTTCATCAGAAAGCCAGAAAAAACTGGGCCCCTAAACATAATTTATAGAGATATGATAAACTAACATAAACTTACTGTTGTATTCATTCTATAGCAGGTTTCCGAATTACAAAATATTCTCACCCTTAAATCACTAAGTCATTGTGGACTTAAACACAAGAGTGCTCAGGCTAAATGTTTGATGGACGTAGATTTATTTTTGACTAATAGGGAGTCCAATGGTAATATACAGGACACACACACGCCGACTGCGTGATGCAAACGTAAGATTGGATTTGGCTTATATTTCTAGAATATGATATAGTTTAGCAATATCACACAATTACTGATATCATTTCCTCCAAATTTCAGTACGACTGCAAAAATAATATCGATTTTATACAATAATATAAAACAAATTAGACATTTTTAGACACAGTATTGTCATTATTGTCTCTTTTGCTCAATTTTACAAAAGAAAATAATGTCGGTGTGCAACTCAGCAGTGTTTTGTTAGTGAAAGAATAGTTTTTTAGTGAATCTAGTAAGCCAATTACTGATTTTGCTTCATTTCTGACTGAATCAGCCATTTGAACTAATCAGTTGTGTGAACGGCTGAAATGTTCATTTATTAGTGATGAAAATGATTTGTTAAACTGCTGAGCAGAGGCATATCTTAGCGTATTCAATTCTTTTAATGGTAGAGGAAAAAATATAGAAAAAATATGAAAGCATTTTAGTTTAGTACAAATAAAAACACTGATTTTAGAGCACAGCAATCGTGGGAAAGAGTTGACAGCGTTTACAAAATAGTGACTGGATAACAGTGACGCCTAGCGGTGAACATGCGATATAACATCCATCAAAATAAACTGAAATAACGCAGACAGGTTTAAGTTATCATTCATGTCCATACCTCAGAACAACACGAACTGGGAGTGGAGTCCTTCATGATGGTCTGGAGAAGACGGCGTTGGCACAGAAAGATCTTAACAACGCTTAAGAAAACAAAATAGAGTGCGTATTTTATTTATCAACCAACTACTGAATATTAAGTTTGATGTAAGCCGATGCCTGTGATTTTAACGATGACTCTGATGACTACAAACAAAATGTTTATAAAGTTGAGTCGTGCCAGAAATATGATAACAGTGACGCCTGCTGGTGGACATTCATATACACACTGTATAAACCCTTATGACCACAAAACCTGTCATAACTTCACTCAACTTCCATTGAGGTTTGGTTTGTTAGCATAGGACAATATTTGGCTGAAATACAACTATTTTAAAATCTGTAACCTGAGGGTGCAAAAAAACAAACAAAAAAATAATAAAATACTGAAGAAAAAAAAACGCCTTTAAATTTGTCCAAATGAAGTCCTTGGCAATGCATATTACTAATTAGATTTAAATTAAGTTTTGATACGGTAGGAAATTTACTAAATATATTTACTGAACATAATCTTTCTTTACCTGGTATACTTTCTTTTGTACTTTCTTTAATTAAAATATTGGTAAATTTGACATTCACATAATTTTAACAAGGTTTTGTATAACTCTGTTAAAATTATGTGAATTGCATATATATATATATATATATATATATAAAAGAAAATATGCTCATCAACCTAGGGTATGTTGTTAATTATAACTAGTTTATTTATAAAATAATTAAGTTAGACAGTTATAGAGTAAGTAAAGACTACTACTACTTTTACTAATTTTATTTTTAATTAATTTCTGAACTGACTTATATTCATACTCAAAATGATTACAACAGAAACCTACCAATTACAGCGATATTCCGAAATGTGTGTTTTGTTAGAAATTGTCTGACAAAAACACCTAGTATATATTACCTAATTAATGTTTTAATTATTTAAATTACTCATTAATTGAAATTATTAACATTATTTATTATTTTATTTAATTATTGTTCCAAACAAAGTAGTGAAATTGACTTTCTACTTGATTGTGGTGTTGTGGAAAGAAAATATCTCAGTTTCATTTCTGTGATAATTACTAAGAAACCATCTAAATCTTAAAGGAAAAAAAGTGAGATTTTGAAGCAATATATTTGGTGATGGGACAAAAACGAATTTCCTTTAGAGAGAGATTTTGTTTTATTAGCTTTGGCGCCATCCAGCGGTGCTAGAGAGAACAGCACGCCTCCTGCTGCCAGCCGCCACAGGAAGATTAAACTTGAGATTCGGATGCGCTTGGAAGGCGTGGTTTTATCTCACTGACAAGCGCCTAACATTCTTTCATTGATAATCCGTCGAGCGCAGCAGCTCCTGCACAAGCAGCGCGCCAATAGCGCACTAATCAAACCAAAATGATACGAGATTGAGGCGCACGCACCAGGTAAGATTTTCTGCCCGTGCAGCTCCTTACAGGGATGCATCACAGCAGGGAATATACCAACAAGGTCAAGTTATGAGATTTCTATAGGAGGCAAGGATTTGTACGCTGTATGAATGGGTGGGTTCAGCATTTTTTGAGGGGGGAAAGTAAAATGTTTAAAAAAAACATGCAAATCTTTTTGTGCTTTTTTAAAATGGTTTTCTTAAGAAAAGGACAAATGCTCACATTTAAAAGATTTGAAACCAATTGATACAGGCTTAATTAATTTATCATACTAATGCATGGAACTGTTTGGACTTGTCTGGCTTTTGTCCTACTGCATGCATGTATGTGTGTAGGTCAGGTTTTGCCTGTATTATGGGGGATCAAATGCACCCACAAAGATAGATAAACCTGAAATCAGCTATGCTGTGGCCAGTGAAACTAATATATATATATATATTTTAAATTCAATTGTATATTTAAATGTAGAATGCAAAATCTTTGGGTAGAGGATTGAATATCATTAGTTCAGTGTGTGTGTGTGTGTGTGTGTGTGTGTACTCGTAACCCAATTTAAAGATGAGTTTGCTAGTGTTTGTAAAGGAATCGTGAGTGTTTCTTTCTAAATTACTGCATGCATTGCAATCTGCCTTCATATTTACAGCCCCAATCAATATGCATGACTGAAATTGATTCTTTTAGGGTCATTTGTGTAGTCTTTTGTTAAGCTGCTCTTTGCAGAGATACGTACGAAGATGCATTTCCCTGCCTGAAGTCTGGACGCATGTATGTTCTTGTGAGAAATCTGCTGGAAATAGAAATGAACATTTGATATGTGACGCCAGAACTTAATAATATTTGATTTTCCCCACCCCCATCCTCCTGCAGATGTGAGTGTCCTCCGAATGCCTCTCATCAATGACGGGTCACGATTTGAGACTTGCCGTAATTGACTTTCATGCTTTTGTCAGGCAATTAGAGTGAATGTTTCCGCAGTGGCCAGTGAATCGTACTAGCTCAGTGTTTTGTTTTATATTTATTTATTGTGTGTGTGTGTGTGTGTGTGATGTGGCGCACAGAAAAGAAGGAAAAGGAAAGAAACGTAAAATACCGTACCCACCATAATATAATAATGCAAACTAAACCAAGAAGACTTTCATAAACAAACAGAACTGCTTTGTTCATATGCATATTAGTCTATGCATGGTAAAATATTAGTATTTGCATGGAAAAAACATAGTGGGTTGGCCACTGGCTAATGCATATCCACTATATTTTTGATTTCAGCTCTACACTGATTTAAAAGAATGGTGAATTAAATATTAAATATTACAATAGAAATAGTATTTTCATTAAAATACTGCAGTGATTAAAACTTCAAACTTTCATGTTCAATTCCATATTTTACTGTTTCTTTGTAATTATTACAGCAATTTATGCAATTTACTAGGTTTTCTTAGTCTAACTTATTTTGAATGTAAAACCTACATCATTTATTTATGTATGTATTTATTTATTGTACCAGAAGCAGGGTGTCCAGTGCTCAACATAATTGCTAATATGTACATAAAAGGTGTCGATAAATATTCTTTTTATTAATCAGCCATGTGGACGTAATTACTGGCCAATATAGATAACCTCAAGATGGTCTAGTATTAGCTGATTAATTTATATTTTGTTCTTATATTGGTCTATAAACAAAGCATTATTAGTGATATAGTATGATAATGATTATTGTGTAAGTAAAAAGTAGCTGTTGTTTTATGATGCTTGATGATACATCTGCATGCTCGGAATATACTATAAAACCCTAAACGCATTAGTATTGTATGCTTTTCCATTGAGTCTACGGCTTCATTGGTGAGACTAGCATTGCTCAGTGTTGCTGAGGCTGATCTTTACCGTGAATCAGCTGTGGTTTGAGTTTGACTGTCAGATTTCCATTTTTGAGGCTCCTCGGGGCTATGTGAGTTGCTAAGGTCAAACACAGAATAATTGCTCTCCAGCTCCTCAGAATAGAGAATGATACAGAATATGTTGGGATGAATTCAAATACTGACTTAGTGCCATTTACTAGTGAAAATATCATAAAATATATTATTGTCTTGGTAATATATTGTGAAAAAGCATTGTTGTTATCAGTTATGCTGACTGCAGTATATTTCTGTTGTGTTTGAAGTATATTATGCCAACAAACTACATTTAGGACCCGCAATTAATTTTCTAATGATTAAGAGTATGCAGCATTACATATGAAAATCTCTTGGATGTTTTGAATATTTCCAATGTAATGAATGTGAAATAAATTCAGCAGACTAGATACTTCATCCGCCTTCTCCTGTCTTCCTGAATGTTTAATAATATCTACTGCATATGTGTCATACAACTGCCTGTTTTATATTGTAATGTGCAAAGAATATGTATAAGCTATATATATATATATATATATATATATATATATGTATATTATATGTTTTGTGTCATGTTTTCTGTATATGTTCTGTTAATTTTTTACATTAAATGTGCATTTGACGGAAACAATATTAAGCATTTTTCTAAATAATTCTGTGTTGTACAGAGTAATTGATGTCACAAAAAACGTTTCTCTATTGATGTACCACTTGACTGAACAAGTAAAGGGTGACACTGCTACAAGTAATGGCTTATGATGGATTAGTTGTACTTTTTGTTTCATTTTAGTGGAGCTACCTATTGAGCTGTTCTGTACAGTTATAAATAACCTCAAACGTTTACACTGAAATCTCTGGAACACTTTCCTGTTTTTCCTTCTCATTATATTTTGTTTCAGTTTCTTGCATTGCCTCGTAACTGTGTATCTGCAGATAAATGGCAGATCCTAACATAATGATCATAAGAAGACAGCAGTAGGTGTATCTCCTCTTGTGTATCTAAAACTGTTTTTATCTGTCTGCTCTAGGGAAGCCTTGGACTGAGTTTGGAATATTTTGACTTTGGATTTTCATCACATAAAGGGATTCAACATGGAAAATGTACCAAACCCCAAAAGGACTGTTACTGTCCAGATGATGCCGCAGCTCACCAATATAGATGTGCTGGGAAATAAGGAGTTAAATGCTAACTGGGACATTGAGCCAAAGTTAACCTTAAATCAGGATTGCTCCTCTGGCCAAAAAACTAAACCAGATCAGGATAATATGCACCTCAAGTCCTCCATCAAAGATTCCCACTCCACTCTTCTTGGAGGAACTGTCCTTGAAGACAAAAACGTGTCATCCCGTGACAGCGAAGATCACAAGCAACCTCAAAATAGTCACACAAACATGAAGACGACGGGTCAGTGTGCCAGGAATGCTGAAGGTAGAAAAACTGAATGTGACACGAATTCAAATTTGAACACTGTCCTTTCATCATCCGGCCCATCGTCTACAGCTACAAGTAACCAGGAGAAAAATGGCAATAGCACAACAAAGACACTTGAAAACGAGCAACATGAGCCAAAAGCACAGAGCAAAGTATCAGTAGTTGAAGGAACTAGTGCAATCAAAGACACACTTCACAATCAAATGCCAAGCCAGGCTCTGGCTTCCCTTCAGAAGGATTCTTCTCCTACCACCAGCAACACAGTCAAAGACTTGCCAGTTTTATCCCAACCGAAAGACGCAGGTTGCCCCACCAGCAGTAGCCCATCCGAACTGGTATCCTCCACCAATGCTCCTAAAACCAGTCACTCTCAAGTTCAAACAACCAAAACCTCTCAACCAGCACCCGGGACAAGTATCAAGACCCCACAACCACACGAGATCCATCATACACCCTCTAAAGAGGACAAATGTAGCAATGACTGCACAAAGAAGGATTTTAAACACCCAGAAATTTCTTCTGGACATCCAGAGGAGTCTTCGACTAGGGATGGAAGTCACTCGGAAGCGATTGATGAAGAGGTCCAAACGCAAGGAGCTTCTCTTGAAGAGCAGAAGCCGGTCCATTGCAAATTGTATCGAGAGGCATCCACCATGACTTCAGCCGTCGAGTTGCAACGGCATGACGCGGAGGTGCAGGCGGTGGCTGCGGTCTGCAGTCAGTCTACAGCCACTAGCCCTAGTCTTCTATCTCTACAACCCCATCAGAGATCAGCTGGCCTGGTACCCGAGGAGACTGAAAGCATAGCAGTGGTCGTCGAGGTGAATAAAAACACCTCAGAGATCGATTGCAACACAGCATCTGTTGTTTCAAAGCCTCCGCAGTCTGACACAGTGATGGTGCATGTAGATGCTGAGCTTCAGGAAGAGTCCAAGCTTGGGGCCAAGCCTAAAGACCCTCTTCACAACAGCCAAAGAGGATTTTCGCCGCTTCAACCGGTTTATCAGATCAACATTGAGACTTGCAGCCAAACCAAACAATCAAACCAGACTACCTGTAACCTTCAGAGCCAAGGTTCACCTGCAGCCGCTCCTCCTAATGTGGCCAGTGTGCAGGAACCCATCCTAGCATCTGATCGGCATCTGCAAGAAAAATCGTCCAAGCCTCCTGCAACTAAATCTGAAATGCCTAAGGAGACAAGATCAGCGAAACCTCCAAAGGACATCACAACTGCCACTCCTCCGACATCAAGCTCCACGCCACAGAGCAAAAAGACTAATAGACAAAAGCAGGGAGCATCCAAGCTGGAGCCTGAAAAAGACGACCAAGAGGCCAAGCAGTCGAAGAAAAGCGTGCACGATGTTGTGTGGGACGAGCAGGGTATGACGTGGGAGGTATATGGAGCATCTGTAGATCCTGAGTCGCTGGGTTTTGCCATTCAGAGTCACCTGCAATGCAAAATCAAGGAGCATGAGAAGAAGATCATCGCTCAGACGGTCCTCAGAAAATCAATGTCTTCACCTCCCGGTAAAAAAAACAAGAGAAGGCAGGTTAACATCAACTTCAGGTCCATGTTTCAAAATGTTCGCCGACCCAATTGTTGCTCGCGGCCATCAGTGCTAGAGTGAAAGACTTTGCCATTAATGTGATCTTCTGTGAGACTGCGCTACGCATGTTAGGAGATTTCTCTGGTTTGATTTTTGAGGAGTTTGTTAAATATAGAACTAATGGTGATTTGAGTGTTATGTGGAGAACAGTAATCTTCAAGAAAATATTTTTAGAAAAAGATGAAATTATTTATGGTGATAGTAAAGTTATAATGATGTTTAGAGTGCAATGGCAATAATTATAATTAATATAATAACGGTAATAATAATATGTAGTAAACTGCATGTGTATTAGTTCAGAATGGCATTCTTGCTGCCCAAAATTATGCACTGTATTGACGAGCAGATGTATGCATATGACCTTTTTAACGGACTTCGTTTAGTTTAAAAATCTTTGTAAACTTTCCAAGTAGTAGATATTCCTTTTGCATAATTTTATTTGTAACCTAATGTTCATTTATTGTGAATATTTTTTAAATTTCATTTGGAGTTTCCCGATGCTTGTTGCCATACTTGGTGTAAACTGAGCCCGTTTCTGTTCAAGAATCTAACAGTGATGTTACTATGATTTTATATTAAAATGAGAAAAAAGCAGTTACTGTGTTTACAGCAATCTATGGTGTTTGGCGAGCATCTCACAGCAGTGTCTTGTTCCATCAACATAAGCACACTGTATATTATATCGCTCACATTAATGTGGAAATAATGATGCTAATGAGACACTTTAAAGATACATCGGGGATTATTTATGGGGTGTAAACATCTGTTACATGAGTTATCTCTCATGTGCGTGTCATGTTGTATAATAAAAACATATCTATATCATTTCAATTTACATAATTTAGGAACTGGCCTTTATGTGGCTCTACTTTACAAAACAAATATACAGATATATATAAAGAAATGGCCAAACGTCTCTGTTATTCATACCATGATTAAGACTGCTAATAGATTCCCTGTGGATGCTTTTTATGGGTGGTTGCCAGATATGACTTGGGTCTTTCTTTTAAAACTGGTATATGGTATTATTTTCACTAGTTTTGTCATCTGCAAGATTAAAATCCCAAATTTGCTTAAAATTCTAAAATGAAGTCAAAGCCAGTTACCTTAAATGCAAATGGTATTTATTATGCACTTAAGTTTAGTAATTAATATAAATATCCCTACCGCAAATACGAGAAAGGTATGAGAGTGTTTATGTGATACATGTACAAAATACATGCATAAAATCATTCAAAACCAAACATTTATTAGGTCATGTGGAATCAGAATGGTTTCAGTTCGTACTGTATGCAACCAAACGCATACATAGGGAATTCTGCGGTTCTTGTAACTGCAAACCCTGCAAGTTCTCATGCATTTACAGTACATATCGTAGTCTATTCCCCTGCATCACTGTATAGAGCTTTCTTCAGGGAAGGCAGCAGCAGCAGGAGATTACATCAGAGCTTCTCCCCGGTTGTCTGATCAGTTTTGCATCAGCTGCCGTCTCCATCACAGCTCGCTTTTGTTTACCTGCTGCTGCTGCATTAAATAATTGGAAGAGCTCCAGTGCTTCCTCTCATGGCGGTGCTCCCCACGGAATATTTGCCCTACATATGTTTGTGCAACACACACACCTTGATTTACTCTGTGTCCTTCTCCTATACTGCGTCTCCCCCTGGTTTGGCCTATACAGTATGTATACAGCACTGAACTTGCATGTATACAGCAACTTGATGTCACATCACTTTTATTATATAGCATCATAGGCAGTACAGAAACCATGTTTATGTTGAAGAACTATTAGATATAATTGTTTTCTAACATGAAATAAACAGAGCATGAACAATAGCCAATTACAAAATGTCTGAATACCTTGGAGCTTATTTTTATAATTGCACAAAGAAATAGTGCTGTATTCTTTAAGAAAGCCTTATAATTAAATTAATTAATAATACACATAAAAATATATAACATATAATTCAACAATAATTTTTTATCTTTTGACATGCATTTTTATATTTTTTTTACCTAATAAATACCTACTTTTTGTAAGATTCAATATTAATTTAATATTACAGTTTAAAAAACAGCTGCATTAAAAATATTACTGGAATATTGAGCACCGGATAAAGAAGCTACAGCCTTTACACAAGATATATGGGCATTCTGGTTATGTGATGACAGCACTGTCACTTCCTATTAGCCACGATTTGTGAGAGCTACTTTGAGAATATTCAGTCTCCTCATCGACTCATATAAAACGTTAAATAAAAAATGTGCAAATAGCTGCAGGGTGACAGACCATCATCTTCTACATGCACCTGATCTCATGCCGAGACGCCGCCTGCCCTTCACTCTCCTCTTCGTCTTAATTAAATCCTGACAATATGGCGCTCTTCACTCACAGCTTGGGCTCCCAGCTAACAGTGACGTCCAAATCAGGTGTCAGTAACTCTACACTGTACCCCACACATGTCTCTATGGCAGGTGATGCTAACATAATATTACATACAATACATACACTGATCATTAAAACCACCAAATATCATTGATTTTGTTGTTACAATGACACCTGTCAAAGGTGCATATATATATAGCATATATTGTGCAGCAAGTGAACGGGCTGTTTTTGGATTTTGTGTGTTACAACCAGAGACAACTGGTTCAGAGCATCTCCACAATGGCAAGTCCATTTCCTTGTATGCAGGTGTTATATTATAATATATATATATATTACAATATATATAATATTGGTGGAAGGAAAGAAAACCGTTGAACCAACATCTATGTTATGGGCCACAACACAACAGAATCAAATGCAGCAAAATCATCACATTAGAAGTGAGCCACAAGGCAACAAAATCATCACAACAGAAGCAAGCCAATAGATTTCGCTGTGTAGTGCTAAACGTCACTGTATACACCTCTTATGGCCGTGGTGTTCTCTAAAGGCAGTGGTCTCCTTCACCTTGCCACCCTTCAAATATGACGAATAGTGTTGCCTTGGCCTCCAAATTTCCCAGATCTCAATTCAATTAAGCATCTATGCCAGCGTTTCCAAATTCTGCACCTGGAAAACCCCCCAAACTTTTTTTTACATCTCTCTTATCTGTTCCATTTGAGGTTGAAGTTGAATCAGTATAGGTTTGATTAGGGAGACATTAAAAGTATGCAGTGTTGAAGGTTCTCCAGCACCAGGATTGGTGATTGATCTATGGGATGTGCTGAACCAGCAAAACCGACACATGGAGAAAAATAGAAAATTATCAATTCAAATAACTTGCAAGATAAAATCTCTCCCATGACGAGAATGTTACACTGGATAAAAGGTCATTCCTGGTTTTTATGAGAGCAACACACAGCTCCTCATTATCTTCATAAGATAAGAAATGCCACTCAGTGCAAAACTTATTTTCTATCCAGAATTCCAGAAAGAACCTCAACGAGACTCTTTGAAGAGTGAGACAGATAGTGACACTGCTTTCCAAAGGCTCCTTCAGAACGAACCTCTGGTTGAGCGACTGAGCATATATGGGCCGCTTCAGTGAAAGGGGCTCTTTAAAAAGACCCTCTTTCTTTCGCTCCGTTCAATGCCTGAGCAAACAGGCCTTGACAGTATGTGTGGCACTGCAAGCTGTTCTTTTTCTTCCCTGTTGATTTTTTCTTCCCAAATACAAAGTGTTCAGTCAATTGCTTGCCCTTAGGGTGTTTATTTTTAGACCCAATAGATCCAGGTATTTGTATGAACTCAGAAGCATTGTGTCCCGACACAAGGAATAGTTTTTTCCAAAAATAAAAATTCAGTTATCATTTGCTCACCTTCATGTCATTCCAAACATGTCACACAAAAGAAGCTACTTTGAAGAATACTAGAAAACAACACCGTACTACAAAATTAAATTGACAAAACAACCCAGAGAAATTGCATTTTTTGATGAAATATCTTATTAAATGACTACGTGAGACTACTAATACTGTAAAGGATAAGTAAATAACTTATTATTAAATCTTCAGTAGTTTTACTAATACAAGCAAGATACTTCTTAAGTTACTAGTTAATAATTTGAGACTGTAATCGTTGCTTTCACATAACCGATAAGACTTCCTAGATAAAACCAATACGATTTCCTAAATTTACAACCTGACCTGTCACACATGCAGTAAAATGCTTTAAGGAGATACTTGCAGAAATTGCTTTTGTAGAGTTGCAGAGTAAACCCGTTTGAGAGTAAAGTACAGCTCTACAAAGGTCAACACGACATTATAAATATTAGACCATCTGCGAGGAAAATGTTACCCGGTCAGATTCGGCTGAAGACCTCATTTATCTGTTTCTCGCTGAAGAACCGTGAGGAACATCAGGACAGATGACATCTAAGAAAGGTCTGACAACATTAGAGAAGAGCTTGATCTTTCTATTTGTAGCCCTGACTGCAGTCACTATTGGAATAGTTGTGGTGTTTGTCATTGAGAGGAACAACTCAAGCTCAAAAGGTGAGTTACTACTGATCCAGATCCGTATATATTTCAAGATAATTCGTTTTACACAACGTCCACTCAGATATAAATGCAGATAAAGCATCTCAGTGGTACTAAATAAAACTAAAGAAAGCGTGTAATTAATTATGATTCTAAGGCCGTGTAATGTCAAATCAATAGACTTGATCAATGCACAGAGTTGTTTACTTGGTCAATAACTATCTCCGCTGCTTAACATTCATGAAAAGGAGTTTGTTGATACTTTAGAGTAAATTATTTCCTTGCACTCTTTCTTTGCCTTTAGATCCTGCCTGATAAACTACAGCTACAAAATAACTTCTGAATAATTGAAGTTATTGAAGAAACTTTAAATTACTGTTCAGTGTAAAATTTCTATATGTTAAGTCGAATCAGCTTTACTGAAATAACACAATTGTGAATTCTGTGGCATGCAATGCGTACAATGCAGCATTTTTATTTCTACAGAAAGCACCGGAAAATGGCATGTACATGTAAATTATGTAGTTAAACAGTATAATGCTCTCAAAAGTAGCTCTTAGAAGCTTCCTGTAATCACTTTCTACTTCCAGAAGTACTTTTTCACTTTGGTGCACAATAATGGAACATCTTCATATTAAACCTCAAGTAAACTTTATAGCAAAAGTTTCACTTCAAGCTTATGTTTTACATATTTATTCAACTTAAAGAGTAATTTTTGCATCTCTAATGATGAATGCAGTGCACTATATACAGCTATTGGTACACACACATTATCCTTTCCTTTCAAATTCAGTTACCACACTAAAACCGCATTATGTTCCATGTGGCTGAATCCATGAAATAGCTTCACCTGCGGGGTGCTGCTGAGGAAATGTAATCAATCTGTTTACACAGGCGATCTCAAATTGTATTCCTCGCTCTGTCTCTGTCCACAGAGGATGAGATCGATATGGGATGTGGGAGTCTGCAGGAGCTGACGGCTTCCTCTGGAGAATTCTCCAGTGGGAATTACCCCAGCAGCTACGACAATGGCATGAGCTGCAGTTGGCATATCACAGTAGAAGCCAAAAAGGTGACACTTACTTCAGCTCATTAGTCGTTGGCTGCTCATTAGGACACTATAAGCTTTTAATGACCAACATGCTTTGGTTTCTGAAAGCTTCAAGTAGGAACTCAAAGTCTTAAAAACATTACCATATTTTTATTTTTTTCAAGTTATATGTGCTGTTTGATATTGAATAATATGTTTAAGGTATTAAATACCTTATTATAAGTTTTAATTGTGGCTTTAATCCATTACAAAGTAATGGCACACCATTTGTACCTTATTTGTGGAAAGTGGCAAACAGCAAATTGAGTTTTCTTCTTCCAGGTGATCCATCTCTGGTTTGAAGATTTCTCTATACAGGACTCCAATACGTGTGAGGCTGACTTTATCACTCTCAAGGATGAACTGGGCATTATTGGTGAGTCTTGTGCAGTGGCTGGTCATCGTTTTGGCAAAACCATTTCTGTTCCCTGCAGAGAAATCACTGTAAGTTAATTACCAGGAGCACAGAAGCTATCTGCCTACATTTATTCCAGAGGGCATGAGGCAATTAACTTCTGACAGATTGACTGAATGCTACCAGTCACCATTTTTTGGCTATTGGGCTATTACTTATGCTGAGCATGTCCTGACAAATTTTCAGTTTGAATGAAAGGACGCACAACAAAACTGAGATTGGCCACTCTACCTAAAGCAAAAGCGATGTATCCTGGATATTCTAGTCCAGCGGTTTTTAAACGGTGGGTCACAACCCAAAACTGGGGAAATAATTAATGCAATATAGGATTGCAAAATAGAAACATTATGAGAAAATGACATCAAAGGCTGACATCAGTCACTTAATATAGACAGGAATTTTCCCATATTTATGGTTTATAGTGTAATATTAACAAATTACAATTACACAGTGTTTGATTTTAAGCACATTTACACATTTATTTTACATTGTTACAGGGCAATTATATATTTAAGTACCAAGTGATAATAATTAATAACTTGTAATTACTTTTGGTTTAGGATTAGGGTTTGGCTTAGAGTTATTGCATGTAATTATGCATAATTTTTCTATTAGTCACTAAAATAAATTATTATTTTTACTTTAAATTACTATTACTTTTGTTTTGTTTTAAACAACATTTCTTTATTTATTGCTTATTATGTTTTGATTGATTGATATTGTAATTTCTTTTTAGATTATTAATGTATTTAAGACCCAAAACCAAAAGAAAATAACCATAATGCACCCAGATGGTTTATTTTTTAGTTGAATTATTATAATTTCTAACAAATGTAGTTGCCAAATAATATTACCACTCTAGAAACACACACACACACACACACACATTTATATATTATATGTAATGACAATATTATTTGTATATATTATTAATAATAATGTTTTTTTCTCAAGGGAAGTACTGTGGCTATTCTTCACCTAAACCAATAGTTTCCTTAGGAAACAGCATTTTTGTGTATTTCGACACCAATGACAGATACACAGAAAGAGGATTCAAAGCCCTGTACCATGCTGTGGCCCCTGAGACAACGTCAGGTAAAGACAATGGGAATTACATAATGATTTAATTACATAACAGTATTCACACGGTGGAAGAACATTTGAGATTTAACAATACATGTCTGCTGCACCTTTCATCATTTAGTGACTGTATCTTACTCTGCCAGATACTGAGAGGCTGTTATATGTGTCTCGCTGCAGCTGACCTAGAAAGAGGCACAGCGCGTTAGTGTGTGTGTGCATAACTGGGGTGTATTGGGAGGAGGGGGGATGTCAGAATACCCTTTTGGTGTCTCTCTTTGCAGCTAAATCTCTCTCGTTCCCATGCTTCTAGAAATAGTTGGGGCTGGTGGTGTTCTTCAAGGTGACCACGGGGAGCTGTTGACCCCCGGCTTTCCCTCACAAAACTATGAAAACGGCGCGCTCTACCAGGTGCTTCCAATGATCAATATGACCTCTACACCTGCTCTTGATTTATCACAATCAGTCATTTTCCAGTTTGCTCTTTGGAGTCTGTCTCTTTGTTCTTTTTCACCTACATACCGATTGCTCTGAACACTGTGTTCAATATCGGCTTACTCATGCATAACTTTCACCATCAAAACGAATAACATGAAGAATACTATTCTAAGGACTTGGTATATAATAAAACAGATTAAACGAATCCACAATGAAAAGGAATATTAGCCATTTTCTAGTAATTTTTGTCAATGTGAATGAATCCAATTGGAAGTTCTGTTTATATGAACCCTAATTGTTGCAATCTGATGCACATTTTTGTTTACACATTCATTAACGCATTAGCAACCAATGCCTTTGCACCCATCCACAACATTTTAGCATCAAGTCAGAGTGTTTTGCACATGCACTTTTTCCTCACAAAAATAGTTGCATCACACATCATCACAGGAAATTGTGCAGTTTATGAGGAGGATTTGATGATCAGTTTTGACATGAGGGGCTTTGATTGTGGAAGTCAGATTGCTGGAAGCTTCCTCATAGTGTGGCTCCATCTGGCAGGATATTTACCCACATCAGCTAATCTACAGCCAGCCTTCCAGCCTTGACTTGAAACTAACTAAAGATGCGTGAGAAAGCACAATTTCAATCACCAGCCCTGTCATGATACTAAAATTGCATTTGGATCAGTTTTTGCATTGCCCATGTGCAAAATGCCAAAAATAGCAGTTTAAATACAATGTATTGTAGTTATTTAATGGTGAGGATTGTATATAATATATATTTCACTTGCATGGTTCATACAGTGGATGATACAAGTACCTGATGGGGAAAAGGTCCAGCTAACATTCACAGCATTTAACCTTGTCCCAGAATCATGTGGTGACTTTGTGGATGTCTATGACGGCGCTTCAGATGGTGCTGCCCAACTGGGTGAGAACTGACATTTACCGAATCCAGAAAGCTTGCCTTTGTTCCTCGCTGAACATCTGTGCACTCATTTTTATCTGCCAAAAAATATAAATATCAATTACTGTAGGTCGTTTCTGTGGAAACAGTCTCCCGGCTCCGGTGTTGTCTAGTGGCAGTAGTTTGGTGGTCCGTTTCAAGTCTGATTCGAGTGGGACCGCCAAAGGATTCAGTGCCACCTATAAAGCAGCTAGTGCCCCACCAGTTACAACCACTCCAAAGACCACTGGACCAACGATTACCACACCTGTTCAGACCCAAAAACCTGCTCCAGAAGGTAAGTACAGTTCAACTGAATCAACGCATCACATTCATGATCATATTAAAGGGGCTGTTGTTCACTGAGCCTGTAGTCCCGTAGTCTATTGACTTTCCACTGACAAGAATAAAACTAAAGAAGCGATATACTGCTAGACACTTTTAACCAGTAGAAATTTTTCCATATCATTTTCACATCATTAAGTTAGGGTTAAACTCATTTCTCTATATGTGCAATATGACTTCATAAAAACCTTATTTAAAGCAAATATAACTATATTGTGATATATAGTTATCATTAATCAAAATAGCTATATTTGGTCATATTGCCCACCTCTATTCTTACATCACAGGATAAAAGTTCACTTAATCAGGTAAATCAATATCTGTATCTAATTTGGATTCACTTTATGAAAGATGTTGGCAAATATACTGACAAATCTCAGCACAGTTTGAGACGTTGTGGATCTACTGGGGTATTTTCCCCAGGAGAAATATTTGTGAAGCTGGAGACTAATGCATAACTCTCCATTTGCGCATAATTTAATTTAATTTGGGTCTAGAAAAAGCAGAGGCATTTAAAGAGCTCTTGTGTGTGTGTTTTTTATGTGTGAATTGGGGTGTTGGAGGAATTTCTGTGGAGAATATAATTTAGTGCAACATTTGAACAAATCAATTAAATCTACTCTGTTAACAAGCATTTAGCAGTGCAGAGCATGACAAGCTTTCTACCCTACATGAAGCCGGATGATATTTAAACACTGCAAGGTCTGATGAATTTCTTTTGTGCGTTATTTTTCCGACAATAACGCTCGCTCTCTGTTTAGACTCTGGCTGTGGGTCCCCTAGGAAGCTGTCCGGACGTAAAGGTCAGATAAACTCCAAGAACTATCCTCAGGCTTATCCTGCAAACTTGAGGTGCTCTTGGGACATTTCAGTGGATGAGGGCTTTCTTGTCAAACTGCACATCACTGATCTGGCCATCGTGGGTGAAGCAGGCCAATGCGGCAAAGATAAACTCACCGTCGCCGACAGTCAGCAGTCACTGGGTAAGATTCCACTCTAAAAAGACAAAGGTACAATGGTTACGATTACCGGAAAATACTATTTCAGGCTTTTAAAAATTTATAGTTTTAATGGTTTCAAAGTAAACTTTTGTTCAGTGTTTTTCTTTCTTTATGTTTAATAAATGGTGCTTGCAAATTGCTAACACAAGGCTCAAACTTATCTGGTCTCATGGCATAAACGTACCTGGGTGCACTTTTTAGTGAGACACGAAATACTACATAAAGCATGCGAAAAGCTTCATATCAATGGGTTTGTTGAGATGTACTTGAGAGGTGGGACGCTCCTCAAGTCCTGTGTATCTAAGGTTTGACAAAACAGTTCAAATATGTGTAAAAGGAAGTTGAGATGGCACAGTTGCATTAACAAATGTGTTTTTTTAAACAGTTTTGCAATTGTTAACACTATCGGTAAGGTTTAGGCTTGGATTTGGTTTAGGGCATATTTGCAACATGATAGAGCATTAATTTTTATCGACAGTCCCCAGATATTTTAATTCTGGACTTCCACAATAAATACCTACGTATATTAACATAATAAAAGCATAGCAATACATAGCTATGTCAACGTAATAAAACACGCCAGGGTTCACATATTGAACCTGTATTTTAGCGCCACTTAGTGGACATTTCTCTTTGAAACTTTGGCAAAACAGTGTTGCACAAAATGTGCACAGAGGTAAATTTTTTTATGAGACTAGGTTGCAGAGATTCTAGTCTGGAATCTAAAAGTATGTCATCTATAGTCTAAACAATGTTGTGTTAAAATCCAAAAATCACCTCGTTTTGCAATTGCCCGAAACTGAATTATTAAAACTGGGCTTAATATTTGAACAGACTTGTCCTATTTTTATGTGACACATCCTCCAGTAATTTAATTAGATGAAATGTGTCAAGCCAGCATAGCACAGTGCCAGAACGTGGCCTATCAGAGACGACCTTCGACTTTGTTTTGGGGCCCATAACTAACACTAAATGGCACCGCTGGCACAAGAGTAGCTGGCGTTCTCATCGCTCTCTCTTATCCCTCGCACAAAGGGGCTGTAAAAACTGATTATCATCAGTCTCAGTGAGGCATGAGCCAGCAGGCGAGCGTACTATAAATTACGGCTCCTTATTACTGAACATCAAACAGAGCTGTGAGCAGCCGATACGCTTATCTGCAGCAGCTTTTCAAGGATGCACACCAGATACTGTCAATAAGTCCCAGTGCAGGTTGAGGAAGAATGGTAGAAAAAGTGAGAGGAAAAATACCCAGAAGTTTGGGGATGTTTGAACTACAAGGAAGGACAAAAAGGACAAGTGTTTCGTTGGCTGTTAGCAGAGCACTGATTGTATAGAGGAATAGCGCTCTCAAACAAAATCACCTCATGTCATTCCAAAGTCGTCTGACTTGCTTTCTTGCATGGGACAAAAATGATTAATCACTCTTGTCTTTGCGATTTCAGTGAACGGGGAACAGAACTTTCAGATGTTAAAAAGTACAGTATAAATATAATATATTAATTATATATTTACAGTCTTAAAAACAGGTTTATGTTGACAATTAGATGGAAATGGTATGGAAAGATATAAATGCGACCAGTACATTCTTTTAAAATGTCATGCAAGAGTAGTCAATGGAACATTTCTATGAAACCCATGTAAAGCAATATAACTGCACACAAGGGCTATGAAATTAAAGGTGATTAAAGGTTAAAGGAAAAACCCGGTCATTAAACCCTCTTCAATCTCTTCTTGCCGATTGGTTGGCCGAAGTTTGTTTTTGTTGTGGTGCACATCCTTTGCCCATAGTGTTTGTTTCGGTATTGCAGCTTCTGTGTTGTCTTTCGAGTTTTTTTCCCCAATGTATTCAGAGGGCAGACAGCAAGATGATCAAGGGGTGATGCATACGGTTTGAGATAAAAATGAAATCGAGCTAAAATCCTGCAACATCACATAGAGCACCTTTAATGAAAAACAAGTTTAGATTTGGTCGACCAGCAGTCATGGATTTTACGGCTCATTTGTCTTGACACTGTGCCCTTACTTGCCATACAAGTGTGTATATGTGTGTGTGTGTGTGTGTTCTTCACATCACTTTCTTTATCCTGGCTGTCAAGACGCAGCGGTGTGTTAGTGTTAGTTCTGCTGACAGCCTGTGTTACCCTAAAGAGAGGAATAGTACAAACAGTTTGAACTGAAATGCATAACAATGTTAACCTCAGCTATACAGAAAGTGAATCTTAATAGTACTAATGTTAGTTTGAAAAGCCCTCTAGAAAGCGTTTATTTGCAGTACAAAGTAAATCATCAAACAAAGTTTCACACGCAGGTGTTTAACTTAATAATGAACAGCTTTTTCTTCACTGGTAGAAGATATGTGATGCATTTCCATTGTGTGAGCAAATCATTTAAACTGTATTATGAACTGATTCTAACAGTTTTTTCTTTTTAAAGTTGGTAAATAATCCATAGTCGCACAATTATTTAACAGTGCAATTTGACTCGGGTTGGCCTTGGTAAAATGCTGTCCCTCAAAAGGGTCCCTCGCTGGGTCCCTCGCTGTCCCTCAAAAGGTGACAAAAAATTTACCTTTTTTATAGTTATGACATGAAACGTCAGAATTTTATGAGACTTCAAGTCATTATTATGACATAAAAATTCTAAGATTTAAATTATGGGGTAAAAAGTCACAATTATGACATTAAAAGTTATTTATTATGTTAAAATCGTTATAAAATATAAAGACATATTGGTTAAAAATACAATGTTGAATTATGAGATTAAAAAAGTCCTTTAAATCCTAACCAGAAGCTGGTTCCAACTGTGGGCGGCATAATAGCTAAAAGTGGACTACCCTTGTTTTGTGTGAACCCTTGGTATTTTTTAACTGAATCCATCCTAGTGCTCTGTTAGGTTTATATTCTATGAGCATATCTGCAATGTATGTAGGTCCAATGCCATTTGGTAATTTATCAATGAATAAAAGTCAAGGTATGCGTTCACCTTCATCTTTGTTTCCAAATGCAATGACTTCAGTTTTCTTCTTGTTTAACTGAAGGGGCAGAGAGGGAGTCAATGGGGCTGTAGTCATTTAGACATAAGGCTAGGTAAATGTCTGTTCTTTCTTATTATTTTACTTATTATTATAGCATATGCAGGCTAAACATGTGAATTTTTGATTAACCTTGTGCTGTAGGTAGCCTCGAGTACAAATGATGCAAAACCTGCAATGACAGTGTTCTGACTTTGGGCCAGGAGATGGAGAGTGGTGCAGAAACTTTCTCTTTTATCTCTTTCTCTCAGGCACACACTGTGGGTTTGTTCTTCCCCCGGTACTTATCAGTGTCAGCAACAACATGTCGCTAAGTTTCCAGTCAGATGCTCGACTAGCCGACCGCGGCTTCTCTGCCACATGGGAAGCTGTGTATCCAGAGGACCTTTCTGGTAAAACACCTCGCAAACTTATAAAGATATCTACTCACACCTACACACACATACGCACACCTCGAATGAATCCTGCTGATGTGGCTGCCATCAGCAACCCTGTGTGTCTTGCAAGATTTTCTATGTGTGTGTCCCCTATGGATATTTTGGAGTCAAGGTAATGAGGGAAGAACAGCAATGCAGAATAACTGTAGGAAACAGTCAACACCATTTAACCATCCCATTTTCACAGTATTTCAATAATATTTGAGAAATTTCATTCTAAATCTGTCGCACATCCACAAGCTGGAATAGTGCCAAATCGCTCAAATAAATGTCCTGGCTGACACAGTGGCACTTGAAAGAGCTATATTTCACAGTAAATATACAGATTCTTGGATTTATGAAAAACATTTCCCCCTTCACCAGATGCTACACCCCTAAAAAAGGAGAGGAAACCATCTGTAGTCATACTGATTGACGCCTGCATTAACATGCACTGCAAGCGCTCACAGTTAAAAGCTTGTCTCTGTGACATATTCTCCTTAGACTCACAGTAAATTCTGCCTGCAGTTTTCTGTGCAGCCAACCAGAAACGAACAAAAAGAAGGCCTTATAGAACATTTTATACCATATTTCTTTGCATTTTAATAACCGTTCATGCTTTTTCTATGGTACAAAATTGCTAATAAGCCACAAAAATATGATAAACAAAATAAATCCTTAAATCTTCTTCGATTGTCTAATCCTGCACATGATTTTAGACCATGTTTACAGTGCATTATGTATAAAAGATTTGTTCATATGGCTAAAGACATCAGTCTAGTGCATATTTACATTAAACATTATTGCTTCTTATTGAAAAAACTATGAAAGCCAGTAAAATTTGGATTTATTTTCATCATACTTTTTAATTTTTTAAAAATAATTACAAATAATTATATATTCATTTATTTTCTATATTAAAAATGCTATTATTTCTCTGATCATTTTAAATAATAAAAAAATGTACTTTCATATTTTTCTACAATTACTCGAATCATTTTTAAATAATTACCAATTATTTTATTTTCATATTGTTCATATTTATAATAAAAACCATATTCATCCATAAAACAAAAACACAAGGGACAAAACAAATCTTCACATTGCTTGTGAACATGACTAGTGATTGTCTGATATCAATACTGTGATATTGATTTTGCAAATAGCCCACTAACCTGTAGAAAAATGGGAAAAATTCTCTAGAAAAAATTATCTCTAAAGTCTTTTTAAGTTGCAAACACTTTTACCATATTTTTTTTACCAGCTAGATTACAATGCTTTTGAAAAAAGCAGTGCACTGTTTGTCTGAAATAGGCAAAGAAAAATCTAAATTGCAATTTCATCAAATATATATATATATATATATATAACATCTGCCACTGACAAGTATAGCAAAAGTTAATTTTGGACCCTGGTGACAAGTGGCTTGTCCTGAACCTGGGGCTAAAACCTGAGATGCCATGTACCAGCTGACTTCTGCTATAATAACAAGACACAATTTTCTGACATTTTGCTTGGTTGGAACAATTCTACCTTTAACTGTCACATTTTATAGCCGTTACTCTGTCCGAAGGCACCAAACCTCACTTATGATGTCCTGCAGATATCCAGGGATGTGGAGGTTTCTCACAGGAGGAGACAGGCATCATCAAGTCTCAAAACTGGCCCACGAACTATCCAGCTAACAGCATGTGTCTGTGGACCATACGCGTTCCCAAAGGGAAGACCATTAAATTGACGTTCACTCATTTTGACGTGGAAGAGGCTGGCATCCTCTTCGGCCAGTGCAATGACAATGTGGTAGTCTACGACGGAACACAACCTGGAGCGAAAAAATACGGTAAGCAAGGACAACGATGTTACTGAATGCGTTTTTAAGGGCGCCTGTTTATGAGGCCCTTTAAAAACTGTGACATTTTTATAACCTTCATTTATTCAACCCAGACATATTCAAATTGTATGGCTTCCATGCTTTTAAGGTCTATAGGCAATATATTCAATTAAATTTACTTTCTCACAGGCCCATTTTGCGGCTCCCAAATGCCTGCTGTCATTGAAAGCACAACAAATGAGCTTGTGATACGTTTCTTCGCCGACTTTTTCATCGAAGCCAAAGGTTTTCATGCACACTGGACTACTGACTCTACCTTACCGACCCCCACTGAGCCTCCAGTGCCGCCCAACCCTTGGGATGACATCAAGATAGGTATGAACAAATACACTTAATATCATTTCACATTTAACATTTAATATCAGTTCCAGCAATTTTTAATTTTTATATTTTTGGTTCCTCATAGAATCTCTTAGTGATCCACGAACCATTTTTAAATGATTGAATGACTTTTAAAACCTTTTTTTCACTTTAAAGAACGTTTTGTGGAATGGAATGATTCCATGAATAGTTTATCATGGAACCATGCCACTAAAGAACTTTAATTTGAACTTTTTATATACCATATATATGCTGTATGCATGCAGATCAAATATGTGTCGCATTGTTGAATAGTTGTTGAACATGTCATACATGTCAGAACAGCTTAGCACTTACTACAACTGCGTACAGTATCAAAGGTTGCTAGGAGCAAAAACCCTTCCATCATGGTCATCATTTTGCAAGCACCACTCACATTTTCTAGTGCAGTACCAAAATGTCTTTTGGAAAGGAGTCTATTTTTTTCTGGGTGATTCTAGGCTTATTCACAGCTGAAATCATTCCGCATGTTAGAAATATCTGCAGATAAAAGCCTTCACCTGAATGCTGAGACCTCTTCTTTCACAGACTGGCCTGAGAGCTGCGGGAAGCCTGTGATCACTCCGGATGTCAACACTCGCATAGTGAATGGAGAACCTGCCAAAGCACACTCCTGGCCGTGGCAAGTATCCATGCAGGTACAGTTAAGCCTTCATCTAATCTCACACCTTACCCCGAAGAGATTTCAGCAATCTTATATTACAGGAAAGATAATGTTTGCCATTTTATCTTATTAAAGATAAAATTCTGTTTATACAAAGCTAATGATATGAGAAATGAACAATGATATAAGCAGGGTCAATGTGCTTGAGGTCAGTTATTAATTCAGCTTGTTGCTATTATTATTATGATTATTATCTATGATTGCTAAGGGAAGCAGCGATATTAATATACTTCGGACTAGGTACCTGAACAAACTCAATCTATTAAATGTTATATATAATGCATAACTAATGCTGCATCAAAAAATGCAGAAATATAATTTTTATTGTAATTTTTGTTCAAGGTTTTGCGCGATTCTGAGCCTTCACCCAAATTCGGTCATACATGTGGAGGAACTCTCATCCATAAGAACTGGGTCTTGACAGCTGCTCACTGCTTCATCAGGTTATATATTGACATACATACATATATATATATGTATATATTCTGTATTAGTGCTGTCAAACAATTATTATTAAAACACATATATTATGTGCATATGTATATATATAAAAATCTTTATTTTGGATGCAATTAATCGCGATTAACCGTTTGACGACCCTAATATATATTTATTTATGCTTCAATTTATCTCTAATAGAGTATTTTTATGCCTGGATCTTGATCATCCTGTGATTACACTGTGTACTTATGTATGTGTGTTTGTGAATTTTTATCAGGTATGCCGATGAGCTGCATCGCTGGAAGATGTGTCTAGGGAAATACAACCTGACCTTCTCTGAGCTGACAGAGAAGTGCTTTAATGTGCTTGGCATCTATCGTCATGAGGGCTTCCAGTACCCAACTGTTCCAACTGTGGAGTTCGACATCGCTTTGGTGCGACTGGATGGAGAGGTGAAGTCCAGTGACTACATTGATTTTGCCTGTCTGCCTTCATTTGAGGAGGTCCTGCCTGGAGGGAAAAAATGCTACGCCACTGGCTGGGGAGATGAAACAGGTAAGGTTATGGTTCTGTGTGGTCCAGCCACTGAATTATAGTAATAGAAATGATAACATGTTGTGGTAGTTTTGCAATACTCTAAGTATGTGGTATACACATAAATCGATGAAAGGAATTGAGACTTCCTTTTTGTGGACATCAAATCTTATGTTGGTCTTTAAAAATAGCATAGCATATATATAATAGAATTTACTAACATAACTATGCAAAATGAATTATATTATATTATAAATGTTTTTTCAGTTACTTTTTCAGCAGCCCCGTCTGATTTAATTCATAAACATGTTTGCCCTGATGTATAAAAACATGCACTAAAAATATACAGGTCCTATATATTCAATATATACTCACTGGCCCACATATGTGACTGTCCCCAAAGACTCTGGAGTGATTGCGCCCTCTGCAGTGCTGTTATAATAATGCATCCTGAAAATGAAGAATCATACTAGGTTAAATTAAGAATCCATGTTTATCTTTCAGCTGCCATTACCTCTGAGAGACAATAAGCTAAATAACTACTAATATATAAAACTATCTTGCCCACAGGTAACTCCACCGCTCCCAAAGTTGCTGAGACATTGAACCAGGTGGCCCTGCCAGTAGTGCCATATGAAACCTGTAAACGCATGGACTATTGGTGGTTTCAGGTCAAAACCTCCATGATCTGCTGCGGCTACACTTTACCTGATGAGCTCAAGTCTGTATGCCAGGTATGCAATAACTCCGAGATAAAATATAGGCACTTTAAAGCAAAACAACAAACCAACTGACTTGCTCATAGCATACATTTCATGTAAAAGGGTGACTCAGGTGGACCCCTGGTATGCCAAGATGGCCCCTCGGCAGCCTGGGAGGTGCACGGCATCACTAGTTTTGGTCCAATCGGCTGTATCTTTGATAAGAAACCAAGCGTCTTCACTCGTTTCTCTGCCTACCTGCCTTGGATTGAAAACATAATTCGCAAAGACATCCATGAACTCACCAGTACGTCCACTCAGCAATTTAATTTGGAAACAAATTAAAGATTTTAGAGTGGAGCTCATAACACACTCTTGTTTCCTCCAGGTTCTGGTTGTGGTGGACTAAAGGATCTGGTTGGAACGGAGGGCTCTCTGGCATCGATGAATCATCCAGAGAGTTACAGCAACAGAGCATCCTGTCAGTGGAATCTCCGTGTGCCCACAGGGAAAAACATCCAACTTCACTTTAGCAACTTCTCTCTGGAGGAGACCACGCTGTGCCTTAATGACAAAGTCGTTCTCAGCGATAGCATGGGCACTCTGGGTACGCAGACATATCCTATAAGGCTTGTCCATATATATACTAGTGCGCTCCCAGGTGGACCACTGTAGTGTATAGGGAATGTGGATGAGATATAATACACTGTGTACTCTGCCTCTTTTTCTAAGGTACATACTGCACATCTCCTCCGAGAGATCTAGTCACGGCTGGAAACACACTGACTGTCAGTTTCTCCACCAATGACAAAATAGTGGATACAGGGTTCAGTGCCGTTTGGAAGGAAGTGGATCCTGCTGACATAGAGGGTGAGTGCAAAAGTACTGCCATCAGACATATTTTACGTTTTTAAGTGGTCAGTGGTGCTGGTTAAAGCAAGAATTAGTATTACTATTTGTCATGCTTTCAAACAAACTAGACAAACAACTAAAGCATTAAATAACCAAGCCAGAGCAACATGCTGGTATATATTACACGATTTTTGTGGCGTTTACAGTCTGGAGAATTTCATGCTAGTTACCGCAACCCAAACAGTCTGCAAATTCTAACAGATTCTACAGAAAATAGTGTATGATGGTCACACTAGCAACCCATAGTAACACCACTGAAACAACAAAACACCATTTGGCCTGCTTGTGTCTGTTCATCTCCAGCTGCTATTGGTTGCGGTGGGCACTTCACCAGTCAGAAAGGGGACCTGCAATCACCCAACTGGCCCAATGAGTACCCGAGTCAAGCAGTGTGCACCTGGACTATCTCCATTCCCTCAGCCACTGGAATCCATATCACCTTTACTCACTTTGAAGTCCAGGCTGTTAATTTGCTTGGGCAGTGTGTGGATTACATTGAGATCTTTGATGCTGCGGGGTCATCAAAAGGTTGGATGATAGCCTAGCATCTTTGATTTAAAAATGTCATTGTCAGCTCAGCTGCATATTCCCCATTATCATACTACATTTTCTCTTCATTTAGGAAAATTCTGTGGTTCCAACACACCATCTTTAACTGTCAATGGAAACAAGGCCACCATCCGCTTCCTCAGTAATGATGCTAACCAGAAAAAGGGTTTCCAAGGACACTGGACCACTGATCCTGGTGTTTTATCAAAAGAATTCTACTTATAGGAAAGAGCTGTTGTGTGATTGACTGTACAAATAGATTCAACAAAAAAATGCTATCTTTTCATAGACTGTCAAAAGCTACCAAAGCAAATGGATTTTGGTTTTTGGATCCAAAAAAGTGGATTTGCTGTTGACATTTTGTCACATTTGTTGAATTCTGGGGTAAACCCCATATCCTAGGTTATATATTGCATTGAAAAATCAACAATTAAATCTTTCCCATTTTATAGTCCTTGTACCTTTTAAGTTTTGAGAGTATTTTTAGCAACACCCTGAAAACCTCATAGTAATGACCTACACAGTAACAACCATTCAGAACATCATAGCATCCGCATAGTAACACTCTGGCAGCCCCCCAGAACATCCCATTAAGCACTGTGGAAACTGCATAGCAATCTTCCTGCTGCCATTGGCCAATGTGGTTACCATGACACCCCAGATCAGCCGGGTTTGCCTACTCAAACCCTTGTCCATCAAGTCTGCTGGAGATGTGTGTTATGTAACAGGCTGGATGGTGAGAGAGGTCAGACGAACAAAGACCTGTTTATCTGGGTTGATTGATTTAGTTAAGCATCTGTTCTCATTTGTTCCTGTTGCTACTCAATAATTAGTGAGTATCAGATGATATTAATGGTGCATTTATTGCGAAGGTGATTAAGGTGAGAATGTAAGGAAATACTGTGCCATTAGACCCTAAAGAAAAAAAAACATTTGACACTTGACCCAACTTGGCACTCAAACACATGCTTGAAAACAATAAATAATCAAGCTATTGTGCCCTTCAGGTGTGCTAATTCTTAACTGGAAACGTCATTTAAATTCTGATATTGCACTTCCTTCTAGTGCCTCCTGCTCCTTCACACTTCTTTCATCCCCTCAGTATTGTTCATTAGGCTGACTCTGGTGGTCTGCTTGTGTGTCAGCTGTCATGAAGTGGGAGGTTCATGGTGTAGTGGGTTTTGTTCCCGTGAGATGAGAAGCCCACTGTTTTCACCCATGTGCGTGGACAGAAGACCACGCTAAGTACTACATGCAAGAGAGATATTGGAAGACAAAAATTTAAACAAATGAATAGTAAACAAAAGCACCTGTAAACAAGGTTTACTGTTGATATATGTTAATGTAATGAGTGCTATGTAGCTGCTCAGTCTTATTAATTTATGAAAGACTATAACTTATTAGTATTTCAAAATCTGTAATCATAAAAAAACAGCCACATTTTAAAGTTTTACAGTTAGAATAGTAAGAGAAAAATTATATATGCATTGTTTTTTAATAATAATGCACTTAAAGTGGAGTATATGTGTGACCCTTTTCTTTTATGTTAAAAATCATTAGGATATTAAATAAAGATCATGTTTCATGAAGATATTTTATAAATTTCCTACCAGGAATATATTAAAACATAATATTTGATGAGTAATATGCATGGCATGCAATTTTAAAGGTGATTTTCTCAGTATTTAGATTTTTTTTTGCAAATTTTCCAGATGTCCAAATGGTTATCTCCGCCAAATATTGTCCTATACTAACAAGATATCAATAGAAAGAATATTTATGCAGTTTTCAGACAATGTATAAATCTCAATTTTGAAAAATTGACACTTATGGTTTTATGGCTCAAGGTCGCATATATATACTTTTGCTTTCACAAAAATCCAGCATATATGTGAACTCAATAGCTTTAATAGTTTAAAAGCATCCCTTGAAGATGAATAAGAGAGTAAACAGCATTCAAAACTGGAGTCTATATGAAGGGTCATGACTTGCTTTGAAGATTTGCTTTGATAAATCCATAATGTATAAGTTTAGGATTGTTTTACGTTTTTGGCCACTGCATAATACATCCATTAGTGAAGCTTTTGGGAAAAACCCAGAAAAGCTGAATTTCCTACATCATCAAGTTTAATCAATAAATGTATGAAGACGAACAAAGACCCCTTACACCAACCCTGAAAAGTTGTGAATTGGTAATTGACGCAGCTTCCTCTCATTTGCCCCATGTGGAGAGACCCTCAAAGGTTTGGGCCAGCTGGTCATGTGACTCACCACACCAGCCAATTAGAGCGCAGGGCTCAGATTTCATTTGGTGAGGAGTCACTAAGCTCCACTGAGCTTTAGGAAAGGGAGGCTGACTCCTCTGCTTAGCTTCTGAAGTTTTCGGACACGTCTACCCTATCCAGAGTTGGACTAAACTTCACATTATGACCCAGGGACTTTGTTATGGGATGTTAAGGAGGCCACTGTAAGAAGGGAGAAGGAATTTGGGGAATTCATCACTCTACAGGCTCTTCCTGGAAGAAGAGGGAGATGGGGGCTGGAGCAATAACCATCTGTGTAAGTACAAAAAACATGCTGGTCAACTCCTTATAAGGCAGGGAACCCAGCCAGTATGGAAGTGTGTGTGTTTGAGTTTACACATCATTACTGTGGAGTTTCTGCATGCATCAATGTGCAAGAGTGCTGGCTGTGATCCTGGACTTAAACCTGGGTAAAAGCCGCTAGACTGAAGTCATTTCTTCCCATCTGTTGACAATGTCTCTTGTGTTAGGCTACCTGGAACTGACACTCTAGTGTTGGCTTCACACTTAATGAAACTTTATAAATAAATTAACATTGCTTTGGTGCTTTTTTTTATTAGGACAGGAACATCAAATGGACAACTTTGTATTTTATTGAAACCTTAAAAGGTTCATAGTAATATACATACTACTCAAGGGTACTAAAATGCACCTTTTACAATTTTTCTTTTAGTTATTCCTTATCAGAACTGGCCCAGTAGTGTATACAATTTGTGCTAAGTGTTTTCAAAGTGTGCTTGTGTTTCTATAATAGCAGAGAGGATCTGCAGCTGTTGCTAGCATGCACTGCTACAACCAGTTGCTGTCAGGACCACACACAGCATGTGTGAGCGCATGCGTGTGAGAGATATGAATGAACATGCCGAGACTCGCTTCTCACCCAACAGAGATGGAGTTCATGAAATCTAACAAAAGACAAAAAACTGCATTAAAAATCCCAGCTTTTGTAGCAAATGTTTAGGGCTGTTATGATTTCTGTTAATGTCTTATGATTATCAAGAGTGTGTTTATTTGATCAAAAATACAGCAAAAACAATAAAAAGTATTATTTTAATTTTATTGTGAAATGTAATTAATTCCTGAATTATCAACATCATTACTCCTGTCTTCAGTGTCATATGACCCTTCAGAAATAACTCTAATATGCAGATTTGATGTAGAAGTTAAGATTTTTGGAAAGTGAGAAAGAAAAATTAACAGTTAGAAGGTTCAAAAGAACAACATGTTATAAATACCTCTACTGTCAATTGTGATCATTTAAGTTAAAAATGTCTGGCCCTAAACTTTTGCATAGTGGTTATTTAAACTAACTCAGACTCCTCAGCTAGAAATCAAAAGGAATATCATGTGACATGAGAGTATACTGAGGTGTACTTTGCAGTCTATGGGGGAGGGTTTCATGATCCATTGACTTTCAAAGCAGGGGGGTGTCATTAATTAGGACTTTGTCTGGACCTGCAATGGAAACTTGCATCACAAAGTTTTCTATCACTCTCATTGACCGTGAATAGCATGCTTGTATGCTAACGCCAATCCCACACAGGACCCTGCTGTGTGAGGTTGGGGTGATTTCATGGACATCTGTTCCTGTTGCTCTCTCATGAGTAGCTCAGACAGGCTTATGTTCTTAATGCCAACTTGAAGAACAAAATGCTAAAGACTTTAGCAAGCATATTCAGAAATAAGATTCCATGTTAATAATGAATCATCATTATTTGAAGTATTTTGAAGAAATGTATGCAAAAATGCAGGACAGCCGTTTTCAAGATTGAAAATAATAAACAAATCAGCATTTTATAATGATTCTAAAAGGATCAAAACTGCAAAACTTCTGTTTTTACTGCATTCTTAAATTTAATAGCGGCTGTGGTGGGCACTTTTGTCAAAAACGTCAAAATCGTACAATCTCTCAAACTGTGAAGCAAACAAGGCCTGAAACTACAGAGGTTTGTGTTAAAACTAGAGCTGTCAAACTAGTAATTGTCCAAAAATAAAGGTTTTTGTCCACATGATACATGTAAGTGTGCTGTGTATATTTATTATGTATATATAAATACATACACATGCATGTAAATATTTCATAAAAATAGGTTATGCTTAAATATCAAATCTATTTATTTATAATATAAATTATATGGACATAAATTTGAGATGTAAATATTTACACTGTACATGTGTGTATTTATGTATACTTATAAATATAAACAGAACCCACACACATATTATGCAATCAACGTTTTTTAGTGATTAATCTTTTGACAGCACAAGTTAAAATCGAACTGACACTGAAGCAGATTAGTCTCAAATTATGTCATGTCTGCGGTCAAAAGATAAACACGCTTCTACTGCATGGTATTTGAGCTGATTATGCTTCTGTGTAGGCTATAATATAAACATTGTGTGTTTACAATGTGGCCTGGGTCATGCACTGCTGAAAAAGGACATTTCGTTCAGCTCATCCAATTAGAAGATGCTCGCATAATAGACTGTAGAGAACAGAATGAGCAGGAAACCTTCTCATTTACTGAAGTACAACCTCTGAATACAATCCATTCTTGGGGCTTTATTTAGAAGGATGCATTGTATCTGTGTTCTTGTGAGAACACTAAATTTATTATATGCATGTTACTCTTCAATAAAAAATTCAATTTTTTTGTTAAATTAGTGTGTGCATGAACTCTTTTCCACAATGCAACTGAATACTTCATTATTGCATTAAAAAAATTACCGCAGAAAGATATTATGTCCATATAGCCTTGCTCAAAAATGTCAAACTAGCCTAAAATGGTTTGATGGTCTTAGCTAATTTAAGCTGATCTAGGAGTTTTCTCTCAAAAGAGTTGTTAAATATTATATAAATATAAAAAAAAATTACATTAAAAAGTTTTAACAATTTACAATGGTAAACATACTCTCTACTAACTTAAAACTTGCTATCATCCATCACATTTTTTTTAAACTACTAAAATATGGATTTTTGGATTTTCATTTCATCAATAAATGAAATTATAAATCATAATAATAATTAAACAATTTAAAAATTACACTTTAATTTAATTTTGTATTTTTTTATTATTAATTAATGTTTTATATTTTATTATTTTCTTTATTTAATTACGGAGCCCCTAAAGGGACATAGGTGATTTTTATTTTTTTTTTCTGTATCTGGTGCGCACCAAATACTAACTGGTG
>JAUMHI010000001.1:3525992-3541563 GCA_032359435.1 Enteromius unitaeniatus | reverse complement strand
ATTAGTATCTGGTGCGCACGAGATACTTTCTGGTGCTCACCAGTTAGTATTTGGTGCGCACCAGATACAGAAAAAAATAAATAAAAATCACCTATGTCCCTTTAGGGGCTCCGTATTTAATGGTTAACCAGATAACATTTGTTTAAAAAAATAAAATGTTTTATTTTTCGGAAAATACAAATACTACCATATATAACATATTATAATATATTAACAATACTAAAATAAAACTGGCATATACTTTGGGTGTAATACCTAACAAACCTCTTCCCAATTAAACTTTAATTTCAAATAGTTTTCACTGAAAACTCTTGATTACATATTGCAAATATTTGTTCACCATATCAGTACAACTTCCTGAATGCATAACATTCAAAGCTAATCCATAATAAACCCTGTTCTCTAGGCACAGCTGAGTTTGATATACTGTCAGCTTGAGTGTGTTTCCTCTCACCTGGTTACAGGTGCATGGCAACCTCTCTTGACGTAGACACACACACACACACACACACATCAGACTCCGTCCCTTCTGTTTCCTGACAGATCCACCTACACTGCCAGAGAGAAAAGTCTATAAGGGGTGATATGGACTAGGGGTCTTCAAGATGCAGACGGTCAGAACGGTGGAGGTGGTTGACTGCTCCTTTCTCTTCTGCTTTTCTAAGCACAACAAGGCAGCTGTTCAGATCAAGGAGGACATGAAGAGGATGGTGCAGCTGCCCATGAACAAACCCTCTCCAGCCACCGTCACAGAAGGGAAGAAGATCTTCGGAGTGTCCCTGCTGGAGTTGAGAGATCTGGGACTCGTCAAGGATGGGGTTCCTGTGGTGGTCCGGTGTATGGTGGAGTATCTGGAAAAGCATGGTAAGAGTTGCACTCTCAGCTCACGTGTTCGCCCTGATTGTGGTTGGTGTGAAGAAATCTGATCTGGGGACAATGATAAAGAATTAAAAGTAACTTGAGTGTTTCTTTAGTGAACAATTATAATGCATTAAGCTACACATCACATCCTGGCCTACTGCATTTTCACAAAGAAGAAATCATCAGGTGACTGATACAGGCCTAAGAGTTACTGGGCGATTTATGATTGTTTTCAGAGGTGCGCCAAATGTTATAGTATCAAATAGCAGAATACTTCGTTTTGCCATTTTGACCTTTATAGGGAACGATTCCAGGGCAAATAATAATATAATAGAGTAAAGCATACATTTTACCTAAACTTCACTTACACACACACACACACACACATATATATATATATATATATATATATATATATGTTTGTGTGTAAAATTATAAATACTTTGCACACAAGCATGGTTAACAGATTTTTTTTTCTTTCATTTTCATTTCAGATTATTACTTCTTTTTTTTTGTAGTTTTGTAGACAATTTTTGTATTTTAGGTGCAGTGAATAGTCAGCATTATATACATAATTTTAATAGTAATCCTTTTGTGTGACTTGTACAAAGGATTTTTTTGTAGTCATGTAGTCAATTTTAAAAAAATTAAAAATTTGTCTTAAACACTTTAACAAAACTTCAACTTCTTATACATGCATTTTTTATACAATTTTTTGTTTGTGTGTGTGCTGCTTTTGAATAATACTGTGGGTCCACTCAGTGCACTCTAGACAATGTTGGCTGAAGTGAATGAACTGGCAAGCACTATCTTTTTCTACTTGCCAACAGTACATGTTGTATAAGAACATAAAGTCACAGCTTTTACTGTTTTAACGAACAGCTCCAAGCCTGTAGCCAACAAAGACCAAGCTCTGACTGTCACAATTAGGTAACGGTGTACCGTATCAAGGTCAAACCAAATTAAAAAAGATGTGCTCTAGTAGCAGCATTTCTAATCGTATTTCTGTTTATTTACTGTAAAAATTGGTTGGTAACAACAACATAACAAAATATTATATCACATCTTACTGACATCATTTGGATTAGAATTGTTACATTAAAACAACTTTCAATACTTAAAAATAGATTTCACTAAACATTATTGTTTATTACCCTGTTTGTTCCAAACGGTACATACTGTACTCTAATAATTAAATCCCAGAAGCTGCAGGGGTGCTTGTTTTCCTCTAGATGGTGCTATAACCCTTCAGAGAAGAAAATCACTTCACTGGGCCTTTGACATGTCAGCTGTCCCAAGCATTTTACTTGTAGTTTTTTTTGGCATTTATCAAATATCTTCTCATATTAGTTCAGCAATTGAGTTGAAATGGTGTTAGTTTTAACTACAAATTGACCTACAGAGTTCTCTGCGTCTCTGCCAGGTCTTCGTCTGGAGGGCCTGTTCAGAGTCAACGGCAGTGTCCGGGCCGTGGATAACCTGCGGCAGAGGTTTGATGCTGGAGAACAGGTGGATCTTCATCAGGACGCAGACACCTGCGCTGTAGCCAGTTTACTGAAGCAGTTCTTGAGGGATCTGCCTGAAGGTCTCATCCACTCTTCCATCCACAATCCTCTCATTCAGTTGTGCCAGGGTGAGTCAGCTTTATAAACGTTTTGTCATCCTCTATCTTTAAAGGTGTGAGTGAATGACTGGTGTGAACTGAGCCATAAGAGACCTTAAGAAAATATGGTAATGAAAATAATAAGCTCAAATGAGAAAAACAAAACGTTTTTTGAGTGGAATGTTTAACAAGACAACTTCAAAACCATTAAAATATAATTTCCCCTCACGTTTTTCCATCACTGAGGCCTACAGCCTCATCCTTATGCATGTTTTTTTATATTTATATTTTTATATATTATGTAATTATATGTACATATGTTAACATTTGTGTTTAATTCAGGATAGAAGAGTAGGTCAGCGGTTTAGTGTTAAGCTGTTGATCAACTGAAATGATTTGGGTGAAGGTTATGGTTCTATCTAAAGCTCATGAGTCATAGCCAGGATAATGACTGAGCAGAGCGGCCTTAGACTTTAGTGTAGACTATATCATAGTAAGTGGTTTAAATCATGCTCTGTGTTTTTTATACTGCTTGAAGAGCAAGATTCTGGCTTCTGAACAGTGTAAAAGATTAGATAGGATATTATTTTGCTGGCTTACGTCCACTGGGTCCATTAAAATTGGAACAAATATTGAATTTGCAACTGTATCATCCTTCACTGGCCGCTGCGATGTGCAGAGAGGAGACTTTGCTTGATTAATGTTGTCTTGGTGTCAGAGATCAGCGTTGCACCAATAAACACCTCCATTTCATATTGATGCATCCCAAAAAAGATTTCCTGAAGGAATTACACGAGCTGCCGTCTCCACAGACTTGTTCTTGTTCTGCCTCACCGTTGGTGTCTCAATCTCCCTCTCTTTGCGGCATGTGCTAGACACTAAATATCCTGCGCAGATGGTGCATCTCGGATGCCAGAAAACAAGGATTAAAACAGACACATATTTGTATTGGGAATGTTATGAGTGCATGCAGATACTGTAGAGTTGCATAGTAATTTAAGATGAACTCTTGGATTTGATTTAAAACTCAGAATGTGTAAAATAATACATTGTTATTAATATATTAAAACAACAATCTTTTTTTTTATATTTGTTGCTGATTAAAAAGACAATATGACATTTCTTCTCACCTTTGAACATCTACTATTTTGAAATTAATGATCAAATATGATTATTGCTGGTGAATTCTAGCTTACCTTTCAACCGTAGGGAGGTTACTCTATTCCATTAGTAGTTATAGCAGGCACACTTTAGCAATTTAATGTGGTTCTTCTTTCTCTTCCCGTTGCCCCATACCGTTTTTACACATGTTCACACACTATTAAAGCCGTCACCCTTCCCCTACTTCTTACAGAGTACTTCTGAGTCAGCTCTATTCACTTCCACATTTACTACTCACCTTAAAAGCTCCACAAATAATCCTTATGAACCATTCATGTTTTCCAGCTTCCCCCAAGCGGTTCAATTTCAAATAGAAAAAAAATAAAAATGACAAATACTATGAAAATATTTATAATGATTAACTATAATGTAAATTGATTCATATATATATTTAAAATTTATTGCTACAGTGTATTAATGATACCAACATTATCATTTTAAATGTATTATTGTAAATATTAATTGTTAAGATTTATTATAAAACACATATTTATTGGAATTAGTCACAGACTTTATAAGGTGGATTTTAATAATAGCCTTTTCTGTTTCTTTGCCTACATTTCTCTTGTATTTGAAATATATTAATTTCTTCCTGTTTAACATATTAAATCCTTTTATATGAATTATATTTTTGTTGTTCTGTCAGAATCCAGTGAGGGTGACTTCTGTAAGGACCTGCGTGAGCTGCTACTCCAGCTGCCAGATATCCACTACAGTCTCCTGCATTACTTATGTCACTTCCTGTCTCGGGTGGAACAGGAGCATGCTCATAACCGCATGACCGCCACCAACCTGGCCACCGTGTTTGGGCCCAACGTCTTCCAGTAAGTCACAGTCACACAGTTCAACACAAGCAAACCATTCAAATATTTTTCATTTTCTTGCATTAATCATGTCAGATTATCCATAATCTGATACCCATCATCACTTTTCATTCATTTAATTTATGTTCACTTTAGCAGCAATGTATTTTTTTGTAGTTGCAGAAAGCTCTAAATGTTTTACCTTGAGTCGTACGTGTATCCACAAACTTTTTGAATTATGTTTTGCCACCTCGTTGCCAAAAACTGCATGTTATGTGATCTGAGTGTCGTGTTCTCAGTCTCTCTTCTCATTGGCTGTGTTTCAGAGTGATCAGCATTCATGTCTCCAACACACTCTTAACACAAGCCTTGGCAAATCTTATAGCACATAGTTTCAATGCCTGTGCAGTTATTAATTATTTAGTTTTTCTGGGGTGTGGTGTAATTAAAAAATTCACTTTATAATTATGTTTATTTATTTATCTACACTTTTCATCCCCTTTTTTTCTTATTTTGTGTAAAAATATAGTCCATATAGTTGTACTTTTTAAACAAAATCTAAATTTCTAGAAGAAATTTTATGGAAGCTCATTTCCACAACATTAGAAAAATTATTATAAGTCACAATTATGTTCTAAATTTGTATCTTTTAATAATGACTTACAGTTTCAACATTTTGTCTTACAATTATAAGATTGTAATTTACATTTTTATCTAATGAATGTAACATTTTATGTCATAAGTATGAAGATTCATTTTAGTTGCAATATTCATATAAATTTTACCCTAAAATCTTGATGATTTAAATTGTCACTGTTTTATTAAAAATAATATTTTGTGTGAGTTTGGTCTGTATTATGTCTAGCTATCCTGGCCTTGGACTCCAATAGAGGGGGCCAAAGTCCAGGTGGAATTCTTTACACAAATATCACTTACATGCTCTCTGTGGTCATAAATTACTCTGTTGTTATTTTCAGGCACAGAAGCACTCAGGCTGATTATTCACAAGTGAATAGCTCTAAGAAAAAACAGCCCTAGACGAGATTCCCTATCCGAGATCCCATCTGCCCTTGCAGTGCAAAATATACAGATGTGAATCCCCTACATAACTAACTATACATTTACCTTTCAGTATTTTCAGTGTAGATTATGTCTCAAGGAGGCTGGATTTGAAGCAATTTAATTTTAATTGGTACTTTTATATATGAATTTCATTTTTCCGTCTTACAGTGATTTAGTAAGCAAGCTACCAACTGTTGCAATATGAACTCGACTCCTAATAATAAATCAGCCACTCAGTTTCGGGGAATCCTTGTCATCACAACATGTGAGTTTGACACCTCAGAATCTGTGTAACCTCAGATCAGTGAGGTGCAAGTGACAAAACTGTTGCCTGTTTTAGGCACATACCTTTCTTCTTCTCTGTACAGCATGTTCTCTTTGTCGGAAATAATTAAACCACAAATACAGCTGTCAGACGAGCACTCTGTGACCCCATACAGTAGCAACTTTTACTGTATGCTTTATGACTCTGCAGTGGGACAATATCTCAGTGTGGCCTCTCAAATTATCAGTGTGTGTGTATTTATATAATTAGTTTAGAAAAAAAGCTTTTTTTGCTTTCTTTTTTTTGCTAATTGAAAGCAAACTGAGTTTAACTCTAAAGTGTTAATCCCACAATGAAAGTTTTTTTCCTTTATTTTCACACTAAATCTATCAGATATTATTTTACTGTTCCTGAGCTTTTGTGTCGTTTTTGCAGTTTGTAATATAGTGTGTGTTAATATATAATTGATATTGCTTGATTCATTTTATTTGAATTATTAATATACATTTATTTATTTATTTAATTTTTAATTTGTTCAATTGATTGCAATATTATCATTGCTTTATATTTTCTTGCTTAAAAATAAGTAATATTGTTCCTGATTTTAGCATTTAATGTGGCCATACTTAATCTTCGTTTTTACAGCATGCATGTGTGTGTGTGTGTGTGTTTTCTGCAGTGTGACATCTGGTTTTGATGGTATACGCGAGCAGAATATCTGTAACAACATTATGGCCAAGCTGATCCAGAACTACAGCGCCATCTTTAAGTCTGTGGTAGAGAGAAGACCGATCCAAGAAAGACCTCCAAATCTCATCATAGTCAAAGTAAGTTTTCACGAAACATAAACCCCCAGTGTATTGCCACTTCATTTGCCTTTAGTCATCTAATATGGTAGAGACAAAATAATTAAAGAATAATAAATATAATTGTTCAGTGCAATAGTCCCTGAAATGGTGAAATTTAATATTAGTCCACGCAAGGCGTCCAAACCAGTGTTTTTTTTAGTATCGTTACTCTTAGTATTAAGATTTAGTATTTTGTTCCCCTTTTATGGATTTTTGAAAATGACCTTTCATGCAGTTATTAAAACAGCTCCAATGAAACACAACTGAATGAAAACATTCTGCTGGGTTTGAAAGCTGAAAGTGCACCTTGTGTAAAGTTATTGTTTCTCAAAAAAAAAAAAGAGTAGAATCTAATTCATCGAAACGAGTCGTTTTTAAAACAAACCTAAGCCGTTTGTTGATGTTAACAGGAAAAATTAGCATATTGCCTGCCCACTTGGAATTTTTGCATTGGTTTTAATGAAAATGCAATCACTGCAGATCAGTGCCGCACAAAGGAGGGGTTCGGAAAAATGAATCGTTAAACAAATAATTTAGTTGTTTAACAAATAGGTAAAAATAAATGCATATTATAAAAGTGTTTTGTGACAATGTTATTTGGAACACCCAAAACAAAAATATGCAATTATTTTTGTCTTATTTTATTAATTAGCATTTCTGTGTTAGTATTAGTAACACTAACAAAGTAAAAAAAATAGTACAATTGTAACATTTTGCTTTATTTCTGGTACTTTATTTAATTTCAATTACTGCTAATGGTTTTTAGTATTTTTAAATAAGAATAACAACACTGGTCCAAAAAGTCACAGCTGCACTTTTGAAATTGGTTTGCATTTATTTAATAGATTTGAACATCTGAATTGTTTTAAAACTTAGAAAATCAAACCCATGTGTGGAAAAACATCTTTCACAATCCAAAACGCACCACTTTCTGCTGCTTTAACCTAGTGGTCACATGCAGTCTGTCTACCTGACCTTGCCTTGTTGCTTGTTGCGCCGACTCGCCAAAACGTTTAAGACGTCATCATGCTATCTCTCTTATGCCACCATCAACAACGTCTGCTTTTCTGCATTTGCACTTTAGTTTGAGTTGTCACATGATATTGCGTTGTCGTTTGAATGCAATTGTGTCCTTTGTTGCTTTAGTCATTGGGTTCAGGTGATCTCATGTGAATCCCTGAGTGTATTGTTTTGTTCCCAGGAGGCCAACACGAACACTGAAAACATAGAAACTTCAACTTTCACTCCTGTTCCGAAGGCACACACTCCACATGTCAAGAAGATGAAGGTACGAGTGATAATATACTGTGTGTGTGTATTCATAGATGTGTGTATGCCTGTATTATCAACCTGCTATGGTACACAGAGTCTGTGTGGGTTTGTTTCCACAGTCCATGTCAAATTCCAGTGACATAGCACTTTAGAATCACCAGCAATCCAATAGCACAATTCACCCTGAGGTGAAAGGTACAATCACAAGACTCAGCTTTGAGTTTAATCCAAATGATGCAGATCTTAAGTCAGTCAAAAGCTATTTTTTGAATGAGTAGTTGAGCCAAAAATGAAAATGTGCTGAAAATGTGTTCACCATCAGCCCATCCAAAATCTAGATGAGCTCTTTTCTCTTAATCAGAAAGAAATTCATCACTTGCTCACCAGTGGATCCTCTAAAGTCAATGGGTGCCGTTAGTCCAAACAGCTGATAAAAACAATACATTAATACCATTCATCAATTATCCATCAACAAATTGATCATTAAAACATTTTTAACTTCACATGTTGCTTCCGACCAAAATATGGGTCCATAATCCATAAAGGCTTCCTTTAATTTAAAAAAAAACTCCTTTTGTATTCTCGCATCAAAATCCACCAGCATAATTTTTAAAGTGCTTAATCTAATTAATTAGATTAAAACTGCTTAATCTAATTCAGACCAGATGATTTTATTACTGGAGGAAGCAATATTGCAGATAGAGTACTTGTATTTTAAAAATCTTTAAAAAAAGTGAAAAACATCTTAATGAATACTTCTTTCTTAGAAATATGAAGCTTTTCACTTTAACAGACATAAATTGATGGACACTGCGCTTTTGATTGAAATGGATTTTTTTTTTGCGCTTAAAGAATTTTTCCTCCTATGAGGCTGGGACATGAAACTGGGGGCTCGATTAAACCTCCTGGTATTTACATCATGCTGATTTTGGATCCGATTCTTGTGACCTTAATTCCCGTTAAAGGGCCCGTAGTGATGTATTTGTCTTTCCGATGGGTATTAAAGTTACACCCCTGAGGAACACAAAAGGTGTTTTTATGGACTACAGGATGTGTTTGCTCATGAACTGAGGAACAACACTGAGTGAAAGATGAAGAACAGATCTACAGTAGCTCATGCCAAGTACATCTCTTGACAAACACTAAGTCAATAAATATATAAAGTCTCTTAGTCATACTGTATGTGTATTTACTCTCTTGATAAATTGCATGAGCAGGCATATTGTAATTGAGTTTTCCCAGACTTTCAGAATTTACTCTTACACACAGGATGTTAAATGCACAAAGAATGAGTGCTCTGTTTTCTGTAAATTGAATTGAATTAACTTTCCCTCTCAATTGGATGATGTCAGTTGCATATGACGGTGGTCATGCGTACGTGCTCAGAGCCGCTCTGTGTAGTGTTTACGTGTCTGCTAGAGACTGGCTGGGTCTTATGTTTGTGTGTGTTCTCTCTATGAAGCAGTGTGAACCATGATCTTAAATGACTGGCATGATGTTTTGATAACAATAATATTGTTTCGGTAGATTGAAAAACCTTGTATGAAGGTAATACTTGCCCTCCGGGCACAGGTTTTTCCAAGTACTGTTCAAAGGTTTGGGGATTTTTTCTTATATCTTTAAAAGAAGTTTCTAATGCTTACCAACGGCGCATAAAACAACTGTTTTTTTATTGAATATATTTTAATAAATGTGATGTAAAGCTGACGTTTTAGCATCATTACTATAGTCTTTAGTGTCCAGAAATCATTTTAATATGCTGATTTGCTGACCGGGAAGCATTACTTATACAGTGCCCTCCACTAATATTGACAAAGGTGACTGTGAAAATAAATCTGCATTGTTTATCATTTTGATCTTTCATTCACAAAATTCTTACCTATCATTAAAGTAAGACAATTGAAAATAGGCAGAAATTCTTGTGATGAAGTAAATGTTTTTCTCCAATACTTGTTGGCCACAATTATTGGCACCCCTAGAATGTTTTATGAGTAAAATATCTCTGAAGCATATTCACAATTTTGAGCACTCCAGTGTGATTATGGACATTAAATTATCCAGCCATTGTTTCTTGTTTCACAGAAACATGGGTGGGAAAACAAAGCCCAAATTCCCTTTTATCATCAACACAGTGAGAAAAAATGAATAATATATTTAAGATGTGCAGCAAAAGATAATTGAGCTTCACCAGTTAGTGAAGTGGCTTTAAGAAAAGAGCTAGAGCAGTGAAAAATACCTTTTTTCTTAAAGCCACTTAACTAACTGCTGAAGCTCAATTATCTTTTGCTGAATTTGGGCTCAAAATTTTGAATATGAATGGGAATATGCTTCAGAGATATTTTACTCATAAAACATTCTAGGGGTGCCAATAATTGTGGCCAACAAGTATTGGAGAAAAACATTTACTTCATCACAAGAATTTCTGCCTATTTTCAAGTGTTTAACCTCAATGATAGGTAAGAATTTTGTGCATGAAACATCAAAATAATAAACAATGCAGATTTATTTTCACAGTCACCTTTGTCAATATTAGTGGAGGGCACTGTATAAGTAATGCTTCTCGGGCAGCAAATTTATTTTTGAATGAAAGATCAAAAGGATAAACAATGCAGATTTATTTTCACAGCCACCTTTGCCCAGATTTACCAAGGGTGCCAATATTAGTGGAGGGTGCAGTAGATTTATTTGAAGTAGAAATCTTTTGTAACCCTATCAGTGTCTTTATTTTAATCAATTCAATGCATTTCTTCTGAATAAAAGTATTATTTCTTTACAAAAAAAAAATCATAAAGACCTCTGACTTTTTAACAGTCATATACTTCTGCAACTCTCTTATGTTTAATACAGTTTACTGTTTTTGAGATTTTTCTATAAAATGTAACAGATTGTGTGTTGAAATAATTTGATTGATCGCTATCATTTTGTTAGGTAACACAATGCACTCCAGTTGAAAATTCAGATTATTCAAGAGAAAAGCAGTCAAGTCCAGACACACCTATATCGACACCAAGAAAAAAGAAGGTAAGAATCGCAAACATTAGCTATATAGGTCACACTTTATAATAAGTGGCCTTAACTACAGTGTACTTAGGTTTAAATGAATAATTTGGTACAATGCACTTATTATGTATACACGTTTTAAATTGTGCTTATATTAAAAAATTAATGTAATTTCACGAGTTCGCACTTCCTCATAAATAATTTAAGCGTGTTTGGTGTGCTGTCCAAGGGGCGAGCCGGGAGCTCGGTGGACTCCGAGCCCTACTGATTTGAACCCTGGCAAGGGCAGAGCTCGGCGTCCGGCTCGGACCCTGCTTGCCCCCTGGTAAAGGAAGGTACGTAAGAAGGCGGAGTAGGGGAGACGGAGGTAATGCGTAGCAAGATGTGGAAGGGAAGTAGACAAGCTTAAGGCGGAGGCGAATAAACGTGATTGGACGTTGGTTAATAGGCTGATTGAAGATAATACGGAGCCAGCCGTGGTTAATCATTTTTGCGTGCTCCTCCCGAAATTTGTTTATCAACATCACTAATTTCTGTATTTACACTGTTGACCCATAATTTACACCTCAAACCTGACATTTTTACAATACTAAATGACAACAATAAGTACAGTGTACTTATTTTTGATGCAAGTACATAGTGTTTAAGGCCACCTAATATAAAGTGTGACCACTAAATATTCTGTGTGTTTTGTCGTCATTTGTAGCGAGAACCTAACTATATTGAGTATAGCTCTTATCTTCTACAAAACATCAGTTTAGCTACTTCATATTCTAAATAAAACCTTGCACTTCCTGCTTCTGGAACTGTTGTGAATTACAAACCCCATTCACAAGTTACAAATCAATAAAATAGATTGCAGTGTCAATAAAGTTACGTGCAATTAAAGGCGTTTGATGGTATAATCAAGTGCTTGTTGTGTACATTCCCTACGAGTCTCATCTATTTATCATCCAGCTTTATTTTATTATCCAGAAGTAAGTGGAGTTTAGATCCTCGTTGTGGCTTCCTGGAAGGAAGAGTCTTCGCATTCATAAATCTGAAATATTTTTCCCCATCTTCCCCTTCCAGAAATATCTCAGCCGAGGAAGGTCTTAACACACAACAGCTTATGCTGTGTTATCTTTGAAATCCAAAGCTATTGAAAGTCCTCTGTTTACATAGACATGTGGTGCTGATCAAACCGAGTTTGACCAGATAAGGCCTGTGGGAGAACCGTCTAATCGGCAAACTTATGTCGTAAACAGGCTGAGAATTGCTGATGGAAAAAAATACATGATGTGACTTTCATGAAAAATAAGACTACTTCCTACAGCGGAGACGTTTCCAATTACATTTGGGGTCAATGAAATCTTTCAGTTTAACACGTAGCGCTAGCCCAACTGGCTCACTCGGATTACCTCATTTTGTTTTGGGAAAACCAGCATAAACAAACAAAACTTTATACACGGGACATCTGTTGACATCTAAGCTGATTATGTTTAACAAGATCGAAAGACTGTTTCACAGTCTTTCAGTTCTTAGCAGATATAGGAGATCCATTTCTATCTATTTATTGACTTATTTTATAGCATGAGTGAAATACGTGTTGTTATCTCTCGAAACTTAATCATTTCCTTGTTTTGGTGGACTTCATTGTATTTGGCATTAAGTTTTATGATTTGTTGTTCTGATCAATCGCAAACACATCATGAAGGAAAAGGTTTGCTTATCATTAACCTTTACTGATCATGGGTCAAAGGTTACAGGGACCTTATTTGTCCTAGGTTTACTTGAACTTCGCATTGGGATGGTCTTGGAGGTTCGAAGAGCTTACAAAAATGTACAGCATTTTTGGTTGCAAATGAGCTACCACTACACTAAATATTAATATTTGATGGTTTTCTGCTGTAGCTACCATCTCTGTTTATGCTTACATCATTTGTTTCGAGTGTTTTGTTCACTCTCCAGTCGAGGTGATTGATTATCAACAAGGAGGTGAATCTGGTAGGTGTGTCATAAGTCTCTGTTGAAATGGAGTCAGGTTTGTTTTGAGAGGCGAGGACAGACAAACGTCTAGATCTGGAGTCTTGAGAGAGAGAAAAAACACTGTTTTATTCAACTGTAATAGCTCAAATCATGCAGTTCTTGTTTCTAAATCTGGTGAGTGTTAAAGATGCCAAACAGATCCAGTAATAACGCACCACTCACATGTTTACTAGACAAATGTCTAGTTAAAAATCTAGTTCTGTTTTTCTGGACGTTGCTTTTAAAATCAGGTTTTGCAGTTTACTATAAACACATGGGGCCGGTTTCCCGTTTAGGAAGTAGATTAAGCCAGGACTAGTCTAGGACTAGTCTTAAACCCTGTTCGGGAAACTGCCCCAGAATGCATTGTTTATTAAAACTGTAAACTGTAAGACTGGTAGACTGATTTCTCTGTGTTTTTGTCAGGCCACTCAATGCACTCCAGTGGACAATACGGACCCATCTAGAGAAAGCAAGTCTAGTCCAGACAATCCCATACCAACGCAGAGAAAAAAGAAGGTAAGACATGCTGCAAGGTTTCAGCAAAGAGCAGGGAAAGTTTTATTTTGTGTATTTAAATGAAGTAGTTTACCAAAAATAATGCACACCATCATGTCTTTCAAAAACGATAAGATTTTCTGTGCACTGTTCAACTAAAAAGTTACATTTTATAGAATATGGCCCACTTTTCAATATATCATTATTACTTCCATACACCAAGTCTGTGGTTAGTAAGATACGCAAATACATTATAACTTTAATGTAAAGATACAATTATTATAAACGCTGTTCTTTTAAATTCAAGAAATTAAAACAGCACAACTATTTTCAGCATGTTTTAGAGAAGTAAATCCACATGTCAGTGAAAGGATTGACACTAAATGTAAATATACATATTCAAATCAAAAACAGCTACAGTATTTTGAATTGTAGTAATATTTCACAGTATTTCCATTTTTACTGTTTTATTTTTTTGATCATATAAGTGCAGATTTGTTGAGCTTCTTTTAGAAACCAATCTTATTCATCTTAAATTTTTCACCAATAGTGTAAGTGAATGAGTAGGTACTGGCACCAGAAATGTTATATTATCTGTGCGCTATATGTTTTTGGGATGAGCTGACTCATTTAGGTAAGCTGTTCATTTACGTCTAACATCTTAAAGATCACACATCCTTTTGTGCTTTTGTGTGACATTAGTGCTTCGACCCTTCTAGAAACAGTCGAAAACATTTAACACAGAACTCAATGAAACAATGATTTTCCGGTGCTGTTTGCATCATTAACACATTAGCGTATCGATGTCCAGATCTCGCTTAGTTACTCTGCCTTAAATGGGTCCCACAAGGGCTGCGATCGATAGCGTCCTCTTTACCGTAGTCAAAGCCATTACCTACTGACCGTCTGTGCCTTCAGGACTAACTGTGGTGAATATCAATCTAATCCTATTGTAGTTTTTGTGTTACGTGACTTTGTTGCATGAGCTTTGTGAGTTAAATTTGGTCATCTCTTCTACTTTGCTGTGCGAGATTGCCCTGTTTCTCACAAATCAATGCTCAAAAGTTTGGATTTCAGACTCTCTACTGGCCAAACACAGTAGTCTTGCACACACTGCAGTTTTGCAAATGCAACTGGTTTAGTATAGTTTGAGGTCTGTTTATCATTTGCGCAATTAGGTGGCAATGGATCGATCTGAATTTGACTGGGCTCATGTGCGTGTCAGATTTTTTAGCTATTACACTTATTCATCTGGCTTCCGGCATCTACAGCCTTTATCAGTTAGAAAGGTAAGATAAATGCAAGCTTATTAATGCAATACCTTACTTGACTTGTTGTTGTGCTGTATAACGATCATCATGTTGGTGTTTCTTCATCAAAATAATGGATGCGCTTGTAATGAACCTGCATTTCTATCTTCATCTTTCTTTTGATTTCTGTCTTTCAGGTGAGGAAGATAAAGACAGAGGCTGTGCTGCGATCTTTTCCCAAGCCAGCTCCCTCCAATGATCCTGTCTCTAGGCCTTTCCCCCATCTTCCAGAGAGAAGCTCGGGTGCTAGAGCTCAGTTTTCTCCACACTCTTCAGATCAGAGCATCAGCTCAAGCACAGACGCCATGAACTTGAGCCCTCGGACCGCAAGCCCTGCCAGATCCACAGAGACCTTCAACAGGTCAGGGTGCTTCACATGGATATTTATCGCTGCATGAACGTTTTCTTTATTTATTCAGATATTATAAATAATTAGAATATACGCTATATATATTTTTTCAGCTGTTCTGTATACTATTTAGCGTGTGTAAAAATATAAATCAGCAAAACATAACAATACAAATACAAGCATGTGAAATGTTATCTTATCAATATGTTAAACTATACCTATGTATGGAGGTTAATTACCTGCTTTAGGTTGTATACCTTATCTTTACTGGAGGGCTACAGAAATGCCAAAGAAAGTTAAAAGATTCAAACCAGACAATAATCCCAATAATCTAGAAAAGACGAGATCAGGTGCACACCGTTTCACAACATTAAAAACTCTTAAATTCTTATCTAAGCTGCCACAGCCTGCTTGTGTGTGGGTTATGTATTTACTAGCGGTGGGCATAGATCAATTTTTTTTAATCTAGATTAAAATGGCTCATTTGAATTCTGCCAAAGGCATTCAGAATATGTGTGCTACCTAAATAATG
>JAUMHI010000001.1:3471163-3523358 GCA_032359435.1 Enteromius unitaeniatus | reverse complement strand
TATTTACTTTCCTTTTGACTCACATACACACATTACAACAGCGTTTGTGGCAATCTTGCACGTACTTCTGAACACTGCGTGCCAAATCACTCAGGGAATGGACCTTTTAATTATTACACATTTCTAGAACTCTAGAACAATGACATGTAGCATGAAAAGCGTGATAAAAATAAATTTGAATTGAATACAGCGAATACACAGACACATAGAGCTTAAGGTCTCAGGTTGGGGTTACACTGGCCAACACAGAAAGAGAAAAAAAACCTTTAAACTTGAGTTATTGGTACTGTAACAGAGTTTTGTATAACATTTTGTATAACACTGCTGTTATTTTGTTTTAAGCAGAAGATGTTTGGCTTTGGATACTTTTGTATAATAAATTAATCTATTTAATCTTTAGGGTCAATTAGTGATTTTATGTTGTTGTTTTTTTTATCATGCAACAGAAAAATAATAGTTAGATAAATCATCTAATTAGTCATTAGAATAGTCAACTATTCGATAAAATATTTGCCCGAATAATCATTTAAAAAATAATGAATAAAATTATTCAAACTGAAAAAATGAATTAACCTGATGCTTATGTGTTTTGTTAATTGCTAGTTTATTGATTGATTTTTGTAGTGAGTGTTTAACACATTAGTCCGTTCCACAGATAATCCTCTCAAAAAGCCAAGAAACCGATGAAGTCCAGCTATATGATTACTCTACTGGTTGTTGTTTATTGGCATTAATGCGGTGTCTCTGGTTTCCTGGCGATGTGGCTTGTGTTGTTCTCAGTAGTGAATCTGAATCTGTGGAACATCCCCTCCTGTGCTCAAGGTTTTTCGTTGGCCCAGCTCCAGCATGTGGAGTGGATACGGTTCTTTCCAGCTGTAGTAATTACTGGAGACAAGTTAAACAAAAGCTCTGAGCGACGGCACTACACGTGCATTGTTAACTTAACAATAGGCAGCCTGAGACCCTCGGACCATGTGCTCCAAAAAACTGTTTTGTTTACTCTGGCAAATCCCACATGTGTTTAGATTGAGCTGTTCGGTGATCTTGGACTCTGTTTTCGTTGTTTCTCTTGATGAAAGACCAGTATCTCCTTTCTATATTAGGTAGGACCATTCAGTTTTTCTCACTCCTTCCCGCTTTTGCTGAAAAACATGTTATTGTGGAGGCATGAATGGCCTGTTTTATATCGGCAGAATGGAAATGATCTAGATATTTGTAATGTGCAAACAAGGTCTCAGATTTGTCACAGCAACGTTGTGTTCTCGTTCATGCTATTGTAGGTAGTACAGTAAATGTTTGCGCAAACCATCAGAATAGTATGTACAAACAGCTCAAATCCTCTTAGCTTCACGTCAGGGACACGTGCTAATGGTTTCTGGTTGAGTTCAGTCTGAGCGTGATGGATCCGGTAGTGAACAGGGCAAAACGAACCTCTCCTGCACTTGTTTTCTCGGTTCCTTAGTGTGTTGACTCATTGCATCAGCTCTGGTCTCCTCTTGTACCATAGCAACTGACCCTTCACACATTTCCCATCGAATAGTTTACCCATGCAGCCCAGCCCTCATGCTCTCGTTGGCACTAGCGCTGTGAATTTGAGCCTTAAAGGAATAGCTCACACAAAAATGGCAAATCATGATGAACTCGTCCTCATGGCATTACCAACCCATATGACCTGGACAAAAAATAAGGAATCTTAGTTAATCAGGGTTGTTTTTTTATTGTTCTCCTCATGCTGCATTTTACTGTCGTTAAGGAATGCAAGCAAATACATTTACTAGTGAACCTTTAACCTCTTGTAGGAGTAAGTTTATGGTTAAAGTGTATTTGCCCATTTGTCCTTATGTCAGATAAGTTGTCAGTCAATCAATAAATCATTTTAGCCGAATATAGCTCTTATTAACTGCAACAACAGGTTATATCTATTGAGAGCGAGGTATAAATATTGAACACGCTACTGTTCGAGAATATTTTTAATAACAAAAAAATAATTATATATATATATATATATATATATATATTTGATGAAAAATAGATGTATTAAAATAGTAATATTGAAACTAGTTATATATATATATATATATATATATATATATTAATAGTAATGTTATTACAATTAAAATGATTTAGATGAATTAAAATGAAAGGTTTCTGTTTGAATACATTTTAAAATATAATTTATTCCTTTGATGCACATGAATTTTCAGCATCTTCAGTGTCACATGAATTTTCAGAAATCATTCTATGTTGATATGATGTTCAAAAAAAATTGTTTGGAATATATTTTTTTACTTTTGAACAAATTATTGTATCTTTGGTGAATAAAAATATTTACTTAATAGCAAAATTCGAAAAAAAAATTTATTATTTATAGAAAATATTTTTATTTAGATAAATATAAATGACAAAATGAAAAACAAAATTAATTAATAATTTATAAACTTTCATTTTGCTATTGTGTAAATATTTTTATTCAGCAACGATACATTAAATTGATTCAAAGTAAAAAAAAAAAAATGTTTTATCTATTTCAAATAAAAGTTGTTTTTTTTCTATTATTTTAGGTAGCAAGTACATCTGTATATCTTTGATTCTGGCCTTTTTAATCATCGCTAGTTTGATTTCCTCATGTTTGGCCGACTGCTGTGAACTAGATTTGGAAGATGACTGTATGGAAGGACTAGGATAACAGACTAGCGGTTTTTAGTGCCAGCTTGAACGCAGTCCAGCATTCAGGTCTCGTCATCCTCACCCTTGGAGTGCACCCTATGACCGCTGTTATGTAAGACCGACAAACCTCATCTAATCATCTTTAGTCTTCCGTCTCAACACATAACTGTTCCCGCTGGCCTTTTCTTGGTAGCCTTCAAATGCCATCTACGATCTACTGATTATTCCTTTTGATGCCACTTGATACCAAGAAATCATTTGCTAATGTTATTTAAATAGGGAATAGTCAGCTGTGAGCGGTTAGCTGGCTCTGACCCGGACAGTGCTGCTGGTAAGGACACAACTGTTGTGTCTGGACCCTTAGCCTATTTCCGGATGCAAAAGATAATGCTGCTATTTTTACTGTGGAGTCATTTTCTGGAACTATCCCTCCGTAGTATTTAACTTTTTTCTTTTTTATGTGTGGTAAATCGTACTTGTTTCTCTGATTTGGATCATCAGTTGAGGACACAAATCCAAAGATTTTTTGGCTTCAATGACACTGAGCTCAGAGAAGAACGTAATGATATTTTACGTCAAAAGAAAAACAGACTCAAATGCAATACTCCCTTTAGGAGTCCAAAATAACTTGTACAATGCAAGGAAAAGATTCAGATATTCTTATATTTAGGCTGCATTTGGACCCAGGGCATCTTTTTAGTGCAAAGTTGTGTTATTTGTGATATTAAGGCAATCCTTAGCAAGTCTTTTGATGTCATTGTCATTTCATTTATGTATATTGCAAATGATAACACTTTTATTAATGGTAATTCTCACTGTTAACTGCTCGTTAGCATGCATATTACTAGCTCATTTGCTGTTTATTAATACGTATAAAGCATATATTAATGCCTTATTCCATATGATGCCTTAATCCACCCCTAAATTTGAAAATGACCCGATTAACTATTAATTAGCAGCAAATAAGGTTAAATTAAGGCAAATGTTGTAGTTAATAGGTAGTTAAATGCCTGAACTTAAGTATGAGCACATATAAATAGCATCATATTACTTTCTTTCAGAATATGAAAAAAATCTGGTTATGAGTTTCTCGTTGGATACAATTTGGATGAAATGCTAAATGTAATGATTCAGTATAATTTCTCTTCTTTATGTTTTTCTCTTTCTTTAGCTCACAGATCTCTCCCGGACACTGCAGACCTGAATTAACAAAGTGAGCGATTTATAGAGAGCCTAATATCACAGTTAAATCATTTTAATAAATGATTAGTCAATCTTCTGAACAGCTAGAAGAGCTCTATTGTTCCTGTAATTAAAGCAATCATCGTTTGACCGTTGACTGTCTTTCTCTCTCTCTGCCCAGTTTTCTGGAGAAGACCATTCGCTCAGCGGTCGAGCAACACCTCTTCAACTCGCCCATACCCACAGGTCAGAGTTCAGAGGGCTTGTGTCCGACTGGCCACTGTTCATCTCCTGTGTCCACAGCCCGAGAGAGAAGGAGACATCTACGAGAACAAGAGGAGAGTTTCAGGTAAGAGCTGACCTTTACTCGAAATGTCATGGTAGCTTGTCTGTGCCACCAGTTAACCAGGTCATTACAGAACGTCCAGTCAACTTGGTTGCTCAAGATGTTTTTCCAGTGATCAAAAACAGTGTGATCAACTGTTCCTCACATCTGTGATACTGGGCTCTACAGCGACTCCCAGCAATAATTAGCAAGTCTTTTGATGTGATTGTGTGTGATCTGAATAATCCTGAATGACAGAGAAATGCACTGAATACAAAAACTGCTAGTATTCAAATAATTGGGGTCAATATGATTTTTAATGCTTTTATTCATCAAAGATGAATTAAATTGATCAAAACTTACAGTAAAGACTTCTTTAACGTTACGGAAGATTTCTATTTCAACTAAATGCTGTTCTTTTAATCTTTTTATTCATCAGAGATTCCTTAAGTATATCATAGTTTCAACAAGTTTTGCTTAATAATGAATAAATGTAACACTTGCTGCAGCTGGCTCTGGTGTTTATGGATAACAGATGATCGCTGGAATTTAAAAATGACCAAATATCTGCAGAAAAGCCAGCCTAGCTGCTGTATATTGACCTATCACTAATTGTAGCCTCGCGAAAGTATTGAGTTAATCCCATATTATTACAGTGATTTGATAAAACATGTGGATTAGTCATGATCCATTCTAGCTTGGGTCATCGCTGGCTGGATCTCCGAGCGATCTAACTAATCCTGTTGACAGGAATTCTGAGCAAACTATCCACAGAGACACAGAAAACATTAGATTAGTGTCTCAGCAGTTGTGCTGTGTGACACACACCGATCCTCGAGAGACTGATGTAAATAAAGAGTCAGATGAGGATTCGTTTCTGCTCTGCTCTCGTGAGTTGATTCTTTGAATAAAGGGCAAGCACAGAAAGTCCTCGTCTCGTGTTCATTCTGTGGTGTCTGAAAGTGAAACTGTGTCTTTCTCAGGGTCGAGGGTGATAAAGAGAACGTCCCGTCTCCGGGTGTGAGGGTCACAGAGGAAGGTGACAGCCGTCTGCTGCTGCCGTCGCCACACGAGGCTCAGAGAAACAGGAAGCCCAAACACAGTCCCACATTGACCGAGTACTCAGACAACCAGGACCCCACCGTAAGTCTGCTTTCTAGGCTTATCTCCACGGCCTTCTCTTTTTCTTACTGCACGCATCACTATCACTATTGCTCGTGCTAAGAGGGTGAGTTTTAGCAAACCCAGCTTCAATTGATCGGGCAGTTTTACACAACATAAATAAAGCAGTTTGCATCATATTTTGTATGCTGAACCAAAAAAATCTTTTATATGCTTTATAACATTTATAAAACTTGAAATATAGGTGTCATTTATTTATGTACTTACTTAAGAATGAAAGTCAATGGGTACAATTTTGTTTTGGTACTCATTGACTTTTATTACATGGACAAAATCAGAGCATCAACAACAATAAGAATTAATACATGGCGGTACACAGAGACAGGAACAGCTAATTATCTTAAAATCATTCTTGTCCCTGTTTATGGGAGACGGCACATAATGCATCTCTGTGGAAAATCAGAGGTAAATTGCAGGGCTTGCTTTTATCGGAACCGTGTTTTGACGAGGACGTCTCGCTGACTCATGTTTATGCTGTTAGTTGTGTGTGTGTTTGGATTCTGGCTTCACCTCAGCACATCAGACCACAGTGTTCAGAGCATTTATTGGTACACCACAGTGACGTGCTTTAGACACAATTACAGATGTCTCAGCTTTACTAAAACATCTCTTGGTCAACTTGAGGTTGACTAATATGGGTTTTTTTAATGGCGGATGACCAATATAATTAGATATATAGTTTGTAATGTAGACAAAAATCTGAAACCACTTCTTTTTTTTTCTTTTTTTTAATAATTGAAAATGTAATGTAAAATTAAAGCAGCAAAACTTCAAAATTCTAAGAACTTCTGAATCTACATTTTACTTTCTCCTAGATTGTATAATAAAAATACTGGACCCTATGTATCATTGAATTTAAGTGAACACTAAATTTACTTAAAATTCACTTAATTGCCTAGACTGTAGATATTGGAAGTTACACTTGGTGGACACTGGCTGGTTCATGGTTTATATCACTTTGATTGCTGTAACTTCTACATAAAACCTAAGTAATAGTATTAGCACACTTTTTTCACCTTGCTGTTCTGAAAAAGAAAATCTTTATCCTCCTATTAATATATTGTTTATTTAACATATAACGTGTTGTTTTTCTTTTAAATCTAGCCGATGGAATGCCAAGGACCTGATAGGATTTGTACGGAAAATATGGCATCAGCTGATTACAGGTATTTAGACCCTCTAAATGCATTATCTGCTATTTTATGTATGTTGGAAGAGTAGAGTTACCTTGTACTAAAAGCTTTCTCCCTGGTCCAAAAAGATCATCTGTTTAAATTAAGCTTGTAAAACTAAGACCTTGATCACTGAAATCTGAAAATATTACAATATGATTGCCCACATTCACTGTGTAATGACGCTTATTTAGCGGTCATAAATAATAGAGGAAGCAAAACAGATACTGTTATTCATAAACACCAGAAGAATGAATGTAAGAGTAGATCTGCGGGGGTTAGATCTTGGGCTGTTTCTGTTTGCGTGCAGCACCTACAGCTCTGCACATTTTATTCTGAAGGACATCAACATTTGAAACAATGTTTTCAAGCAGTGCATTTGAATGGCACATGAATGGTTTTGTGCTTCTTTTTATAATGTCATTAATGAATTCTCTTGTTTTTAGGAGGAACCATCAAAAGGACAGTGGCTTGCATTCTATTCAGGTAAGTTCAGTTTAATTTATTTTTCCCTGTATCACACTTCTTGCCCTAATCTTATTTTCTTTCCTGCTTTGTATATTTTTGTGTTCTGTGTGATTTGCAGTGATTTACTGTGACAAGTTCTTGTAATCAAAGCCTTGTTTTTAAAGAAAAAAAGGTAGATGAACATCATAGTTCAGAGTTCAGATAGAGTCTCGAGTGACTTATTTTAGATGAGAGGACACCAAGTAGACAGCCGTACTAAATCTTCTGGCTTGTGTCATTTGATTTTCTGTTATGGTTGATACATGTCAACATTGATACACATGAACAGATCTCTGGATACAGGGATTAGAAGAGCATCTGAAATGTATCCAAACAGTCTGTTGGTGTTACTGTGAGAACATCCTGGATTTGTTGGACTACCACCTACCCTTACCCCTGCTGTCAGGCCATCTGGGCTCTGGCGCCATTTAATATAAGCGTGCCAGTGGACCTTCTGCTTTAGTTGTCTACCTGCATGTTCAGACCATGCGGTGGCACTTACGCTGCACATCATTGGTTGGTCTCCAAAAAACTGATATACAGTGGCCCAAAAAATAGCAGGCTGAGATTCCTGTCAGAATGACGTAGTTCTGCACAGGCCCCTCCCACCACAGTTGATTGATAGGACCGTCTTACCTTAGACCCGCCCTGAGTGAGCTGTCATCAGTCCGCCATTGTGTCAACTCTGACACAATCCCTGATTTACGTAAACGTGTCTATGTTCGCGATCCAGCTTCATCGACAGACGTTTTTACAAATCTTTGCAAATTACCTTTCCTAATAACCTGCTATTTACCAAGTTTCATGGCTGAAGCTAACAGTCTGCTCCTCACACCACAGAAGAGAGGGGCTGGGTCAGCAGAGCTCATTAGCATGCAAAGTAACATGGACTAACTTGAGGAAAACAGAGATAATTTTGTAAGTTACAGAGTTTTCATTAAGACCCTAAAGAATCATATCAATTTGTGGAAAATGGGCATCCCGTGGCCCCTTTAGGAGGACAGTGTGGTTTTAAAACTAACATCTTGAAATGTAATGGTTGGCTTGAAGTGTGCTTGTGGTATTGTGAACGTCACATGGTTTGTCTAACTGATGCAATAACATTCATACATTATAACAATTAGTTTGAGGGTCTTTGAAAGAGTTGATATAGTCGCGAACATCTGGTTTAGTCTGTAAAATGATACCATCTAAAAAATATAGAGATCAAACAGTCTCGTTTTCTTTCTCTTTGTCTTCCATAGACATTCTCTTAAAAGCTGTTTATTTTCTTAGACGGCTTGTTTTAAACAATGAGTGTTGGTTTTGTTGAGCCGCGCTCATTGTGATGTCACATACATGTTGAGTCAGTGTGTCACTGCATGTCATGCGTGAGATCTCACTCCCATGCGCTCTAACAGTCAGAACACGTTGTACCCAGCTGTGACACGTATGCAGTGCATTGTGGTATAAGAGCTCCTCACGTATTTGATGGTGGCGGCTGATTAGAGGCAACTTTTCCGTGAACGTGTTGAAAAACACAATATTATGCAGAGCTTTGTCAGTTAACCACAGTTTTTTAGTAACTTTTGTTTAATTGTAGTGTCCTTTTAAGTGTGTGATTAGATTTGATTTTTTCATGCACTGCTACTGGTAAATGTATTATTTCCCCTTCAACTTTCTTTTAACAAAAACGTTGCTTCTCAGCTTTTAATAGTCCTCAGTTTGAAGTTGCAGACCAGATTACTGCTGTTCTGGCATCTCTGGATATGATGGGATTCTTAGATTGAAATATTTATATCCATAATAGCTCAAATCTCGTCAGTAATCAGCAATGTAATCTCATTAGTTGTCACCTCCTTAATCACGACGTGAACAGGTGATGACAAGAAGATTAACTGATGAATTGTTTACTGTTGATTGCCCTTGATTGGAGAGATTTTAGGCGATGTTTTTCTGGGCCAAACATCATGTGAAAGCTGAAAATCTACCGAAAGCCTGTTGATCTAAGTCAACTGACTTCCACCACTTAATGTTGTTTACGTCATAGTTTCAGCAAAAGCATGTGGACGTTGTATATACATTAAGTTTATGTTCCTGTTGTAAACATACCCTTATTTTAGGAGAGCAGTTGAACTGGGTGGGAACTGGTGTTTAGAGTGTGTATTTGACAAAATCTGTCCTAAGTAGCTTGGGTATATTTGTAGCTAACCAACAATACATTATTGTGCCAAAAATCATTAGGATATCAACTAATGCTCATGTTCCATTGAAGATATTTTGTACATTTCCTACCGCATATATATCAAAACGTAATTTTTGATTAGTAATATGCATTGCTAAGAGCTTAATTTGGACAACTTTAAAGGTGATTTTCTCAATATTTAAAATCACGTCTCTTGGTAGGCTGGCAGGGACATTTTGCACAGCCATGTGCACAACTGTAAACAGCCCAAAGTCCTATTCCCATGTTTGGATTGACAATATCAGGAGTGTTGCAATTATGGACCATGATGAGATTGTTATGAAAATCACAATGCCACAAATAGCACGTCTGCAATGGCACAAGTGTGTTTCAAATAGCATGAGTAAGCCCTGTCTGCCGCAATATATCGGTAAACGGGACTTTCAGTCATGCTGTCAGTAATGCGGGGCATGTAGTGAGGAAAAGGCCCCCCTCTGCTCTAAAAATAGACCCCGTCCCACGCCCCAGAGCCGGAAGTGTGTTTGTGTGAGTGACCGATTTGCACATTTATCAATCTGCACCCACACTCCTCACCCCTCCTGTGTGATTGTTCGATATTAAAACAGAGGGAAGAGTTTGGGAAATGCTAAAGTGAGAAATGGGGAAGTCATTTCGGCCTGCAATCTGCCTGCGTGCTTTGCGTGCTCGGCATGTTCCCTCTCTCTCTCTCTGGGACACACAGAGAAAGGGAGGGGTGGAGGGAGAGGGAGAGAAAAGAACATAAAATTAGCCACACCTACCCTGAAAGGAAAGTGGGCAGGGTTTGAGCAGGACATGAAGCCAATCAACAGGCAGGGGTTTGTCCCGCAGCACCGCCCCCTGCCTCCTCCCAGCCTGTAAGTAGACGGGGGCCGGCACGGAAAAGGGTATTGCTCAACTTAAGAAGCGCACTGCCCCCACAGTGGTGTAGTTGGTGTTTATCCTTCACTCTTTTCTCTGCTAGACGCCTGCCATGAAGATCCAGGAGGCTCTAAGTGGCGCAGAGCCGTGTGACGATGTCCCTCGACTGGATCTGTCTACTCTGACGGACGACAGTAACTGGGCAGGTCAGTGTGTTTTTATATCTTTCTTTCTTTCTTTCAAATTCTCTCCCTCTCTCTCACTTTGCTGCTGCCTCTCTCTCTGCACATGGGCGGCAGCTGCAAGTCTGCCTTGCCCACATTGTGTCCTCATGCAGTGGATCTTATTAAGTCATTTAACAGAGGAAGAAGATTAGAAGCAGTCTGCAAGCTGTTTTGCTCTTCATGTTCTGCATATGCTCTTATGTTTAGTCTGGAGAGGCTTATTTTGCAGTGCTAGCAGTGGATTTTTCTTTGCATGTTCATTGTTAATATTGAGGTTGGAGCCGCAGCTTGAAGCTTCTTCAAAGCCCTGCAATGTCCTTTGAGAATTTTGACTCGGATGCCTCTGGGATTTATTGAGTTTGCACTGGATTCATCTGCGGTTCTTGCAGTTGCATGTTATTTTTTCCCCTCCCCACACTTCCCCTTTAGCTGAAATCCTGTTTTTTGTAAACACTAGACAGGCTATTGATTGCATATTTGTGCTTTTTTGGTTATTCATTCTTTAAGAGAAAATAAAACTTATTTTATATTTAATATAATGATTTATAGATTGCTAAAATATATATGCATGTTTATTGGTTTTTAATTGTACATTTTACTATATAAACAAATAGATTTGGGAGAAGGGAATATAGATTGTTGCACTTTGTTTATTCATCATATTCTTTAAGATAAAATAAAACTTATTTCATTTTAATGTATAAAAATATTATTTAGCATATTATTGTTTATTTTTCATGCCATCGGAGGTTTAATTTAATTTTAGTTTATAGAAAAATAAATTATTTGATATTTATAAAATAGGTTAATAACTAAGTATATAGCATATTGTTAGGAAATACATTGTATATATGTATATATATAATTTAATATTTTATATAATTTAATATAATGATTTATAGATTGCTAAAATATATATGCATGTTTATAGGTTTTTAATTTAAAATTTTACTGTATAAATAAATAGATAAAGGAAATATAGATTGTTGCACTTTGTTTATTCATCATATCTTTAAGATAAAATTAAACTTATTTCATTTTAATGCATAAAAATATTATTTAGCATATTATTGTTTATAGTTCATGCCATCGGAGATTTAATTTAATTTCAGTGTATGGATTAATAAATATAAATGACAGCACTTTTAGTTTAGATTTTGCTTATCTTTTTAAACTATAATTTTTCATGTAGAATTCAATTTAATTGTAGCGTATAGATTAATACAATAAAGATTTTTGGCATTAATATAATTAATTATCTGTGCCATAACACCATGTTTAATGCAGGCATCCCATTAAATCATTGATTTAATGCAATTTCACATCTGTTGCATTTCAGTCAAGTTTAGGATTCGCAGCATTTGTCATCTTCAGAGTTGGGACTAGAAACAAGCAGATGTTTAGCTTTACAATCGGAGCGCCTTATAGTCATAGCAACTGAAAAGTGAAACAGGAGGAGGTTTAAATCCAGGCCTCTGAGAGCTGTTGCTATGTGCACGTCACGTCTCAGCCTTTAAAACTTGCCATGCTTATGCACAATAGTCTCCCTTCCTGTTTCCTCTTCAGTTCGTGCTGCATGTGCCAGTTGTAGACTTGCACAAACATGCGCAAACACACCCCTTTTCGTGATGACCTTGGAATATTTGTAGTGTACGGTCTCGGTGTTTGAGGAGGAATAGCACATAGCATGCAGAGCTGCCCTGCTGAGAGGGTTGCCATGTTGATTCACAGTTACCCTTTACTTAATTGTAGTGCTTAATATTGTTGGCAGAATCTCTTTGCTGTAGAATGGACTTGTTCTATGGCACCCTCTACTGAGAGCTTTACTCAGCCGCGTACATAATGACATTTCTCGCTTGACACTTACGCTAAGATGGTCAAAACATCACTCTGTGGTTTTGCAAGGACTTCACTGAGACATTCCTGGGAGTGCGACGTGAGATATTTCCTCTAGGCACTGTTCTACTGCCTTGAGGTTTTTTTCCCCTGATGCATTTTAGTTTAGAATATGTACTGTGTAAAGTGCTATAATAGTGAATCTTTAATCCTTTTCAGGCCATTCAGCATAATGTTTGGTATGCAATGCAATCACATGACAACATGATAAAAAATGTGTTTTAGTGTGCTTTACAAATAAACAGACTCCTTCATTTTTTCCTTCATTTTTTTTGCTGCATATCCTAGCGATTTAGTTGATTATGCTATGACCTCATAGGAACATGATGAGAAAGGAACAATATTTATTTTGAAAAGTGCTATACAAATCAGTCATTTGAATAGTTTTGCGCAAATCCTAGCAATTATGTTAATCTTAATTACAGGTAACGTGATGAAAAAGGTAGCTTTGGGACCAGCACTTTCGAATAAATAAATTGGCTTATTTTAGGGGTAGTAGTGCATCTTTACCTAGTTATACCAAAGAATCACAGAAATTTTAGCTTAAGCTAAAGCTTAGAAAGCAAAAGCTAATTTTAGAACAGCGTTTTCAGTAATCAGTCATTTGAATTGTTGTGCAGTTAAACTAGTTATATTCGACGGATCCTAGCAATTATGTTTGTTATGTTGCTTCATCACAGATATCACGGTGAAATATATCAGCTTTATGTGCGGTAGAAAGCTTTAAAGCAAAAGCTGTGTGCATGGTACATTCTACAAATGTAAAAAAGTGGAAGAAAGTCACAGAAATGAAGCCGAACTGTTTCTGGAAGCCTTTGGTTGATTGAAAGGAGCTCACGCGACTGTAAAATACAGTTGTACTAAAAGCAAATTGTTGCTCCAGCTCATGGGAGTGGTCAAATGAGCGTTCAGGACGGTATGTAACATTGAGCTGCCAGACCTTTGTCCCACTGCGGCCTGTGCCAAAGCATATTGCGGTGACCCACTGTGGTGCCAAGAGGCAGCGGTTTGCCCATATGTTTGTCAGCTGTGCTTTCCACAATCTTATATCTTGCCCCCTGCATTTCTGCCTGTCTCCCTTTCTTGAGTCAAGATTTCCATGGGCCGTTATCTCAGTTGCGTCTTTTTCCTTTTGTCTTTCAGATTCTCACTTCTTTAGTGCCCCTTTCCTTGACTTTAAAAGCCTTTTAAAATCAAGTCACAATGAGGGTAAGGGCTGAGAACTGCTTTTGTTAACAACTTGATATCCCTGAGCTCCATCTCTCACTAGTGACCTTTAAACACTGCATGGAAATCCCATAAACCACCCCAAACTGGCATGTACCCACCTAGAATCTAACAACCTGCAGCTTTTGAGGACAGGCACAGTAATATATGCCTTTGTTTATGTCCGCAAGGGCCTTCTGAGACTTTTAGTGAAGGGCCATCTTGTGCTTGGATGCATTATGCCGGCTCAACAAAATGGCTCCAAATGCGCCATTAGGAAGAGGTCCACCTGACCCATTAGCTTCTCAAGCATGACCGTAACAAGCACATGACACAGTATAAAAAGTGCAAAGAAGCTGTGGGAATTCAGGCTCTACCAGATTGTTGCACAGCATTTTGGAAAGCATGTTGAGTTTTTGTGTGCATGGACTGAAGTGATGTTTTTTGACTGCAAAGCTCCATTCTTCTCTTAAAAAAAGTCTCTTGACGTGTAATGAAATGTTCTTTTTAGAGCTCAGTTGGTACATCAATAAAAAAGCTGTTTTTTGGATAATAACAAAAACATTGTTATTGTTTGCCTTAATGAACGTTGCCTTGTGCAAACACTCTTTTTACTTGCACTTCAGCGCTGTAAATACACCGTTTATAACAACAGATAAGATTGAGTTTGATCCTTCATGCATGCAGGCAACGTTGCAGTCGGGATTTATCGCAACATTCTTCTGGATGCCTCATTAAACTGTCCTGATCTTACTTTACATTCACGTCATCTGCGTAATAGATAAACAAAACATTCAGGTATTACAGCTTGCTACGTTACCTACATTAAGTAATTACCTGCAGTTTACGAAAACAATCTTCACAACACTCAGTTACAATGTCCTTTATTAGTCTACAATGAAAAGTACACATGTACTAAGTACTTAACAAAAAGGTGAACTCTACTTCTGTTTCTCAAAGATATAAACAGCTGGCTCAATTTTTGTGGTTTCAGCTAAAACGTTTGACCTCGAGAATGCCCAAAATAGCATCAAGGTCAGTAGAGTATCAGCCTAGTTAAAATTTAATATGTACCAAAACATTTGGCTATATCAACAAGGACTAAATCTGCCGTGTGGATGTCTTGTTGCCAGTTCTTCCCAGTTTTGCTTGCTACTTATCCAGACACGCTGCTTTGCAGTTTCCCTCCATATCAATGCATGCATGTTTGCGTGTTGACAGAACCAGTCCCCGCCTACTCGTCGTGGCAAAGGGAGAGTATGGACCGCGAAGAAGCTCGTCTGTCACCCCACGCTGGTGGCAAGCTAATTCGCCAGCTCCTGGAGGAGGACAGCGACCCAATGGTCTCGCCACGGTTCTATGCGTATGGTGATGGCCAGCAGTATCTGGATGACACTGAAGTTCCTCCATCTCCACCCAATGCCCACTCCTTTGTCAGGTAGAACCACAATTCTTGAAGATTTAATATGGTATGTTTTTTAGAGTGTGATTTTTATGATATTCTACATACAGTAGGCGAAGAAGTTCATCATTAGGCTCCTGTGATGATGATCGGGAAGAGCTCACTTCGGCCCAGCTTTCAAAGCGGATCCACGTACTCAAAAAGAAGATCAGGAGGTTCGAGGAGAAGTTTGAGGAGGAGCGTAAATACAGGGTGAGCAGTACATCTGATTGCATGACCCGCTTTTAATGCCTGCACTGATAAACCAATCCCATCATAAATAAGGAAGCAGCCTACTGCAAAAGATCAGTGCAAAATGAATGGCTACAGATACTGAGTTTATGTATTCTCTACAGCCTTCACACGGTGACAAAGCCGCCAATACAGAGGTTCTGCGGTGGATGAATGAACTGGCCAAGATGCGCAAAGATTTAAAAGGTATCAATTCCAAGAGCGATGATTACTGTTATGAAAGTGCTTTGAATCACTTAAGGCCATTGCTAATCCAACCTTAATAATTTTTTGTTAGTACAAAATGTCTCTGGTGTAATTTCTCATTAACCTTTGTGGGTTGGACCTACCAGGAAAACAACCCCTGATCTAATCTGCTCGGCTAATGGCTTGCAAAGTTCTTATAAACAAGTGGCTCCATGTTCTGGCTTCACAGATCACAAGTTGCTAAAGTCAGAAGAGGATTTGACACCCATCCCCCGGCAGCGCAGCAACACTCTTCCCAAGAGCTTTGGATCTCAGCTGGAGAAGAAACCCACTGAGACCAAAGCCCCCAAACCCCCTGTGGAGAGCACTCTAGAGGCAGTTATGAACAAGCTGCAGGAGAAACGCAAGGAGGCTGGCCGACCTGAAGACATTAAAGTGCGATTTTAAAGATTTTTGTTCTTTGTTTGACCCTTTTTGTTATAAACAAAAGCATGAAACTTAAAAATGTTATCCTTTGATTTTCTGTAGGACATGACCCGTGAGCAAATAGGAGCAGAAAAAGTGGCCCTTCAGAAAGCTCTATTATATTACGAGAGCATCCATGGGAGACCAGTGAGTATGCAATTCTTCAAAAAGTGCAATAAATTCACTTTCTGAATTAAAGAGGTTGATTTCAATGTCTCTCTTTCTTTTATCCTTTCTAGATCACCAAGAATGAGAGGCAGGTCATGAAGCCTCTATACGATAGGTACCGGCTCATCAAACAGATCCTCTGCAGAGCGTCTACCATTCCAGTCATTGTAAGTTCTGTTTTTACAACATTTTTCTTGCTTTCCCCTTTCCATTGTATCCCATTTAATATCCTCATTTACTGGAGAAACTGTTGAAGTAGGACTTAATATACAGCAGGAGTGTCCAGTCCTGCTTCTGGAGGGCCACAATCCTTCAGAGCTTAGCTCCTGTCTTAATCAAACACACCTGAACCAGTCAGGTCTTCACGATTACTTGAAAACATCAAGGCAGGTGTTTTGGGAAAGTTTGGACCCAAATTCTGCAGGGCATTGGCCTTCAAGGAGCAGAACTAAACACCCCTGGTGTAGTTACAGCCTGTGTTCCAAAACCTAGTGAGATGTATGCACTCCAAATGTTGAAGGCTGTTGCAAAAGATAGACAACTGACTTCACTTTGGCCATATTTAAGCCAGCGTGATTCCTCCGCAGAATAATGTAGCACCGTTAAGAAAATTAACCATGGTTTTACTACAAATAATACTAAAAGACAAAGGTTAACCATGGTAACCACAAATTAACCATATTTTTGCTAAACTAACCATAGTTTAACCATGGTATTTGTTATACAAATAGTAATCTTTCCTACAAAAAAAAACCACATTGCACTTTTACAATAGTAAAACCATGGTAAATTTTAGAAGGGACAAGATGGCCGACTAAGCAAGATAAATTTCATTCAGTATTATAAAGTATTCATACAAAAAAAATAGGCTATTTTAGCTAATACTTGTAGGTACTATGTATACTCATTCAAGTGTTGTCAGCTTAGCAACATGCTAACATAGCCTATTGAAACCTATTGAGTTTGCTGCCTATGTAGAGTCAGAGTGATCCAAATCAGTCACTTCCATGAGAGCTGCCCACGTAGGCAGTTGGCAGTGAGGCAGCTCACTAATTTTTGGGAAAAAAAGCTAATGCTTATCCGAGCCACGTTAGCACACAATAAGCTAGTGTTATAGTATTAAAGGCTAGCTAGCTGCCATTTCTGCTTTATTCTTAAAGTAAACTGTATGGATAAATCTCAAACAGTATTAGTAGAGGAAATAGCATTAACAATAGCACAATATAAGCATTTAGCTGGAGTATTGATGCGGTGGCAGTGCTGGGGCTTGTTAGTGTCGCTACGCCTGTCTTTAGCAAGAGCTCAAGAGAAGCTCACTGAGGTCATATCCTGTAGCTGGATATTTGCAACAGTATTCTTTATAATTCCTAAGTCTCTTACACTTAGCATTAAACAGCCATCCTGGTCACATTTCCTCACTGCTGATACAGTGTTTTCCCTCTGCTAAATGCAGAACGATATGTATGTGAAATACAGTAACAGAAAACACCCCAAGTGCTTGGAAATATTATATTGGTATGTTCCGGCTTATGTAACACAACATGGATATTATCATTATATAATACTTGTAATCCTGATTATATTTGGTGGAGCTTCTCTGTGCACTAATGAACTGTATTTTAGCTGTACCTTTTCCATTTCTCAGTTAATGAGAAATTAGATGCTGCTCCAGGTACATTTTTAATTAGCAACAGTTTAGGAGACCCATATGGCCAAAAACAATGGTTCCCAATCCTGGTCCTGGTCTATCAAGTCCTCAAATGTGCATTTCAGATAAAAGAGAACAGTGTTGAAGGGTCTCTTGGACCAGGATTGTGAAACATAGGTCTTCAACAGTCCCGGAGATCCACTATCCTAGCTAAGTATTGTTCCAATCAGCTCCAACACGCCTACCTGGTCAAGTCATCCTGAAAACCTTACTTAACTTGTTTAGATGTGTTTGATTATGGCTGAAGCTAAACCTTGTAGAACAGGGTCTCCAGGTACAAGGTTGAAGACCTCTGCCCTATAACAATTTTTTGAATTGCCACCTTCAGATTTCAAGGTTTATGTAACAAACCTTATAGTCCATTAGTGAGCCCCTGAGTGGAATGATGTGTAGTTTACCGGGTTGTAATGTCACTATTAACACCACCACAGGGCTCGCCTTCCAGCAAGCGCAGAGGCCCCCTGCTGCAGCCCATTATCGAGGGTGTACCAGCCCTATTCTTCAGCGACACCAAGGTGAAGAGCTCTTACTGCTCAACCAACCAGTGATTCGGCTGACCCACTTCCTTCCCCCCACTAGTTTTCTCATTTGCCTAATCATGAATCAGTAACTGCATGGGAGTGCTGTGAGATTCGACTCCTGCTGATTCCATTGCCTTTTGATCACACCCCTATTGGGATTTGTATGAAAAGAAACACTCGAATCGGTAACTCATGTAAGGCAGTGCACTAAATGCTCCAGTTGGAATGAATCTAATTTACTTCACTGCTGGAGCACTGATGCTTTTCATTTGTACTAACACTTATCACGACAGAAGCTTGATGCACACTGATTTCTAAATCTCAATCAGACCTGCCTTCTAAATCAGAGTTAGACTTGATACTGCTCAGTCATGCTAGTGTAAACTCTCGAGGTTAAGCTGCAGTGGAGCTAAACAGCACCATCTGCTCTTTTGCAGGAGGAGGAGGATGGCTCGGACGACGACAGCGACACCAGGACACAGTTCACTGTCACGGTTAAGCCGGAACTGAGCATGCTGGGACTTCTCGACCAGCTGGATGAGGACACAGATGGTTTCATCTCACCTGTTGATGAACTCTCGCCCTCCAAGAACACCACTGACATGAGATTGTCCAATTTGCATGCTGCTACCATGTAAGTATGAGGTTTAAAGATGAAAACCCGTGTTTTAGGGCGCTGACGCACAAAATGATACTTGAATGGACTGTGGAAAAAGTCGGAATATGGCAATTTGTAAAAAACGGCAAAAGTGATATATTCACATTGCATTATTGCTCTACGTTACTTGTTTTTCGCAACACTTGCGTGAATAATGGTATTTTATTTTATGAAACAAACTGAACATGTCAATAAGTTCTTTTCTGATTGGCTTGCTCAACAATGCCTCATTTTTCAAATGTTTAACTTGCACAGAAGATGCAGTTTATGCGAGTATCACGTTTGCGGCAATTGTGTCACCCAATTCACATCGTTTAAATTCTCCTTAAAATCCTCCTTAAAAACTAACCTGCAGTGTAAACCCAAATAAATCATGGAGACCATTGATTGAGGATTCTAGAGTCTATTTTAGAGTTTATGTTTAAGATAACTTATTTGAAAATGCAGCCCTAGTAAACCAGTGTGGTACAACACCTGGTAAAAGGGGTAAATTGTTTTAGACTTTTAGATGTGCGATGTAGCATTACTTTTCTTAACCCCTCGAAATAAAAGAATTTGCAACCCACAAATCTAGTGTGTAAGCGGCCCTAAAGACCTTTTACTTTTCTTGTGTTCATAATCCATGTTTTGTGGAGCTAGAAGGTCAAATATACAGTAAAAGTAATTAATAAGTTGTAGTTTAGAAGAATTAGTAAGAAGCAAAATGTTCAGTATTATGCAACAGTATAACAGTATTGAGACCATTGAAGCCTCAAATGATTACATTGTTGAATCCTAAAACTTTCCACTCCTTCTTAACCAAACACACAGGCAGGAACTTGTGGAGCAACTCCAGGAAGCCCGTGAAGAAAAGAAAAGAATCCGCAAAAACCTCCGGGACTTTGAGGATCAGTTCTTCAAACAGAACGGCAGGTAACAAAAACTTCCTCAATGCTTGTTTTCTTGCGCATGTATCTTCTCAAGCTTGAATCGGTCTATAGAGAGAGAGAAACGAAATCTTACAACTGAATGCTCTACATTTGCTGTTCCCATAGAAACGTGCAAAAGGAGGATCGCTCACCCTTGGCTGGAGAATACAATGAATACAAGCACATTAAAGCCAAGCTACGGTTGTTGGAAGTGCTCATCAGTAAAAGAGACTCCTCTAAGTTCATCTAGTGCTCAGCTGGAATTTACTCTACTAGCCAAACAAGGACCAGCCACTGCTATCCAAAGCAATATAGGGTGCACAAAGACACGTTCCTCTTTGTTATTGACTCATTACAGGCACATTTGGCTTTTGAAGGACGCCAAGACTTGCCTGCTTCACCAGATGTACAGTGCTGTTTGTTCCACTGTACAGCAAAAAGGACTTATGTTCTTCTTTGGATTTTTTTTTGCTTCGTCTATGAGACTGGATTTTTAGATTACTTGTGAATCTCTGAAGCCCAGAAGAATGTTTCTGCTATATTTTGCGTTGTATTATACGACGGTTCGTATCGATTTTGAGCTTTTTTTCTATATTAATATTGCTGTAATATAGAAACAACTGTGTTTTCGCAATCAGCTTTGAAGAACATTGAGATAACACGTCTTAAATCATTGGTGTATATACTTAGGGATGAGGAGAGTTTATCATTATAGGAACTTTTTGTCTTTGATGATTTGAAGAAGGTAACCGATTTGTGGAAGGAAGGCTCTCTCTGTATATTATTTTTTGCTCTTTACTGGTGCCACAATTCTATATTTTGAACATTAATGCTTCTGACAAAATGTATTATTTGTATGTTCGCCGTTAATCAAATTTCTTTCTTCCCCCACTAAGACCACTGACTGAGCTAGAGTTTAATTTACAAAAGAAATTACAAATGAACAACCGTAAGATTAAAATAATCTTTTGCCATTTTCTAATGTTGTAGAAACGCACAAAGGTACTATAATTCAGCTTTGTTATTTTGGTAGTGTTTTTTTCGTACTGGTCATCAAATGAAAGCCACTGTTTAACGGTGATGTGGGTGGATTGATTCCCCTCAAAATCATCTCTATTGTTAGCAAGCAATAGAAAGCAAAACTGTGGGGCCTCGCTGGGCATTTGCACCTCATAAATGCAGATGAAAATAGAGTGAGCACAAAACCCCCTTCTCTTATTCTCCAGATTGGAAAATTGTAGTGTGACCTTTGTTTTTACAGAACGTGATAAGGCTGATGGATAAAGACGAATACTGTGTGTACATTTTAGTACATGAGATTGTATTTGTATTTTGTATATATGATATAAAAAACTATTTTTTCTGAATATACTCGTGTTGGGTATTCATTTCGATGTCATTTAGTGAAAGAAAATGCCATGAGTTGAGGTGAAATAATTTTATTGTTCTGGAAAAAAATAGATAAAACAATATATTCCATTTGAAAGCTATAAAAGAAAATATACTTTACTAAAATAACAATGCATCAGTAGCCACTAAGAAGCCCTTGTTTGTATACATTGACAGAAAGGAATAAGTTGAATAGAAACACTTCTTTATATGACCTTCCATCAAGTACAAACAAATACACCTCATGCAGCTAGATGCAAAACACAGGCCACAGCAAACACCTCACCGTGGTCCTGACAGTCCTCTAACGTCCACCATATCTGAAAACCACAAAGGTAAGTCACTCTGAACCCATTTTCAATGCTCCACTCAGGTAGAAAACACAAGTATAAAGCAAATCCCCTTTACAGCATATGACCTTCCTGTGAAACGACAGGAAGGATTAAATTAAAAGCGGCAATGGATTGACCGGAAGAAGAACACAGCTGTTAGAATATTCACATTAGTTGGATTAAAACATAATTAAAATCCCATAACTAGTACGCGTACATCAACCAGTAGTTATTGCTGGATTTGTTCCTCAATGAAGTCTCAACCGATGTCACTTTAAGAGAAATACCAGATTTTTTTTACCCCATGGCTAAAGTATTTTTAAAAAGCAGCTTCAGCGTTCCGCCTGGACATGGCATGCTCATGCACGCCAATCATTAATAAGACATTTTATGCTAATGGCTTGCTACTGTACACAAAAGGAAAACCAGTGGAATGGATTCAGGAGGTGCGAAAATGCATAAAGGACTGAACTGGTGAAGCGTGGAAATAAACTGATTACTTGTTAAGTTAAACCCTTTATTGTATCGCACGAGTATCCAATCCTATTCCTGGAGTTTAGCGCCAATGCTAATTAAACACACCTGAACCAAATGTAATCAAGGTTTTCAGGATTACGTGAATCTTCCAGGCAGGTGTGTTGGGACAAGTTGGAGCTAAACTTTGTAGGACATTGGCCCTCCGGGATCAGGATTAGACATCCCAAATGTATTGGGTCTGTTCGGTGTACCGTTCTGTTACTTCTAACGCCTTTATCCCGGACGAGCCCCTGATTTGTCAAACTGGCAAAATAACAGCGGTGTCCAAGCTTGCTCTTGTTTCATTCCAACCAGTCCCATAACACCTGCCTGGAAGTTTTTAGTCAATCCAAAAATTTTGATTAGTGGGTTCAAGTGTGTTAGATTAGGGCTGGAGCTAAGCTCCTGCAGGACAGCAGCCCTTTAGAAACAGGTCTGGACACCTCAAGCAAAATAACGTGGTCTAGGCAAGAGCCACCCGTCGGTTTTAAAATCGGATTTAAAAATAATTGCATTTATAAAATATATAAAGAACGTCAAATTAATTTATTTTGCCAACAACTCAATCCTAATCTTTTATTTATTTAATTTATTTGTGTCATTTAAAAAATAGAATTTTTTATAACCAAAAAGCAAACAAACAAAGAAACGGTGCACATCTCAAGATTCAACCAAAAAAACAAGCAAGTCAGAGTCTGTGTGTAAAAATAAGAAAATAATAGATTTACTCATATGAGACTCAGGATGTGCTCGTCTGTGGTAAAATAAATGCAAGAGCAGCGTTCGTTTCCATTTCTCCACAGGTTTAAAGTGCAGTGTCGGCATACAGAAAGCGACCTCTGTAGATCCCTTTCAGACCAGACTGAAGCCCTCGTACTGCTCCACGGCTTGCGTGAGCCGGTGCCGCAGGGTCTCTTTGGTCTGGTAGCAGGGCATGTCCAGCATGTTATAGCAGGTGTGGGCCACAGGAAGGTAGTGCTCTTCTGCAGCAGTGGATTGGATGACGATGCGTAGACTGGCCATGCCGTGGATGGGGATGCGGTCACTGCCTGTCAAAAACACTGCAGGAAGGCAAAAGCATTTATTTGGTAGCAGTTGCATTAACACAAAAAAATAGTCCTATAGTATAATTATGCACTCAAACAGAAGTCACAGCTTACAATGTTGCCAAGTCTGTACTAGGCTACTTTTACACTATTGCCACGGACTGTTTTGTAGCAAGAGAGTTAAAGCAATTCCCACTCTCCAGGACTTTATTTCGCAGGAGGCAACCCCCGACCCCCGGGAAAAAATAAAATGGAAAAAAAAAATGACTGGGCTGGTTTTAAACAGCAATTGGGGTGGTTTTGTTCTGTAGACCTGGTAACCCTGTAGCATATCAAAGCAAGCAGCATTCTGTGAAAAGCTTGGTGTTGGTGCAGAATCTGCAAGGGGGAATGTTTCTGCCTTTTGTGAAATTCCTGATTTTGTGAATACCTTTTACATTGACTAGATGTTTACAATGAGCAATGGTAAACGTGACAGCACATCATGTTATGCGTTTACAATTTTACAGGAACATAGCCATTTTATTTTTTGATAGCCCTATAAAAAAATATAAAAAAAACCAACAAATACTTCTTTTTCCTTCATATGGTGACAAAACCAAGGCTATTATTGTTAACTGAAGCAAAGATGATCAATTTGATTAATTTATTATTGAATTCAAATATATAATTTATATATAAATATACACAAAAATAAGAAATGTTTCAATGGCAACGAAATGAAATACATTTTTGGCTGAAGCACTAAACTGACTAGAAATTAATAAGAATTTAACTGAATTAAAACTAAAATTTAATCTAAATATAAAAAAGCTAATAAAAAGGACAAACATAAAAAATTTAAATAGAATTAAAATAAAAACTGAAAATACATAGATAAAATTCTAAATATTAATAAAACAACATTGGACAAAACTTGTTTGTTCAAAATCTATTTTGACAGCCAAAACAAAATTTAGAAATATCTTGTTTAGAAGAGCCATAGTAAACTCTTCTGCATGGCTGCTACTAATGGATCCATCCAAACCTACAGGTCAGCTGTTTTTACAGTTGTTTTTTTGCAAACTTCAAGCAGTGTTTGGATTTCTTCGTTCTCTCTTCTGCAGTACAATGAGGATGGCACTATATATCATTCCACTTCTGGTCTGAACTGGTCTTTACTAGCTCTATATTAAGACAGTTTCATATAATGTGTACAATAGTACCAACCATTACAGTGTTGACTCCCACTTACATAAAAACTGTTTCTTCTTCTCCAATGGAAACTCATGAAACACCTCCCAAAACATCTTAACTGTAGGGTGTGACGCAGAGAACTCGCCCTTGTAGGAGGCATTCTGGGAGAAAAAAAGAAGAGATTAGGGCATTAACAGTGCATCTTAAAACTAAAGCACAGCTGTGTGAATTGTGTCCTACCTTCTCCATCTCCTCCCAGTTGTAGTTGTTGTTGCCCACCACCATGGCCATGAGCTCAGAGGGCTGGAAGAGAGAGAGAATCTCCCCACCACAGACCTTCAGGAAACCGCTGGAGAAGGCAGAATATTGCTCCTGTACGGCATCACTGAACACATACTGTAAATACGCCTGAACAAACTCCTTCCTGAGAGACAATCACAAAAAAAGACATTAAAGTGCTGTATATACTGTTTGCATCTAGCTTTTTTGATATCGGTGATCATGATGACAATTAGTCATTAGTTGTCTACATAATATATGTGTGTGCTGTGTATATAAAGACACACACAAACAGTATATATTTTGAAATGATGTACATAATATCATATATAAATATGCTTAATATATTAACGTAACATATTCTTCTTATTATATTATCTACATAGAAATATACACAAACATAGCATTATGTAAACAAAAACTTTTATTGTGGATGCGACTGATCAAATGCAATTACTTAAAGCGCTAAATTAATTATATATGGTAATATCTGTTGTATCGCCTTTTAAATCATGGTATTACAGTCATTTGATAAAGATAATGAATGTAATATAATGATAATTCTCCTTGCAATTTCTTTCTATTGATTTTATTTCACCTAGTGCAGGATGTACCTTGTTAGGACTAGGGATGTCAATTTTCGATAATTTCCACAATCAATTGTCATTTGAATTAACGATCAATTAATCTCGTAAAGCTTTGTTAATAAGAGAAATAACTGGTTAGCATTTATTATTTTACACCGCGAACATGCTTTTGGATTTATGCCGATCTGAATCAAGCCCTTTGATTGGATGGTTAAGATTTGTAATAATATTTGATTTCCCCCCACCCCCAAATCCTCACTGTCTAGATTCGCAGGTTAACTTTATTGTTGTTCATTTTTAATCATCATTTCCACATAATGTGGTAAACACGTGGGAATTAAAGACGAATAATTAGTTACTATCACTTAAAGTGTTCCCGCATTTAAGTTAAATCATAGATTTTCTCTGGAAAAGTTAATGAAAAATGGTCAGTAGCCACAAATTAATAAGTCCTAGGTAGAAATGAACAAGTTTTACGAATGAATACATCTGTGCTGTTTGCGTCGGCAATTCGTACGAGTGAGGTTGTACAAATTAGCCACCGTCTACACCAACACAGTCGCACGATCAATTCGTACTAATTCACTCGGGGTTAGGTTTAGGTCATTCGTACAAATCCATACGAATTGGCAAATCGTAAAATACGTATGATTTAGAAGAAATAGTATGAATTCGTACAAGTGAGGTTGTTCGAATCAGCCACCTCGTAAAATATGCATAAATTGTCGTGAGATCAGGTTGTCTGCGACAGTTTCGCGCGTGAGCCACGCGCACCCCAAAATGAAACCGATTAATCGACCATGATAGCTGTAATCGATTGCATCTCTTATCGACAATTAACCGATCATCGATTAATCAATGACATCCCTAGTTAGGACATTGTGTTATTAGTTTACCTATTATTAGTTTATCATCATCAGTGATGGTACCCTACATGCCTCTGAAAGGGAATGTTGAACTAGGAAACTGTTTGTAAAAATCTCCCCTTTAGGATCAATAAAGCATATCAGAGGAGTGTAATCCAGTGCACATATTCACATGCTCTAGTGCACAAGACCAAGTGAATTAAGACTGATAATCTGACCTGGGCTATAATCTCTTCAGGAGGTCATATATCAGTGTCAGGTCTGCTGGAGAACGTGATCTGAGTGTGTGTGTGTGTGGGAACAGGCCTTGATCTGGCCTCAAGATGACTGGCATTCTGCCTAATCTTACTGTCAGACAGCAGGACACACACACAAATAAAACACGCATATTTCAAACAAATCCCAATTTTTTAAACCATTTTCCTTTCCATATAATGTCAACTTAATATTTTTCCTGTAATATAACCTTAAAAGCAGCAACAATTCTTCATACATCACAAAGTGTGTGCATTTACATTTACTTTTGCCTGGATTTGTGTTTTGGATTGTTTTTGGATTTGCGTGTTGTCCCATCTGTTCCTGCAGCTACTGAAACCTTGCAATTTTTCCCCCACTGACAACACACACACACACACACGTACACACTCTCAGACACTGAAATATAGAGCACGGGCAGGGACAGCATGACCTCTTTCAGACCTTTATTTAAAGAGACACACACACACACACCTGTTTGTCTTGTCCACAGCAATGGTCTTCCCGCCCTGTACCAGCTCTTTAACCTCTGTGATCCCGTAATACTCTCTTGTAATCTGTGGTCACAGTTGTTACATTTTGTCAGTCAGCATTTTGGCTTGACCAACAACATTTTCCTCCAGTAAGTATGTCCATGACACATTCCACTGGGAAAGAATCACTGTTCCATATTTGTGCAAAAACATCTGATAAACATTAAGAAGTGCAGATTCACATTTTAAACAGGGTTGGGTGATATATTACAGTATATATATATATATATATATATATATATATAGAGAGAGAGAGAGAGAGAGAGAGAGAGTAAATGATGTCAGAATTTGGATTGTTTTGATATGTTGTTTAAAATTTGTGATATATTTGGAGCAGCGTTTTAATATTTTTACATGCTATTAGATTACTTATTCATATTTAATAATGTTGTAAGTTTTAGTCATTCTGTTTTGATTAAAATGTTTTATTTAGCTTTCATTTATTTTATTTTCCCAAGGCAACGTGTCAAATTTAATGTTTGTAATTTTATTAATTCACTTTTTGTTCCTCAATTACTAACAATTGTTTTTCACAGGTTTAGTTTAAGTTATATTCTCAGTAAAAACACTGATTTGAAAAGTCCTATTAGCTAAAAATCCGTTCTAGTTTATATTATGAAATAAAATATTTGTAATGAAAATATATATTTGATTAAACTTACATACCATGTATATTTTACTGTATATTGTCATATGTTGTTATATTGTAACATTATAATCAAATAGTACTGCATAGAAGTTATTTTCACATCCTTACACTGATTTATAATAAAAATAAGAACTTCATTAGCTAGTTCAGAGCCAATATTGCCAAAACATGAAAAATACCTATATGTTTTATTTTTATTGCCCTTTCCTAATTGTACATCATAAACCAAAAAACATCTGCGTAATGTCGTTCCATCATCCAACAGGAAAAGCTGACGGGACATATGGCAAATGAGCAAACGTTCTTCATCTTTCAGATTAAAAGCGAGCACATCAAATAAATGTCTTGGCAGAATCTGTGTGATATCGAGGACAGATTTAACTGAACTTATTTAGTTTCTTCATGATATGAATCATCAGTGATATTCCTCTAATCAGACAAACGCTCTTGATTTGGCCTGGCCTATTATGAGGGGTCGTCCGGCAACTTACTGCAAAGTTCAGACAGAAGGTCTCCTCCACATCGCCCTCATACTCCAGCAGCTGCTGAAGACTCCTGCAGACAGGTGAACACATATAATCACAAACAGTTCGTGAAACTCTGAAGCAGCACCTACAGTTTTGGAAAGTGTTCTCACTGATGATCTCTGGAGTCATCAAGAGGCATTTAATTGTCTTTTTTCTGCTGTAATCGCAGCTAAGAGCTCACCAGCTGCAGGATATAAAAGAAAACCCCTGGCTTACCCGAGCGGGACAGGGGCCACACATCAGCTCCTACTTTTAACAAATGACACTTTTCTGCCTATGACTCTATAATACCACATTTAAATCACAATGTTTGCAGAGATTTTTATATAAGCGGCCTCTCAGAATAAAGATTAAATCTCAAAACAAGAACCAGGACATGTTTATAGTTAGCTGCACAAATATATTAAAAAAAGGAAACGTCATTGTCATTTTTGACAAAAACACACACAAAAAAAAACATTTTAAAATAAAAATATAATAAAAAACTAAACTAAAATAAGTGAAATTATATAAAAATTAAGATTGTGTTGTAAAGGTTATACATTTTACAACCTACTTGCATTAAAAACTAAAATGCAACAACTATAATTAAAAAAGGGTTAATCTATGATTTGCTAGACACTATAACAATAGAGTTAACAATCTAGTTAACAACAACAACACAGTCCTATTAGGCACAAATCAGCTCATTTTATATTATAAAATAATATTTTATGACTACATTTTAGTAATATATTTTCTTATTAAATACACATTGTGTCAAATATTACTGTTTAATACCTATGTATTGTTGCTTAAATTTATAATATATTTTGTTTTTGTTTATGTCTTTTTTTGGTTCTTGCATTAATTTGATTTCGATTATTTAAATTTAATTATCAATTTCATGAGCAAAACAATTGATGGAACTGTTTTCCTTTTTATTGCTATCCTTTACAATCCCATTAATACATAAATCGCAAAAACCTAATTCAATTAAATTTCAATATATTCAAATTATGAAAATATGAAAACTACTAAACAGAGAAAAACTAAAATTAACAATCAAGTAAAAACAAACAATAATAAAAATATTAATTAAAAAGACTAAAATAAATAAACAAATACACACATACAATAAACAAATAAATACAACCAAAGTTCAGAACTTAAAATTATAACCCTGGTCTGTATTTGTGTATTTGGCATAGGCTGTTTATCCTAAAGTAGAAGCTGAGTATCCTTTTCAATTTGATGTTGCTGTAAATCTTTGTATTTGTTCCTGAGCTGCTGATGAGATTAAAACCATCCACGAGTGAATCCAACAATGTGCCAAACACATCTAACCGAGTGGAAACCAATTAATCCTGGATCCTTTTAAACGTATTAGCACACAATCAAATCATCCACCACAGGCGGCTGTGCAATATTTGCTGATGCTGGTCTTAAGAAAGTTATAATTGCCAGGTCAAGGTCTGCTGATGGCTGCTTTCATAAGATGACATGACTCCATAGATGAGGGGAGCAGCTTTGAAGCCGCAAACACGATTACAGACTTGAACCAGCCATCAACTCTTGGATGGCTTGTCTGCTTCTGCAAACAATTAGTGGTCTGATGGTGACTCACAAACTCAAGCGGTTCAAAAAAGCTTTTTTTGGTGGCTTTTAATTAAGGTTATATAAAAAAACAACCTGTTTATGTAACGCAGTGGCAAAGGACACAGAGTGCAAGGTGAAAAATTAGACAAAACAGTTCCTCTTCATTGGTCTGTGCAGTCCGTTTAGGACTTCGATTTCTCAGTAAAGCCTCAGGGGTCACAGGAAGTCCATTGATTTGGTCTAACTAGGGCTGTGATACAGTGGGAGTCTGTGGGAGGCCGAGCTGATTTGATTAGCGAGTGATGGCTTTCGGTGGAAAAACAACAACATGTTGCCTACAAGAGGTACAAGTTTAGATAAAAGATAGGGCTTAGTTTAAACAATCTGGATTCAGCACCTCGGATTGGATTGGATCCTGTTTGAAGTGATCTACCATCTCATACGGAGGGCAAAAAGTTTGTTTTTGGTGAACTCTGGTTTAAATTTGGGTCTTTATGATGTCCTTTTGGAACAACACTTTTGGATAAACAATGTAAAGTCAAGAAAAGTATCATGCTGCATACCTTCCCTCTGTAGGAGAAAGCTCTTTCAGGTCATCCAGTGAGGGCAAAACGTTTAGAAGCTTCTTGTAGAGTACCAGAGGAAAGTGCAAGTCCACCACAGTGGAGTTATAGATGGCCAAACCACAGATGATCCCGATCAGGTGGAACCAATTGTGCTCCACAAAACACTGCAATATAAACAAACAGGCACTTTTGCTTAATGCTGTCGCCCACCTTTCCATTGCAACCCTTTAATTACCAAAGAACGTCTGTCTACAAATAGATCTCTCCAGCAGAGAAAGTAAATGAAACTCATTATTAAATCATGTGTAGTCGTGTTTTGTACACAACCGAGGTGTTCTGGATGTCATCGCGCCGTAAAGAAATGCAGCAGGATCATCGGGTCTGCATGAAAACAGCTGAGCAGCCACAGATGTTTCAATATCAGCAGGCCAATAAGATTATCTGTTGATGTTCTCATTCACGTGGCCCTACAACTTATCATTTCAGCACTGGTTTAAGAAGTCAATATTTTTTTTGAATGGGCTTTTTCTGGTGAAGATATTGTCACGTTTTTGTTTTTGAAGACATTGAACGCATCAGTATTATCTCCTCTAGTGATTTTTTTTTAAAGGTTTACTTAAATAAATAGTAAAATAGTAAATAGTTCTATAATATTATATAAACATATTTTTTTTATTCAATTAATTTGAGATATTGTTTTTTATTATTTATATTTAAGAAATAGTAATAGTAATAGTAAACATAATTTGGTAAGAAATAAAATATTTTATATGGGCTTAAAAATTTTTTTTTTTCTCTCGTTATTTTATTGCATTATGATTTCAGTTATTAGAAATGTTTTTTGATTAATTCAATTGAATTTAACCATTAAAACAGAGTCTAGAAAAATTTGAATGGAAATATCAGAATCCAGAAAAATTAAAGCGGAATGCATTTTTGAAAAAAAATACAACTTTAATGCTTTAAAATTCATAAGAGCTGTGTTATTTCTGAAGATTATCGTGATAAACTAAAATAAACTTGCAAGAATCCTAAACTTTTGTTGGTCACAGAGCTTATTTTCTGCTATTATCCAGAAATTTTGTAGAGAGAACTATCCTGGCTGTCCTCACTGGAGCACTGCATTGTTACCTGTGAACAACAGCTATGAAGGACAAACGCAATTTAGGCTCTTCCTGTCATACGCTGCAACTGGAGTACAGTGCATATGCAAATGAACTTTTTTGCATTCAAATTATATCCTAGACATTTTATCACATCTTTTTTAGTATCCTAGTATTAAATTTAATTCTGTGATGATAACTAAGCTGAACTCACTTTATCAGAGAACCACAGCAGATTGGACTCTGAATACTGGGAGAACATGCCATAGATTGGATCCATCAGCTCTTTCAGCAGGAGCAGGAAGAACTCCTTAGTGACTCCTCCAGCATCCACAGCTTCCTCTCCATCAAAAATGACCTGCAATGATCAGAAAATCTCTGTTCCTCAATTTATGCATAATTGGGAGGTCTTGGCCAAAATATGCTACAATATGGAGCAGACATCTGTCTGCATTGGGATGATGAAAACAAACCTTAAGTGGCTTCTTTAAATCTACGTCATTGTAGACAGTGAGCTCCCGGAGAGCATCGCTGACTAAGTGGTTCCTTCGTACGTGAAGCACCAGGAAAGGGTTTCTTGCCAGCAAAGGTTCCATAGTCAACAGCATGAAGACGTTGTGCAAGTTAGCGCCACTTACTGCCATCTGAACAGTAATCAAGCAGGCAAAACTAGTCAAAGAGGCTGAATAATAACAGTTGAGAATCATAAATCACAGCGATTTCATAGCAGGTGGAGTAATTTCTCTGTATTCAGTCAGAAACCAATCATGGACATGGTATCATGGACTAATGGAATATGTACTCTTTGAGTTAGTGCTTTCAAATGATTAATCATGATTAATTGCATCCAAAATAAATATTTTTGTTTACATAATACACACACACACACACAAATCTATATGTATGCATTTATATATATATATAATATATATACACAGAGATGCATATTTATTATGTACAGTGGGTACAGAAAGTATTCAGACCCCCTTAAATTTTTCACTCTTTGTTATATTGCAGCCATTTACTAAAATACAAGTTCATTTTTTCCCTCATTAATGTACACACAGCACCCCACATTGACAGAAAAACACAGAATTGTTGACATCCTTACAGATTTATTCAAAAAGAAAAACATGGTCCTAAGTATTCAGACCTTTTGCTCAGTATTTTGCAAACTCCATGCAGGCTTTCATGTGTCTTGCACTGAGGAGAGGCTTCCGTTGGGTCACTCTGCCATAAAGCCCCGACTGGTGAAGGGCTGCAGTGATGGTTGACTTTCTACAACTTTCTCCCATCTCCGACTGCATCTCTGGAGCTCAGCCAGAGTGATCTTTGAGTTCTTCTTTACCTCTAGCTCAGTTTGGCCAGATGGCCAGCTCTAGGAATGGTTCTGGTCGTCCCAAACGTCTTCCATTTAAGGATTATGGAGGCCACTGTGCTCTTAGGAACCTTAAGTGCATCAGAATTTTTTTTGGTAACCTTGGCCAGATCTGTGCCTTGCCACAATTCTGTCTCTGAGCTCTTCAGTTAGTTCCTTTGACCTCATGATTCTCATTTGCTCTGACATGCATGATGAGTTGTAAGGCCTTACATAGACAGGTGTGTGGCTTTCCTAATCAAGTCCAATCAGTATAATCAAACACAGCTGGACTCAAATGAAGGTGCAGAACCATGTCAAGGATAATCAGAAGAAATGGACAGCACCTGAGTCACAGCAATGGATATTTGACCACGTGATATTTCTTTCTTTTTTAAAAAATCTGCAGAAATGTCAACAATTCTGTGTTTTTCTGTCAATGGGGTGCTGTGTGTACATTAATGAGGGAAAAAAATGAACCTAATTGATTTCAGCAAATGGCTGCAATATAACAAAGAGTGAAAAATTGAAGGGGATCTGAATACTTTCCGTACCCACTGTTTATATCTTTCATCGCAGGAATAAATTACATTTTAAAACATTCTCAAACAGAGAACAGCTAATTAAAACGTAAACATTTTACCTGCATTTGCAGCTCAGCATCAGTTTGCAGCACGGTTGTCTTGGCTTGCGCGTTCAATATGAACGGATAGGCACATAACGTGACAGAACCCTGGGAAATAAGATTCAGATGATCAAGCTGAGACCATCACAACCATCACAAAAAAAAATACATTAACATAGAGCTATAACTGAACATACCTGCACTGGAGGGTATCGCATTTTCTGAAACAAGACAAAACAATAAATTATGTTTTATTTCGCTTGGTATAAAAACAGAATATGTTTTTTTGTGAGTAATAAAATGTCATTTTCATTGCTCCTGTTCACATTAACATACAGCTTTTGCAGTTCATCTACAATAGGAAAATCTACGTATGTGCAGTGGTAAACGCACAATATCAGCTTTGCGCAGAAACCATTTGAGGTAGTCTTCCTGGATGTCCACCAGGGTGGCGATGTCAGGGATGTAGAAATGGTTGTATTCCACACGATGGGTTTTCAGATTGACCTGCACCAAAACATTTGGATCACTTGGTTTATCATTTAACAACGCAAACTAAATTACACAAGCTTGTCTGCAAAAACAGATTAAAACAGCAATTCAGCTCTAAAGCTGGGGAATATTCAATCAAATAGCTTATTAATTAGTTCATCATTTACTTATTAAAAGTGTTTTGATCTTCACTGCACCTTGTGTAGCTTCTCCAGCAGACGCAGGGCGGCGCTGGTGTAGCTCTCCAGAAACACAGGCATCAGGAGTGCCTTTCCGCCACTCAACAGAAACACAACTATGCTTTTGTACATCTCCACAAGTCTGGAGAAAAACTCGCAATCCATTAGAGACCACCAGTTATCTGAGAAACGGGAATAAAGTTCATTTCAAAAGCCCTTTTGACCTTGAACTCTGATCAATTTTGTAACTAAGCAAATAACTGTGTTGCTAGGCAGTGGGATATGCGCATACCAAGGACTTTACTGGGGTTGGCGTCCAGTCTGAGGATGGCAATGGCTAGAGGGATGGTGAGAGAGATGTAGTTTTTGGAGTCCTGGAGAGCGGGACATTCAGACAGGATCAGGTAGATCCGCATGGCCTCCACGTCAGGAGGAGAGCAGGGCAGCTGAGGGATCAGGAGACTCTCAAAGCTCTTTGTGGCCTACAAGAACACATTTACAGGCTTTTTATTATTAAAAATATATTTACACAGATACACATTGTTTTCTTTTTTCCTGAGGACAGTATTGAGTATGATGTCACTAAGCAGAAGATAATTAAAATCGCAATCAAAATCACAATTATTATAATTATTTTATATAGTGTACCACATATGAAAAAAAGAATATATATATATATATATATATATTATGTTATATAATATACATTATGTTTATATATTATGCTTAAGAATATAAATATATATACATGTCAATATTTTCTAAATATTTACTGTATGTGTGTGTATTTATGTACACATAATAAATATACACAGCGCACACACATATGTTATGCATCCAAACACTTTTACAGTTCACTTTTCACAGACATAAATTACATTTTTAAAACATTTGTAATGTTTAAATATAGAAATGTTACTTTAAATTGTAATAAGATTTCACAATAAATGCAGCCTTGGTGAGCATAAAAGACTTCCTAAAAAAAGCAACCTTTTGAGCAATAGTGTATAAAAAGAAGCAATGAATCCTTAAATTAGATTGAAAAGTATACCAACTTTCACCCAGGCTTTGGATGTTTTAGAAACCTGATGAAGTCTGCAGCAGAGTTACTGCCTTCCACGTATGCAGTGCTTTAAAGACCTAAATAAATAATGAGCTGAAGCCAACATTTCAAACGAACACACCTGATCCAAAAGCCTTGCGAAGGCTGGTTTCATCAGCGTCTCAAAAAGCAGCCTAACGGCATTGAAATCGATGCCCGGGACTTTGGGGTTGGTTTTGAAATGTCCATCATCACTGTAAAAACAGCAGGTGGAAATTAGCATCCAAATAGCTTGAAATAAGCCGTGAAGCTACACAGTATGAACTAATCGAATTTACTAATTCAAGATTTAAAAAATGGTCTGAATTAGTTACTATATCAGTTAAACATGTGATGTAGTATCTCCAAGCAATGCGGGGTCATGGCCTGGGAACTAGTTAAGGAGCAGATGAACAAAGAGATGGGTCTGAGGTGAGGAGATTTAAGGTCTTTCCTCTGCATTGCTCTTTATCTGTGTCTGTAATTCTGATGGGATGAAAGCAGGATCACACGCTGGGTGTAAATACAGAGCCGCAGGTGTTTAAGCCTGATGCTGATCCCAGTGAACCCCGCACACATGAGCACATGAAGCAGAGCCAGTGTATTTTGAGCATGTCAGGGTAAGATGACCGACCTATAATAAACGACCTGTCACACACCAAGACGTAGTCCAGTTTCACTGAGACGGCGAGATGTGTTTAACCTTAACATTCAATCAAATCAGATTCAGATTTCATTTGATTCTATTGATTAGACTGCTTCAGCTAAATCCAACTACCAGTTTCATCTGAAATTGACTCAACTTCTAATGTATTTCTAATGTTTTAATTAAACGTGGTTTTTCCGATTCATTATAGCTTAGTTTATTTGGATTTGAGACTCATTTCATATCAATTCAGCTACAATTTGAATCATCTAAAAAAGTAAATCATTTGAAATTGTTTAACTATTAATTGCTGTTTTGATTCAAATCAATTCGATCGGATCTGCAGCAAATAAATCAGGTTTGATAGATAGTTAACTCCAATTGCATTCAAGGTTAATTTTGGCACAATTGGACTTCATTTGATCCATTCCAGTCTATAAAAATAAAGCTGCACAGCCAGCAGTACAAATTTCTGAGCTATAGAAACCTCTACTCTACAAATGAATGAAATAAATCTAGAGCTCACTGTCTACTGGGACATGTCCTCAGCAGAGTTTTAATCACATACACAAAACTGCCGTTTAAAATGAAGATTTGACCTCACAGCCCATAATACCCCGCCTGAACACCAGCAACACCAGTTGTGCCTTATGTAAGCAGATAATCTCTTGAAATGTTTTCGGCTGCAGTGCAGATTATGAAGATGGAGGACTGCATCGGACTGAGGCAGAACGACTCTCTCATCAGATAAAGATATTCATCAAGTTCCATTTACTCTGTGAGAAAGACTGCTCTTTTACAGACAGAGCTGTAGCCAGGAGCTCTGCTGGTGTCTACAAAGAATTTTCCTACCGACGTGAAGCACAGGTCACCTACGGACCTAAAATCCCAAGTGCCCCGCTCTCTGTGGCGTCACCCTGTGTGCACATACACTTACTGTCAACGCAGAAACATCTCAATTGCTCACCTTTGGTCCAAAAAGCTGGCATTCCAACATGCAGCTGAGGAAAACAGGAGTATGATGTCACTAGATGGGGAGGAGTCAAGAGATAGAAATTCAGCATCAAAATAATACCTTTTTATACAGATACATCATAACTGACCTCATTTATTTAAAATATATCATTTCCATTTTTTTTGCCAATTTTTTTTACTTTACTTTCTATTTATTAAATAATCATTACTGCTATGAAGCAACACTGATAATAAAATAATATGTTTCCTGAGCAGCAAATAAGTATATTAGAATAATTTCCGAAGGATCATGTGACACTGACGACTGGAGTAATGATGCTGAAAATTCAGTTTTGAATTTAAAGGTCTGACCCTGGGTCATAAGGGTCATTTTTTGGAAATTGAGATTTGTTAGGATAGGACAACTCTGTTTGACTGAGACAACTATTTGACAAACTGGAATCTGACGGTGCAAAAAAAATCTAAATATTGAGAAATGTCTATAATTTGTCACAATATTTCCCAATATTACTGTTTTTACTATATATACACTAAATGCAGCATTGGTGGGCACTTCTGTTTAAATACAGACTAAATGATCGTGTATGTCATTCTAATACTTTTATTTTAAGATCTTTTATAATAAAATTTTGGCAGGTTCCAGCGAAGCCCCAGTCATAACTGTAATCAAACCGGATAACGTCACAAACTCACTTGGTGATGCTTGTATCACTGTTGTCATGGAGTTTGATCCTCCAGCTGTCCAGACTCTCAGAATTAATCAGAGCGATGCTTTTGGTGGTATTCATAATGCGGAAATCCTCAGCACAAAATGAACCCTGTTCTCAAACACACAAACAAACACTTACAAACATAACATTCGTGTAACATAAGTACAAACACAACAAGACGGTTTTAGCATTAACTGGTCTAATAAAGAAGAAATAAAACATATCACATGAGTGAAGACAACAGCAGTGTTTTTGGCATGTTCTGTAAACCCATTATATTAATGTAACGGCGCCACCATGTGGATAAGAGCATCTACTGACCTCCCAGCAGACACTTGTTTTTCTTTTTACAAGAGCAAATGTAAAACCGGCTAAATGTAAATATAAAACTCACTCAGAAGATAATAGCATGATTTATTGAATATTCTCGTAGAGGAAACAACCAGTAGAGCGCCAGCTGAATTGTTACGGAGCTCTAATGAAAATCAGCATGGTTACCTCCTTAGTAGACAACAACAGGAAATTGTGATCGCCTCCACTGTGAATTTTACGGATGGTGTAGCGCTCGCCTTCTGTAGAAGAAGAACATAAGTAGCTCTTTTTACACAGTAGTCATATAATAAGAAAGCATATGAAGAATGAGTGTTAGTTATCTATGTGTGTTATTAATCATTTCAAACTTATCAATAATTCTGGAATGGATACTAGGCACTTTTCTGCTAAAACAACTCAATTATTTCTATACTACCTGAATCTGAACGAGAACTAATAGACTCATTTACAAATTATTACTATTTTTACACATCCACACATACCAAATTGTGCATACAACCTATTGTGCGGTCATCAAAACAAAACACTCTCTCACACACACACCGAGGCCTCTGAAAGATCTAGCCGTCAGATGAATCACAAACCAAACTGCAGATACTCTTTAATGCTGTCTATTTATATCTGTCCATCCCTGCATGGTCTCTATAACAATCCCTTTCACTCCAGTTAGAGGACTAATTATTGACTCCCTCAACATAGCAGACCCTCTTTATCTGCTTCAGATGGAAAACCATTAAAGCATGCTTCTGCAAAACAAAACACTCAACTAGGGTGAAATTGTATGAGGGTTTTTCATTCACGGCCATGTACTAAAAGTGTGTTCAAATTTATCTGCATTCAAAAAGTGTGACTGATAATTATTTTTTTGCAATAGCTGATGCCTATTCTTTTAAAAATATTTATTTCTTCAAAAGAAAGTCCCATTAATAAGGAAGCCTGTTTGCGCCACGCAATAAAAAATTAAAAAGGTAATTGCGACTTTTTATCTCACAATTATGAGATATAAACTCACAAATGCAATCTACGAAATCAGAATTGTTACATAAAATGACAATAGTGAGATATAAAGTCAGAATTGTGTGATATAAACGTGCAATTCTGAGAAATAAACTCAGACTTTGTCAGAATTTGACATAAAGCCGCATCAGTTTTTTTCCCCCCTCAAACTCGTAATTATACTTTATAACTCGCAATTGGGAGTTTATATCTTTCAGAGAAAAAAAGTCAGAATTGCAACTTTATATCACACAGTTGTGTGTAAGAATTCCGAGATGCAAAGTGATTTTATAATAGCATATGCAATTCATACCATGCAATTCTGAGAAAAAAAAGTTACAATAACCTTTAATGCTTCTATACATTAAATGTTAAATATACTTTGCATGAAAAAAATCGTGGGGTCCGATTTACTAAACAGGGCATGTCAGCATGAGACAGCAATTTATATTAAATTCTGTGGTTGATCTACTGACAACGCACACATAAAAAAAACAGATGCAGCCAGATAATTACCAACAAAACCTACCAAGAGCAACACAAATGAGCAACTAATCACAGCCTTGTGAAGCTCAAAACGAAATGACACATTTTTAAATAATGCTGAAAATCAGTGAATTAACATTTGGCTGAACTGATTTGGATTATTTATTTAATCCATTCGACATGAACATACTCATGTGTGTATTTCCGATGCACAGAGGTTGGATGTTCCTCACAGGAAGCGGGCTCTTAGCATTGCCTCTGAGGCCTGTGCCCAGCTGGCCCTGAGTGTTGCAGCCGAAAGCATAAACCAGACCAGTGGAGGGAACGAATGCCAAGGTGTGGTGCCTGTGACGTACACACAGAGATATGCTGTCAAATATTTATCTGATGACTGCATGTACAAAATGAGGTATTTATTAACCAGACCAACTATTGCATGTTGAAGAGAAGTTACGGAAGTATGGAAGAGCATAATTGCTATTCTGCAATAAATGGCCCTGTACTTAGCGCAATGTAAATCACTTCGGATACAAGAGTGTGACTACATAGTTAAAAAATATGCTTACATCATAATTCTGGTCCTGCAACTTTTGTCACAAAGCAAAACACACGACTGCATAAAACAGTTTTAATAATTATTTACTGTATACTAATGGTTAATGGATAGAATTTTCATTTTTGGGTGAACTATCCCTTTAACATACTGTATATGGTTTTTCAGTGGTTGCTGATTTCAAAATCACAATTTATTTTTTAAACTGTTTTTTCTAATTTACACCACAGGTAAAAAGTGTAGGGAGATTAAAATATATTTCTGAAAGAGCTTATGGTCACCAAGGCTGCAATTACTCAACCAAAAATACAGCAAAAATATTTTACATTTAATTAAATGAATTACATTTTTTAATTTAAAAATTTACCAGCATTAATCCTCCAGACTTAAGTGTCACACAAACATGTGCTGTGTTAACCATTATATGTTTTTCAGGATTCTCTGATAGATAGAAATCTCCTTTCAAAAAAGGAAAAGAAAGTATTTATTTAAAATAGAAATATTTTGTAACATTATAAATGATGTTACTGTCCCTTTTGATCAATCTAATGCTGAAAAATATGTGCATTATCCATAGAGTGTTAGTAATGACACAAAATAAAGCGAACACTAAAGGAAATCAGCAAACCTAAAAGAGATGGACACCAAAATGTGCATCTTGTCTAGTGCATATACTTACCGCCCACAAGCGATCTGAGACACCTCAGTGCCCATGAGCTCCATAACTCTGCGTGGAAGAGGCTCGTTTCTGGTGGAATCGTGGCCCAGCTGTCCTCTTGAACCATTTCCAAATGTGAACAGACCCCCCTCCTGAAGAAAACACAATTTTCAATGCTCAGGATTTAAAAAATGACAAATACAAATCGAACAACTCTCCATATTAACCTACTATAGTTCTATAACTCTTATCAAAACATTTTCAGCCTAACTAAAATAAGAATAACGATTAAAATAACGGATGCTCAAATAACAAACTCTCAAATTCAGACTCTTACATTTGGATACATATTGCTAAAGTGCAACAGTATCATGCATTAATAGCCAGGTCGATTGTGTATGTACTATATGGATCCAAACCTTTGTCAAGGCTGCAGTGTGCTCCTCTCCACAGCTGATGTACACCACCTTCTGTGACCGCAGGAACTTGATGTGACAGGGAACAGCCCGGTCTATGAGATCATAGACAAAAATTAAATCCTATTCAATTTAGACACAAAGTTAAACGCTATACAAGTAAGTCCATTTCAGAATTCACACCCGCAGCCGCTGGTTTGGTTAGATCAGCGTGTGTGTTTTACCTTGCTCATCGTTGAGGCCCAGCTGCCCAGCGCTGTTCTTCCCCCAGCCGAACACGGCTCCGGACAGCGACAGGGCGAAGCTGTGGTCTCCTCCAGCGCTGACCTGAGCCAGCGGGATCCCACACAGAGATTTGAGCGGCTGAGGAGACAGAGTGCTCGGCTCTCCCTTCCCTAAACCCAGCTGACCGCTGGAGTTCTCACCCCATACAAACAGCTGACCATCTGAGACGAGGAGGACCTCATTTACTGGCACAGCACAAAACAAAACTATCGATAAATCAGTGAAAGTACCTCAGTACTGCGCTTACCTTTTGAAAGTGCTATGCAGTGTTGGTTGCCACACATTACTTGTGAGATTCGCTGCTCGCATAACTTTTTAATCAACCTAAAGAAATAAATACACTTCATTAAGAAAGCAAGTTCCGGACTAGTGCACCATGTTAAACACCCAAAATGCATAAATATATACATATTAAGGTACAGTAGAAGTGATTTTCTTCTGCATGAATTGTGGGAGAAAATCTGCGAAATTTTAAATCTCAATTTAAAAGCTGAAATTCAAAGGGGAACAATGAGCAATTTACCTACATTCTCAACCATTTTTTTTTTTTTTTAGAAATGATGAATAATTGTATATCTTTATTAGTGCTGTCAAACAATTAATTGCAAATAATCACATCCAAAATCAATTTTTGCTTGCATAATGCGTGCATGTGTCTTGTGTATATTTATTATGTATTTATAATAAAAAAAGCTAATATTTTGAAATATTTATATTCATATAATTTATATCGTATGCATTTATTATGCAATATTTTTTCTAAATGCATATATGCACGTGTGTGCATTTATATGTATACAACAAATATGCAGCACACACACATTATCTAATAAAAACGCTTATTTTATTATTCACAATTAATCATTTGACAGCGCTCATTTTTATATAATAATCAAAATTATGTATTTTGAGGGAGCTACACATCTGTGCAAAATCCACTGCAGAAGCTTTTATATGAATAAATATTAATATCCCAGAAGTACCTTCTTCCTTGTTGCATAACCACTTATTAATTTTTCATAGTTTCTGAAGCGATTGTGGGGGGAGACCTGCAATTTTGTGGACAGGGTTTTATTTTTTTAGTTTTAGTATTTTTTTATGCATTAATGGATTAATTAACTGAGAGGAAAAGTTATTGAAAACAAAAACATACAGGAAAGTCATTTAGCATTATGAAAAAGGCTCCGAGCAGGTGGATGCATTGTTGTAATGTAATGTTGTAAAAAGTTATATACCGTGACGACTTTATGGTAAAGGAATCTGAGAGTATTGCACTATTATTGGTAGCTATTGGAAGCATTATCAAAATATCTTAAATATTTTAAAAAGAAATTCCTAGTTTACCGGCTGAGATGCGATGCCAGTGGCCTTGATCCCTACCACAAAACCAAATAATAACCCTTAATCATTAACTCGCTCTGGCCACATTGCACTTGTGAAATCATTCAAATAACAAGGAAAGCGATGTTCGCATTCAAATGAAGGGCTGCGTGTCAGGAAATGTTTTTTCATCTGTTGTGGGTTATTCAGCAGTACTAGAGCAACAACAGAACAGAAGAGCTTTCAGTAATAGCACATTATAACTATCATTAAGTCCAAATCACTTGCGTTCGGGAGCCCCCTGTGGTCTGAAAGGCCCCATACAGGGACCCCCTCATGAGCACAAGGCAATTAAATCCTCATTAGATTCCCCTATCTGGAGCAGACGTTACAACGCAAAGGAAGCAGCATCTGAAAAAGCACTTCCACCACAAAAAGGGGCCGCATAAATGTAATAACAGGAAGCAAAGCATCACATGCTTGAAATATTTTACCTGGGCACGCGGACCGCCTCTTCAGCCGTACCCAGACCGAGCTGTCCTCCTTCTCCGGCCCCCCAGGCAAACACCTGCCCCTGCTCGTTCACTGCCAGAGAGTGAGTCTGCCCACACGAAACACCGGCGATCTTCTGAGCATCCAGAGCTCCTACCAGCTCTATCAGAAACACCCAACAGCCATTAGATTACAACAGCACTCTCCACAACCGATGATTGTTCATATCCTACGCGCCGTACGGTTCACTGCAGACACTGCTAGATCTGTTCTGTGCTCTAAAAAAAGTTTCTGATGTTTTTGAAAGATTAAAATATTCGAAACCAATGTACCTACCCTTTGTCTATTTTACATAAATGATGTTATTTCAAACAATGTGTTTAAGGATCATTAAAAATAGGGTTCATCCAAAATATTTTTATGATAATCATAAGAAATGTTTCTAAAGCAGAATATGAGAACGATTTCTGCAGATTCGTGTGAGAAGCTTCAGCTTTGCATTACCGAAAAAAATACATTTTAAAATATATTCAAATATTTTACTTATATTTGACAGTTTTACTGTATTTTTGATCACATAAACGCATCCTTGACGAGCATCAAAGACTGAATAGCGAAGGCGGGTAGTGTTTATTCACAGAACTAGTTGTGTGGCATCTCGTCTCGCCGAGCTGTCACAAAATAGCACAGGCTTAATTGAAACCAAAAACGAAAAAAAAAAAAAATCCCCTTTAGGGTGTGAGTGTGGTAAAACCAAACCGAATGACTGCTTAACCAAAACAATAACTTCTCGAAAAATATATGTAGGGCATTCCAACTAATACTGTGTGAAAACATGTTCCTAGCAAAAGCTTTTCACAATATCACCTACAAGCATCTGAATCTATATAATCTGCAAACCTTATGGTAAAAAAAAAAATTCATAATTGCTTAACATCAAGAATGAGAACTTATATATAAAAGAAAGAATAAAACCTCGCCAGAATGCATTTCCACAATGATACATTTAATAGAAACCAATACAATATGAATCATTCAACGCATTAGATTCTGTTCCTGGTTTCTGTGCTGGACATTCAGCACATTCATTTCTCATGTATGAGCTACTTTCTTGGCTTCGTCTACACATCCCTCATACCAACTCTCATAACAGGACCTTCTATCGCACAAACGGTGCTATCTTATTAGCACAGACATGTGAGAGTCCGTCTGCTGCTTGGAATTGTTTTCTTATAAACCGGATTAGCAGCCCCGGACTGTTGAGTCCCAGCGCATGATGGATAAAACAAGATCTGCTGTCATCAATGACTGTAACTGCAGTTTAATACTGTGCAATAATAATAGCCTGATCAAACAAGCAAGCCTTTATAGGACTACATCCAGGGCAGATGATTGGCTTAAATCATATTTAGATTTTAAGTGTGCCAATAGACAGTCAAACCAAAATTTATTCAGACACCTTTAACATTTCTCACAGTTTATTCACTATAGTTTAGAAAACAGTTATATATATATATACATATCATCTACAGTTAACTTTATTTTGCTTTCCACACTATAGTGTCCAAAATTGTATTAAAAATTGGTAATACTTCAGAATAGGTAACACTTGTTAACTATTAACTACGACTTTTTCCTCAATACATTTTTATTTGCTGCTTATTAATAGTTAGTAAGTTTACGAATGTATAGGAATGTATAATAAGTCATTAACATGTGCTTAATTAGCATTAACAAATGGCTAATATTCTAGTAATATGCATGCTAATAAGCAACTAATAGGTTTAAACATAAAATCCTAATATCGGAGTCTATTTGTTGGGATGTCACATGCTTTTTGGAGAGATATGAGCATCGGTTTATGTCAGTTACCTGGCCTCCATCCTCCCTTTTCATGGCCCAGCTGACCGCAGTTGTTGGAACCACAGGCGTAAACGCTCCCATCATGCAACAGGAAAAGTGAGTGTTGGCTGCCGCACGCAACTTCTTTAAGACCCCTCCCGTCAAACATGCAACAGCTCCTCGGCTCAAAGACAAACCCCTCCGACGCCCCGACTCCCAGCTGACCCGAAGCACTGCTTCCCCAGCACAACATCATGATTCACACATAAAGAGGGAGACAGATGGAAGGGTCCGGAATCAGGGAGAGCTCCTAGGCTGTACCGCCTTGCCGCCTCCGCCTGTACGTGACGGATCTGGAACAGAACGAAAAGTCTGGCATGAGACGCTAGAAAGCATATAGGTGAGAAATCAGTAGAGGGAAAGGGAAGAGGTCACACCCCATTCCTCTTTCCAATTTGGGCAGTGTGTGTGTGTGTGTGTAAATGACAGCTAGTGTGGACGGCCCGGGCCCTTGAGACAAGAATGCAGATCATAAACCACTTGGTGCGGTTAAATAAAACCACGGATTTCCTAATCCATCTGTCTAACTCCAAAACCTACCGAATCATCACAATTCATTGCATTCACTTTGTAAAACATGTACAAGTGGGCGTTTATGTCAAGGCAGGAGCTTTGTGTACTCCGTTATCATACTACGACTGAAATATTTTAACATGTTAGTGAGTTATTAGTAACATGCAATTATTTGAACGTACTTGGCACGTTCTAAAAGTTAGAGTTAAATTCAGGCTATAATGTATGTTCAAACTGAATTTATGGTGAAGGTAGGTAGGTTATGCATTATAAAAGAGTCATTTCTGGGAAATCAAAGGCATGTCCTAAACACTTTTCAGCAGCTAATTAGTGAATTTACGAATTTAATTAATGGGGCATTATAGGCACTTTCTGAAATAATGTTATAATTAAAATATCATATTATCTTTTTTTTTTTAAGCATTTTTCCCAAAACAATTCTGAGAGTTCCCAGCAATAGTTGGCTGACTAAGGACGCTTTTGGGAGGGAGACGCACACCTGAAGTTTTGAACCGAATTCTGTCTAATTCAGTGCCATGTATCATACTGTACGATCAAGTTAAATTCATAACAAAGGCAAATTTTGGACCATTCAAATCTACCGTTAAAATTACATTTTTAAACAGACGTGTGAACGACTTTGCATTCTACTGGTGCGTTCTGAAACTTCGAATCGAATTCTAGAATAAATGCAGGATATACGTTCTGAACATTAGAATCTGATTTTGAACGGAAACATTTTGATATTTATAAACAGGCACTCCTGTACGCTCGAATATATTCTCTATAGAATAATAGGAGTGTTCCGAAAATTCGAATCTAATGTCTGGGGAAGGGTCGTGTTCGAAACGTTCGATAACTGTTGGAACGTCATAGAGATAACACGTTATTGTACACGTATGCGTTCCGAACATTCGACTCTGTAACGTTAGTAACGTGTTATTGGAGCGTTCTGAAAGTTCAACATTCAAATCGATTTTGGGAACGTCATGGGCGTTTTCCGCGACGTTCTAATCAAAAGTGCCTCAGAAATCTCAGAAATGTCTAGGTTTAGAAACTGCAGAAATCTTCCATACCTGGGTCCAGTCCAATCTGGGTTCGGCCTGTAAAAACTAACGTTAGCCTGACACCTTTCATGTCTTTAATAAGCCAAAACATGACGTAATTCATATCCTCCAGATACTAATACTCAAACACATCGTCGGACTGTACATGCGTTAAATACAGTAACTTACCTCGATACTAATATTCAGGATAATATCAGGACAAACTGGCACATAACTGCGCACTGACACTCACTAAACTGTCATCACGCAAAGGCAGTCCCTTTCTAACACAAGTCAATAATAACCAGGTATTCAGGGAGACGAGTTAAAGCAAATGATGTTACCTGGTAATATGCATTTCGCCTCCTGTTTATTTTGACCGTGTATTATTGGAATGGTTTCAGTTTAATGGTTCCGACAAAAACAAGGAAGTTACGACTCAGATTACGGCGTCACTGATCGTCACGTGACTGCTGTCAACCAGCTTTGATAGTGTTTGAGTCACTAGAGGGCAGTGACGTGCACATCAGTTAATATATTTATCAACAAACGCAGATTTGGAGATTGATTTGATTTAAAGTTTTGGCATCAGTAATTGTGCACGAAATAGCAAAGTGCTTTTTCAGATGTAAAAGGTCAAGATTAATTAATAATAAAATGTTGAAAATATGATTATCTTCTACATCTGAGAGGAGAGGAAAAAACTCAAAAACTCACACTTCTTTTTCTAAGGTTTATTATGATTTATTTTCTTATTTAATCTTGCTTTAAAATAAATAATATTTTAAAATAAAAGTTAACATTTAAAATAAATAAAAGATAGTTACAATATATTAAGAAACTTTAAAATTAAGTTCATAAAGCCAACACATTACAGAAATTAGAGAATTTAAAAAATAACCTTCTCTGGTAGTGGATATCAATGTAAACTTTGTATTTTCCTATTTTCACACATAGAAGTTCTTACAACAAACCCCAATCTCCCTTATATTTAGAAAATTACTGCCAAGAAAGATACATAAAACTTTTGAGTTTTATGTATAAAAATTTTTAGTTAGTGTACTCCAGTTTGTGCCTCATTCTTCCCAGAACCCCCTCTTGTGGTTGATGGCTTCAATTACTTTAGCCTTTAACGTCTCCTTGCTCTCATAAACAGGAAGTTCTAAGAGAGCATGGCAGGTGAGGGCCTGAGGTAGATGGTCCTGAGTAGACTTGAACAGGGGTCTCACTCTCATCTTCACCGCACTCATACCCAGAATAGGCACTTTCTCAAACCCTGTCAGGAACACTATGAGAAAAAAAAGTACAATTGTAAGAGCAGCTTTTTTAATTTTAACACAACTGTGCGCTTCACTAGTGAACTTACACAGAAAGGCCTTCTTCTCATTTGCTGTCAGTTCATCAAACACCTCCCAGAATGAGATGATGGTTGGATGCTCAGCATAAAATGATCCTTCATATGTAGTGTTCTATTAATTAAAAAGAATATGTGTAATCAATATTACGTGTTCACATTGCGTCAAGTGCATAGTATTTATGATATGTCTGTTTGAGATACAGTATGTATTGGCATGGACCTGTTTGAGTATGTCCCAGTCATATTCCTCATTGCCCACCAAGACATCTCTCAGCTCCTCTGGTTCAAACATCTCTACTATGCATCTGTCACACGCATTGAAGAAGCCTTTCTTGAATTTTTCAAACACTTCTTCCACTGATTTATTCAGGATATAATCCACATACTTGTCCACATAGTGTTCTCTGTTGCAGAGTAAAAAAAATATGTTTTGCTTACTAAGATTATTTTGGTATCTATTGATATATATATATATATATATATATATATATATGGAAATGTACTACATTATACATTACATTATACATTTAAATATATATATATATATATATATATATATATAAAAATAAAAAAGTCCTGACCTGTTAGAATTTGTCACCTTTTTTCCTGGCACAGCTGGATCCAGTTCGACTTCTATCCCATTCCATTCAATCTTATGTATAAAGAGAAAAAAAATAATTTTCAAGAAATAACGGGTCTCATTCACTCAATAAAATAATAGAAATGTATGGGGAAAAAAATGAAGAAAACTGAAATCATACATATGCAAAACTCACCTTAACATGTTAAGATTACATTTTATACCTACATATTTAAAATCTTATTTCATCATAAATAAGTAAAGAAAGAAATAGTGAGGATCCCTTTGCATAAAAATGTAGTTAAATGTATGTACAGCTGGATAATGACACATTTGGACTGTTTTATGCAAAGTACATAAAAATAAACTTACCGTGTAGTACATTTCCATTTCCTCAACATCATCGCTGTAGTTTAGGGTGTACTGCAAACTCCTGAGAACATCATGATTCAGATTCATTTAACAATGTTGGTCGATATGTTATAAGACAGCAGCACATTCATGCTTACCTTTTAGCAGTGTGATACAAAAATATACCAAGAAAATCAAGATAACGTTAACTGTACAAACACTCACTTGCCAAGAACTCGATCAAACTCTACCAAGTCTTCAAGAGATGGTTTAACATTGAGAAGTTTCTTGAACAAGGCTAAAGGAAACGGCAGATGCACTACAGAGTTGTTGTTGAAGGCCAAGCCACACAGAATCCCGAACAGGAAGTACTTTTCCTTCTCCACCCTGAGCTGATCGCAAATACATGTGAATATATGTAACCTGATTTAACTAAACTTCATTACATTTGCATCTTTAGTTTGGCCTATTGAAAAAAGTGTTTGTCTTACCTGTGCTGGGAACCAGATCATAGTTTGGTTATAATTGTAAATGAACATCTGAGACACTGGGGCACAAAGCTCTTTAAACACGTTGTGAAAAAAGTCCCTCTTGTTGACATCTGTTTTTCTCAAATCCTCTGTGTAAAATACCTGTGTAAGATAACCAAAAGCATTCATACGGCAGCTCATAACTCTGGTCCTGTCTTGGTTTGAAAATAAAAAGTACACCCTGTATGTTATCAAATCAAAGCTTCACATTGTTCTCTTTTCTTACCGACAGAAAAAAGTTTCTGAGATGTTCCGGAGCAGCCTTTCTTAGCAAAGAGAAACTGTCCTCCACCAGCGCTGTGCGTCTCAGAACCACCTCATAGCCACCCTACAATTAAAATATTTCATTCTGTGATAAAAAAAAAAAAAACACATTCCCAGGAAATATTTTGAAGGTGCAAAAAGAATTACCTGCCATCCTTTGTTCTTCATATATCCACATTTGGCCTCTAGGTTAAATATGCACGGATGTGATATGAGATTTTTTAAGATTGCCTAAAACAAAAGAAATCGAAAGCATCATGTCAGTTGATCTGAAATTTGGACGCTTATCATAAAAGATACGGCCAAATGCCATCAGTGCTCACATTATAGTTTTGCTGGTTTGTCACTGCTTGGATTTGGACATTCCAGTAGTTATTTATATCGTCATTGATGGTTTCCAGCTGTTGATTTTGGGGGAAAAAATGTCTCTATTAATTTTGGTTTTCCTCTAAAAGTGTTTATTGTAAGCTGGAATTAATTTTTGAATAGTATATTAATACTGACAATATCAGCAGATAGCTTTAGTGGACTTAAATCTAATCTAAATGTGTTTATGTGCACTGTATGTTTTGAATAACTTCATTTTTGTATGACAAATACAGTGATTGCTTCCATATTTATTGTTGCCAATCAAAAAGATATACTGTAGATGATTTTGTATAATTATCAACCAAAGGCCCATATTCAGATAAAAACTATAATCATAAAAAGCACATATACACAATATTTTGGTTCTCACCACATCTAGCAGATCATTGATCTCATTAATGATGAAATCACTCTTTCTGATGTGTCTGTGGGAACTGCAGCAGACCTTCACAAAGACAATGAAATGTATGCAAATTCATGCAAATTAAAGCTAAAATATTTTTTTCTGTTATATACATACAAGTACATAATAAAGGCACCTTATAGAGCATCTGAAGGCATTCCAGCAGGTGTGTTATGATGCCCATATTCATATTGTTAGCAACAATCTCGCCAAACAAATAAGCTGAAGCTTTTTTAAATAACTTCACCAGGCCTTTGAGCCAATCATCAGGGAGTTTGGACCAGTACTTCTCTGAGAACATAACATAAAAATACTTAAATACAATAACGACAACAACACAACAACTCAAAATGTTGCCATCTTTACCTAACACCCTGCGAGCATCAGGAGCCAGATGAACGATTTTGGAGGCCAGCGCTTCAGAGAGTTTGATTCTTTGTTGTTTCTGGAGATGCCTGATAAGTTCAGGGAGGATAAGATAAACTCTCAGTGATTCCACACCAAATGGATTTGGATTCAGAGATGGTAGCAGTCTCTGCTGAACCACTTTCCTTATCTAAAGTACAAAAACTATTAGCAACATCTTATTGTTTAAACTGTAAAAGAACCATTTTTTGTAAATGTTAGATTTACCATTTACCTCTGATATCATGCTTTCATTTTTTGATAGCTTTGCAAAGGATGTTTTAACCAGATCAAAATCCAAACCACAATGATCCTCAGACATCTGATAATGTTTGTCACAACTGCAAAAACAGAAATTTATATTAAAATCATAATTTTAGGAACAAAAAATGAGGAAAGACAATGTAATTGAGGGTTTGGTATTTACTTTGATTTGAGGAAACTTCCATTCATAGAGGCAGAGGAAGAAAATACTTTCTTTATGTCCCTGTAAACAACACAGGTTTATTTAAAAAAATATTTTGTATATTTTTATTATATTAACTACTATGCTTAAAATATGTATCTTATGGTCACATATGTCTTTATTACTTTATGTTAAAAAAGACTAGGCCTATTTTATTGACATATAGTAGTATACACAAGCTTGGGAGACTTTAGCATTTATATCTCAAGCACTCACTTCTTTACCACTTTCCAAGGTTTACTTCCAGACAGCCATTGGTCGATCATTATGTCATCTAATGTCAAAATCCCCCTGCTTGGCTCATTCTTAGATTCCTGCAACACACACACATAAGTAATCACAGTGCAGCAATAATTTATTTGTTAAAGTTAAAAATTAAAACTGTCTGTCTTACTGTACCCTGAAAAACAAGGCAAAGGAATTCTTCTCCCCAGCAATTAGTTTTTCAACTATATATTCATGATTATTTTCTGTGTGCAACAAACATTTAGTTTAGTTCAAAGTTCTGAGCAACACTTGATTAAAAAATATTCATACAAAAATAAACTGCTAAAATGTGATTTAATTACCAGTTGTCAGATCCACAGGGGAAGGCACAGACTTATTGATCATTTCTCCGTTTCCCAGCTGCCCTTGCGTCCCACATCCAAATGAGTAGATCAGCTTTGACGATGCGATTGATACAAGAGTGTGATGTCTTTATGCAAGAAAGAATCAAATGCCTACTGAGCAGAACTCAAACATCACACATGCTATTCGTTTGAGGAAAGAAATCTTTACTGCTGCTCTGAGATGTTAATTGATAATAAAACTAATGAACAGTCTTTACCTCCCACATGTGACCTGTGACACTTCAGACCCCCAGAGTTCAGCAACCACCCGCGGATGATGCTCATCTCTAAGTGAGTTGTGTCCAAGCTGACCAGATCCTCCTGATCCAAATGTGAACACTGTACCGCCCTGAAACATGAAACATTACACTTTCTGTCTGGTTTGTTGTGTGCTAAAAATGGATATATAAAATATTACAAGACAAAACCTTTGATAAAGTGGCAGTGTGTTCCCCTCCACATGAGATTGACACCGTTTTCTTCCCGTTCAGACTATTTACAAGCGTTGGGTCGTGTCTGTCTGTGGTGGTAAAAAGTGAATTCATCACTTCCAAGTACATCTTATTCATGATTTTATATAGATTTGTCCTCGTATTGTCCATTTATGTACTTTCATACTGTTACTGATTTAGCTTTTACATGAAGAAATAATCATACCTG
>JAUMHI010000001.1:3398921-3452145 GCA_032359435.1 Enteromius unitaeniatus | reverse complement strand
TCATAAGAACTTCTATGACAACATATACATTTATAAAGATTCTTCTATGACATCATAAGAACTTCTATGACAACATATACATTTATAAAGGTTCTTCTATGACATCATAAGAACTACTATGACAACATAGGAATTTAAAAAGTTCCTTCTATGATGTTGAGGCTGTATAAAACCTTAACATGTGCTACATAACTTGTTTTCACCAGAACAATGGAGAGCAGAAAACCAAAATGCTTCTAAAGGCATTTAATGAGCTTGACGTTTCCCAGAGCCAAGCGCATGGTTTTCTTGGACATTCTCTCTATAGAGTTAGTGTCAATTATATGATATTATGAATGGGTTAGTGAGTCTAATCTCTTGATCTCTTGGCTTGCAAACCTCCAGGGTTAAACGCAGTCAAGTGTGATATTGACCTATTAAAAGACTGAGAGTCTCAGCATCACCTCAAAGATGACCCAGTTTTAACAGTATTATAGTATAAGTATTTCCAATCTCATGAGTGTTTCATCAGCAATGCAGTGACATACAGATTCATTGCAATAAGTGTGCCTCATTTTTTCTCCACAGCGCCTGATGAATTCCATAGCCAGTGACATGAACATAATCTCATTTTTATCTCCCTTTTCAGTGGGATCATGAGACCTGGTTTAAATGCTATTTTGGGTCCTACGGGAAGTGGCAAATCTTCGTGAGTACCTACATGACACATCTTAATAAGAAATAACTTCCAAATGGACTCTGGATTTGTTTAACAAGCTTTTGGAGTATCTCTCCTGACAGTTTCCTCCAATAACATGGAATCAGTTAGATGAACGCTAATGAAACTCTCTCTTTCAGGTTTTTGGACATACTCGCAGCCCGGAAGGATCCTGCAGGACTTTCTGGTGAAGTTCTCATCAATGGAGCCCTCCAGCCACCTAATTTCAAATGTCTTACTGGTTATGTTGTCCAGGTACGATGCACCATCACTACATTGAAATGTGAGATCTTAAAAACTTTATTGCTTTTCATGCTGATTATATCAATACATTATCTACAATGTTTGTGGTTATGTTTTAAGGATGACATAGTCATGGGGACTCTGACGGTAAGAGAGAACCTCTGTTTCTCAGCCGCGCTACGTTTATCCTCCCAAATCAGTCCAAGAGAGAAAGAGACGAGAGTGAACCACCTCATCTCAGAGCTGGGCCTCAACAAAGTCGCTGATGCAAAGGTGAAATAGTATATATGAAATATTTAGTGTATGTAAAATTCAGTAATTGGTCTATATATTATTCACCATCTTTTTGGAGGGAATTCTAGCAAGTAAGAAACTGCTTGACATATTACACCGCTAGTATCTCTTTATAAAGGAAAAAAGTGTATATCTGTACAGGTGGGCACTCAGCTGATCCGAGGTATCTCAGGCGGAGAGAGGAAGAGGACCAGCATTGGGATGGAGCTGATCATAGACCCCTCAGTGCTGTTTCTGGACGAGCCCACCACCGGTCTGGATGCTAGTACAGCTTATTCTGTGCTCCTGCTGCTGAAGAGGTCTGTATGTTCATATGCACACATTATAAAATGAATTTATAAAAAGCAGCTGCCACTGGTTGAGCTTCTTTCTTCAGTATCCATTTCAGAGAAATGCAAGTTATTGTACTAGCTATCATTCAAAAGTTTCAGTTAATTTTTTTTTAATGTTTTTTTTTAAGTATCTTCTGCTCATAAAGGCTTTATTTGTTCCAACATACATTGAAAACTTTATTAGAAATTTAAAAAATTTTCAAACCTCCTATTTCACTGTATTTAATATATAATTATAGTAACTATATAATTACAGTAAACTGTTCCTGTGATGCAAAGCTATTTTTTCAGCATCATTACTCCAGTCTTCAGTGTCACATGATTCTTCAGAAATCATTCTAATATGCTAATATTACTATTATCTTTGTGCATGATGCATTTTTTCAGGATTCTTTGAAAAACAGCAAGTCCAAAAGAACAGCATTTATATGAAATTAGGTTAATGCTTAATTTTAGGGTGTCCTTGTTACAGTGTAATTATACATTAATTATCAACATGCACTTGGTATGCACTATATGGTTTGGGTTAGGATTCAGGTTTGGGCTTAGGGTTACTTGTATGCAATTATGCATAATTTATTTTTATAATAATAATAAGTCATATGTACTGTCTAACAAGGACACCTTAAAGGGTTACACCACCCCAAAATAAAAATATGTCTTCATTTATCTTCAGAACACAGTTTAAGATATTTTGGGAGGCTTGTGACTGTCCCATTGACTCCTAAACAATTAGCACTGTTGAGGCCCAGAAGACATCATCAGAATAGTCCATCTTCCATCAGTGGTTCAACCGTGACCTGATGAAGTGACAAGTACTTTTTGTCTTTCCGTCTCCTCTGTGTCTCGCTGTTATGGAGAGTGTATGCTGTTCTGTACCAGCCGTAAAACAACCATATGTTTTCTATGTGTATTTCCACTTTGAATGAATAAATGAAAGCAGCATATCCTTGTGTTGCAGATGACACAGAAAAGCATGCACAGTTCCTATATAGTGGATAACGAATTGATGAATAAAGTTGTTTATTTTTATTTTTATTTTCTATGAGTAAAAAAAATGTTCTTGGTGCTTCATAATGTCAACGTTCACCACTGATGGCAGATGGAGTATTCTGACGATATTTTCGATACTTATCTGGACCTTGACAGTGTTTATTACTCAGATTTCATCCAAAATATCTTACATTGTGTTCTTAAGATGAAAAAAGCAGGTTTGGAACGACATGGGGGTAAGTGATTAATGACAACATTTTCATTTTGGGATGAAGTAACGCTTTAAAATAAAGTGTTACCTAAATTAATTATAATGAAGTATCAATTTCCTTTAAAAGGTAATGCTGTTTTAGCATCTCAACCCTATGTGTGTTTGTTTCCAGAATGGCCGGTCAGGGACGCACCATCATCATGTCGATTCATCAGCCGCGATACTCCATTTACCGGCTCTTCGACAGCCTCTCCCTGCTGGCCAACGGCAAACAAGTTTACCACGGACCCGCTCAAGATGCTCTAGACTACTTTGCCAACATTGGTAGATAATTTATAGATATAATAACTTTAATCTCTAAAAGTTACTAATCTGTTTAGAATATTATTAGTTGGAAGAGCGGACCTGTCAGGTGTCAGGTGTCTACAATATTTTAAATAATAATATTTCTTACATTAATGGTGTTTTTTTAAATGATATTGTAGGATATGCTTGTGAAGCTCACAATAACCCGGCTGATTTCTTCTTGGACATCATTAATGGCAGCTCTGCAGCTGTCAACATGACAAAGATTCAGAACAATGGAGGTACTTGGATGTATTTCTATTTAAATGCAGTTTTGATTCATAGTTAAGTGATTTTCCATAAATAATAAAATAAATAAGCTGTCAGGGTTATATATTATTAGTGTTGCAGTTTTTCTCAGTCGCTTTGGTGCATTTCTCACAACAGTCTTTAAATTTGCACAACAGTTAATGCATTTCTCAGAACTATTAGTGCAAACTGCAAAACCTAGTAGATAACCTGCAAAAGCGTGTCACTTGCTCAAAATGGATAGTGCATTGCTCAAAAGCAAGTATTCATGTCAATGAAAGTGTCAGTCAAAATGAAAAGTCCTGACACCATTGTTTATGAACAAGACAGTCAAATGACATTATGACAGTTTACTCACACTTACAATGCAAAAAAGTCATATTTTTGGTGACACTTCCTGTAAAAGCTCAATACAGCACTTCATACTATTTGCACAAGACACTGAATACGTATGTTTGACATTTTTACTGCATATGCTCTTGCTATTCTAATTTACTGAATTCATCGTGCAAACGATTCAATTTAGAAGACTTTTTCAGGAAAAAAAAAGATTTAAACAGTTTTTTCGAATTTACCTGACAGATTTTGAGTATGAAGTGGCTGCCGTCAGCCAGCAGTCTGTTGAGGATAAGCTGGTGGAGAAGTACAAGAGCTGCAGTTACGCACGGAGCATCAAAGCTGAGCTAGAGCGCATTACCCGGGCCAAAGACAACAGCATCCGAGCCAAGTGTCACAGCATCACCTACAACAGCTCGTTCTTCCACCAGCTCCACTGGGTGTTGTGGAGAACCTTCTGGAATCTAGTGCTGAACCCTCAGACTTCAGTAGCACAGGTGCCACTGTTCACACGGCTATGGTTCTTGTTTGATATGGCTGTCTGACCTTACTTTAAACCAGTGCTTCTCCACTCCAGTCCTCAGGACCCACTGCTCTGCACATATTGCGTATCTCCCCTATTTAACACAGCTGATTCAGAACAGAGTGTCAGATAAGAAACACATACATAATGTGCAGAGCAGTGGGTCCTGAGTTGAGAAGCACTGCTTTAAAAGTTTTACGTTTTCATTTACAAGCAGCGCTGTCTCTTTAAAACTTGATGTACATGACGTGGATCTGACAGGTATCCTATTTTCCTTCTAACTCTTTACACTCATTTAAGACTGTTTATGACATAACTTACCAAAACAAAATAATTGTGTGTGTTTTCATCCTTTGAAATGCTGCTGGTGCTCTCGATAGATAAATAAATAAATGCATTTTATTCTGTATAAAATGAGATATAAATATCAAATATATAAATGCACCGCAAATAAGAGTAAATTTCAAAATTTGTACATTTAGATTTATAATTTAAATATAATTTCTAATTTTATACAATTTCTAGATCACCCCAAAATCAAAATAATATTAGTATAGTATAATATGAAATTATATTTTTCATAAATAAAGCCTGTGATTAGGCCCATTAGTTTCTAGATTTGTATTTTCCTCCTAGTTCCTATTACTGTTATACCAAAAAAAAGTCGAAATATTAACAGTATATATTGTGCTACCTTTTGTTTTGTTTTTTCTGTGTTGTATCACAATTATGATTTTCTTATAGTACAATTATTTTCTTCCTTTATAGTGCAGTTATGCAAGGTGGTAATTTCTATTTTATTTCTGTATTGTAGAACTGAGAACTGAAGTTTGGAAAGTGATGGTAATTACACAAACAAAATTAAATCTCAAGGCACCTAAAAAATGATTATGAAAGTAGTATAGGGACCAATTCTCACTGTTAACTAGTTGTTTATTAGCAGGCCAATTATTCAAATATCGGCTGTTTATTACTTGCACATACTGTTCATAACCATATTCTTTATCCCTAATCCTTACAAACTATTAATCTACCTTACTAACTATTAATAAACAGCAAATTAGGAGTTAACTGAGGCAAGTCGTAGTGAGTGGTTTGGTAATAGCGAGAACTGACTTATATAAAATAAAGTATGACCAGAATTCCTTATGTTTTCATAAGATTCAAGCATGATTACATTAAAAAGAGGTATTTCCCAATGGTTTCGATAGATTCCCTCCCTCTCAACCACCATCCCGCTCCAGATTTTCCTCAAAAGAGACTTTCTGGAGACTTAGATGCTCATTAACCACCAAATACCATCAGAGGAGCCCTCGATTTCCAAATTATTAACAGCTGATTGCTCCTAGAGACTTTCGACTAATTTCTTGAAGTCAAAGCTAAGCGGATTTGGTGCCTCGTAGATCTGAAGTGATATGATTTCTAACCATGCAGTGTGGAAAAATAACAGAATGCTGTCTATCAGACTATCACCTGACTGGAGTTAGTTAAGTGCTGGCGCCTCACCATTAGGAGGGAAGAGTGCTTTATCATCCACAGCTTTTTACCCTGGGAACCACGTTCACACTGCTCAGACACTCATAAGCTGTCAATAGATTAGTATCAAACTCCCATGTGCGGATGCCAAGTCGTTACTAGTTTTTTATTTTATTTTCTAGTAGTTATTACCTAGTATATTTCCTAAGTTCACTTAAATTGAAATCATTTATTACTTGGAGCACATTGCTTACATTGCATTACAGTCTTTAATTTTGGCAGCTGGCTGTCACGACCCTCATGGCTGCCATTGTTGGCGCAATCTTCTATGGAGTCAAAGATGACCAGAGTGGCATACAAAACAGGTGAGTTATATATCATTATACTGGACCAACATAATTTGTACATAAATCCTTGAAGTAAACAAGTTGAAGAACAAGCAAGATTTACTACTTCAAAGCAAATGTCATCGTTTTCTTTTCAGGTTCGGTGTTTTGTTCTTTATCACAACGAACCAGTGCTTCAGCACCCTCTCAGCCGCCGAACTCTTCATCGCTGAGCGCAAACTCTTTATGTAAGTGCTTCAACACCTGTTTGACATTTAGAAAGGCGCTACAAATATTTTAGTATCAGATGATGGGGTGCTGTGTACTTATCAAGCTCATAATAAACTTATAGTGATTTTATATTTAAATATCATGTGGTCTGTAAGTTATTTGTAATAACGCAGTGCTGCATAAAAAAACTAGCTCAGTCCCTAATATCAAAAAGATGCTTTGACGCAGTTTTGGTTCTGCATCTACATTTGGTTCAGCCTTAAACCTTACAGAACATGTGAACATTGCTATTTTAATGACTTAATTATAATTAAAATGTCTATTACAATATATAATATATATATATATATATATAATTCAAATGAATGAAAATGATTCTACTTTACATGCATTTTACAATTGTATACATTGTTTAAATATCATTTTATTTATAATTAACATCATTTTTTAGCATTATTTCTCTGCTTTATCCCTTTGATTCATTCTGTGTATACACCTTTTTATTCTGCAGGTTCAGATGCATTTCTCTACAGTGGAAACTAGCATGTTATTTACTCGTTTATTTTTTTGCAGTCATGAATACACCAGTGGCTACTACAGAGTGTCTGTCTACTTCCTGGCTAAGATCCTGTCTGACATCATCACTCAGCGCACAGTCCCCACCATACTCTTCACCTGTGTTGTTTATTTCATGATTGGTATGTTGTAAATGATCATACATTAAATGCATCATTTCATAATAGCTTACTTGAGTTAGCTTACTTACTTACCAGTTTTGTGTAAACATTAATTTAATTTCTCTTTATTTTGCAGGGTTAAAACCCACAGCGGCAGCGTTCTTCATCTTCATGTTGACAGTGATTCTGGTTTCTTGTGCGGCTGCATCCATGACCATGGCCATCTCAGCTGACCAATCAGTGGTGGCCGTGGCCAACATCTTCATGACCATCAGCTTCATCTTCATGATGGCAAGTTCACACAATCACGTGTTTTTACTGCAGAGAAAGCCTGTTCTTCTAACTGGATTTGCACGTGTGTCCAGATCTTCTCTGGTCTGCTGGTTAACCTGAAGAGCATCATGGACTGGCTCTCCTGGCTGAAGTACCTCAGCATCCCTCACTATGGGCTCAAAGTGTGAACTTCCGTTTCTGTCTCTACATCTAATATACTTTTTGTTGAGATAATATTTAAACAATTATTGAGGAATGTCTAATTATTTGAACAGGCATTGGAGATAAATGAGTTTGCGGGGCTGAGGTTTTGTGGGAATGTCTCTGCCGTGATGAGCAACCCTACTGCTCACATCCTCATGTATGTAAAAAACTATATGCGTACATATAGTGATTATATATGAAATATGCTACTACTCTCCTAATAATTTTGGGTTTGCAATATTTACACATGTGTAGGTAGTGCCACTTTATCTTATTAATTAGTATAGTGGAAAAGAAAGTCCAGAAATTTGGGAAAATGTATAGAATTTTTTCAGTATTCTTTCAGTAATTTTTGTGAAGTTCCAGTAAATTAACCAGATATTTTCTACCCCTTTGCAACCCTACTAATTGTTTTAAGGACATAATTACTTTCCATTATTTCCAATATTTCATTCAAACGTTTTGGTGCGAGTATGATTCTATAATAATTATTTTATTTTACAGGTGCACAGGAGAACAGCATCTGGCATTCCAAGGAATCGATTACTCAACCTGGGGTTTATGGCAGAACCACATGGCACTTGCAGTCATGACTTTGATTTTTCTTTTCATCGCTTACATCAAGCTCAGATTCATTCCTAAATTCTCATAAATGTTCAGATTAATGTTAGCTTTATGAATCATCACACATTAGCACGCTCAATTCTTACAATACAATTTCCTTTACAAAAAGAATGAATGTAGATGGGATAGTTGTGCTTTCTTTCAATACTGATTTCATCGCAAATTCAAGACTGTAAAAGTCAAAAAAATTGGCACTGTTTCCTTCACATATACACTGGTCTTGTTGTTGATAGTTAGTCAGTTCATTCATTTTCTGGTAATCAAAGTGTCCCTGCATTTACTTTATTTCCTATTCTGTTCTAACGAATAAAATGGGCTGTGAATGTTTCATGTTGACTTGTTGTTTATGTTAGTGTACTATATAATTGAATATTACAGTAAAAAAAAGAGATCCTAAAGGAGAGTATATTATGAGGTTGTATTACATTACCTTTACTGAATTGGTTTATTAATCAAGTTAAATGTAACCATTTTGTCATCTCTCTTTCATTGTTCCCTCAGTCTCAGACCTGTTACGAGTCGCTCCTTCATAATCCATGTAACTGGTCATAATGTGCCATAATCCACAGCCAGCAGACATTCATGAGAGAACTGAAGAACACTGTTTGCTGTACTAAAACCACGGATAAAAGCTAGTAAACTTTGCGACTCTGCTGATAACTACACAATGTCCCTATTGTAGAGATCTTACAGTTGCATTATGACCGCGCTCAAGCCAAATAATGAGCACATGATGAGTCTGAATGGATTTTATTTTGAATGATGTCATATTAAACTGCAAAAGAAACTGACAACTACAGAGTACCATAGTCACAGAGAAAATTGCACCAAAAAAGTATTTTTTTTAGTAAGCTTTTGAAAGAAGTGTATAATTTCAGCTTCTTTAGCAGCAACAAACACCCGATTAGTTTGAGCGACCCGACATAACACATTTGGCACAAGTGACTACCTCTGAAAACAATTATTTTAGCAGTTTGTTGATGCTATTTGTGCAGAAACTGTACACTTTACATTTAGGGAATGGTGAAAAGCTCTGTAAATCCTACTTCAAGACAAATACACATGGGTTTCCCATGAAATCAAGATGCACTCCAAATCGAAGCTTGTTTAAAAATGCAAAACGTATCAAAATGATTTAAGAAATCACAATTATTACAAATAAATTTAAGTATATATGTTTAACAAAACATGCCACACTTACTAAAACGAGATGTAAACTGCAAAATATGCAAAGCAAACCATAAACCGATGGAAAATTGCACCAAAGCTCATTACCAAATACATAGTTTATACTGCATATAAAACATTGTGTGCCCGCCTTCCTTGTTTGAAAGTGATGAGATGCATTATAAGGTATACGTTTGTGTATGAATGGCTATTTTTCCATTCCATCATATATTAATAAACATACTGATCCTTGTTGATTATTTCCTTCATTACATTCATTGCTGTAAGCTTCCCTTCTGGTTTCTTCATTAAAGATTAATATGGACTTTAATACTGTAGTAGGTTAGTGAAAGCATAATGCATATCTTATATATACTGCATTTCGTCCACACTGTAAGCAGTGCATTTAACCTTAGCAGGATACAGTACAAATAATGTGATATAAAATATACTTATGATATACTTTTACCAAATGGTGACAATAAGTGACTATAAGGTTCACATACAGTAGATGTATACAATTTTTTGTTTTGCTTAGATGCTGTTACTAATGTAATAAAAATGGTTATGGAGAAATTTTGGGATCGATGCATAGTGTAAACTAGTTATAGCTTGATGGGAAAATAATATACTGGATAGTAAGTAATCGTAGCTAAGATTGCTGGAAATAGCAAAATGGACCTCAGTTTGGAAAGGCATTTAAACGTACCTGGTTAATACATGTTAATACAAGCAAACCAAAGCTAAGCTGCCACTGACTGACCTTAAAATCTAATTCGTTTCACTAGCACAACAAATAAGTGTTATTTATATTTATAAGTGTTAAATATTTAGTAATAATGAGCGTCTTTGTCACATAAAAAACATTTCTCTTAATTTTTGCATTATTAAGCCCCATTAACTTTAATATAAAGAAACCCAAATAAATAGCTTTTGCATGACTATTTAACTCTACTGCTGCGGCTTTGGGGCGGATCTTTAATACTGTTTAAGTCAATTTTGCCCAGTGCACTGCACCAGACGTGGCACTGGAGAACAAATTGTGGACTTCATGATCTGTTTTTACAATCAAAACTCTTCAAACGTGGGCGGCTCCACTGTTCGCACCATCTGGGCCCTCATTGGACAGAGAGGAGGGCGAGCGGGAACTGCGGGGGCGGAGCTGAGCAAATGGGATGCTGGGAGTGGCCTGATGGTGGCTCACCTGTGACATGGTGTCATCAGACTCCCAGCGCTCTAGTTCGTCTCTCACCACCCTGTCCATTTGCTCTCGGTGCAGCTCTGGATCTCGACCCGTCCTCTCATCCTGCGAGAATCAAATTGTATTTCTTAATGTGAGCTACAATAACATAAAAATGACTAGATCTGCGTCTCAAAACCTACTTGAATATCTTGAAAGCATTTTTTGGGAATCATAAGCACAGTCCTGGTGCAAAAACTTTTCAACGGTGATAATAATAAGCATAATCATTTTAATTAATCGAGACAGGTGTGTATAACGGATTCCAAACTACATAAAGTAAAACTTCTTTATCATCACCTCCATAACTCCATCCAGGATCCGTCCAAGCACATCTCTCCTCTTCATCTTGGCTCTCTCCATGGCCTCTAACTTGACGATGACAGCGTCAATCTTTGACACGATGCTGCCGATGGAGTGCTCCATGCGGTCCACTCGACGCACAAGCCTGATGGGCCACAAGCAACAAACACTTTTCATTTAGAGATCTAACATTTATACATTGTGAAAATATGTGACAGGCGAAGTTTACACTTGGAACTCTTCGTATGACACGCCCCCCGAGCTGCTGCCACGGCGACGAGAGCTGTGTCCGCTGTCCTCATCATCGTCCTCCTCAGAGTCATCCTGGCTGCGCGAGAAGCTCCGCCCACTCACTGGCCTGGGCAGCGAACTGTGCTCCAGATCCAAGTCCTCCTGGCGAGTGTTCAAGAGAAACTAAGCATCCGTTCCAGTGTAATTCAGCCGTTTGCTTCCTTATTTTACACGTATTAACTGTGTTCACAAGGTCATGGGTTCAATTCCCAAAGAAAACAAGAACTTAACATGTGTACCTTGAATGCAATGCGAACTGCTTAATTGAAAACAAAAACAATACTAATCGTGAATAGTTTTTCACTCACTCTCTCTTTCTCCAGGTCGTCTCTCATTTGCTGGTGCTCGTGTTCGGTCAGTTCCTGATCTCCGTCAAGGTCATACTTGGCAAAAATGGCTTCAATCTCAGCATCCGAATGGCCCTTTCTGTGTACAGATGCATATAAAACATTCAGACTGATAGTTGCAAGGGTTTGATTTGTATCATACAGTGGTGGTTAATGTTTCTCACCCTCTGAGGTCCTGCCGGAGCTCATCAAAGCTGAGTTTGCCTGCAGCCTGGTGTAAACTATCTGGGATGTCATTGATGGAGGTCTTCTTCAGCTTAAGTTTGACCATCGCTCTGTTGTAGCCCTTCTTGATGAGGTCTGTGATCTCCATCTCTGACCTCTGCTGGGCCATGTCAGCTTTCACCTCAGAGTAAGTGTCATTGATGATGGCCAAGAACATATTCTGAGCAAAACCACAGGCCCGGTTAAACAGAAGCATTTTTACATTTAAGATTGATTTCATGTGATTTATGTAGTGCTCCTTTTGTTGCGTTTACCAGTAGAATCATGAAGATGAAGAACACAAAGGTGGTGAAGTAAATCGGCCCCAACACGCTGTCGGCCTGCTCGATTTCTGAGAAGTCAAAATCTCCCAGAATGATCCGGAACTGTGTGAAACTGATCACCAACAAATTACCAACATTATTAATATTTATCAAATATTTCAATATTTTAAAAAAATACATTTAAGGGACAATTCAACTAAAAACTTTCATTTAAAAAAAAAAAAAAGTACTTTTAGAATGTATGCATGATAACTTCAATTTCTTATCAGAAATGGTGAACTATTCCTTTAAATTTTTCTAAATAGCTAACAAATACTTAATGTCACGTTTTGTGAATTATTATTATTTTTATTCATATAATATTTTATGCTTTGCATATTTTTGGTGATTTGGTAGGGCTGGGACGATACACTGATGCATTGCGAAACCGAGAAATGATTCAGAATTGTTTCCGAATTGATTTTCAGAATACGTCGCAAATCCTCTTTAAGAGAATTAAAATGTAAAGATTTGCAAAGGTTGAAGCGAATTACAAGGCTATGTTTACATTAATCTCGTGTTATAAAAGCATTCTGAGCTGAAATTACTTGCCAAACGCACGGATAAAAACTAGATTTGTTCGGATAAATACTAGATTTGATTCTAGTTCGGATAAAAATTAGATTTGAGCACCATCTGCCTTTGAAATCTCAATTGCAGAGGAATTTACGATGCATTCTGAAAATCTCACTAATCGATTCTGCATCAGTGTATCATCCCAGTCCTATTATACAGATGCCTCTAAAACTCACATGCAGGCCTGGAAGGTGCTGAAGTCGTTGACTTGAGTTCCAAACACTAAATATGCCAGCTGAGCGTAGGCCAGGAACACGATGAAAAACATAATAGCGAAGCCCATCAGGTCCTTGGCACAGCGTGACATGGTGGTGGACAGCTGATTCATGGTCTTGTTAAAGTTAATAAACTTAAAAAGCTGTGGGAAAAGCAAGATGCCTTTATTTTGAAATGACAACAAAAATCATTTTTGCGTGTCAGATATTAAGACGAGACCTCACCTTCACCCAAGAGAGGAAGACAATGATGGCAGCCAGGTTGTTGAAGTGAACCTGAAGGCGAGCAAGCGGCTCAAAGTTGGGGTATGTGCTGTGGTTCTCCAGCAGGAAGTGAAGCCTTTGACTGACCGCTGATGTTCTGCAGATGTTCATAAAGATGGCTGGAACGCTGAGCTGTGATTAACAGGATGAGCAAAGACCAAAGTGTCATAGTCGGTACCACAAATGACATCGGCTGAAGTGAGCAGTGTCTCAAACTTTGCACTTTGACCTACTGCGACAATGAGAACATCCAAGCAGTTCCACAGTGTCTTGAAGTAACGCAAACGATGCAGGCGGATCTCTAGAACTTCTTCCACCAGGTAATACAGCACAAAGAAGCAGAAGGCCACTTCACACATCCCCACAAAGTAGTCCCAGCTAGATACGTAGCGGATAAGACGCACCGTCTGGAACTGCCATGAGGTCACAGCGCCCCCTGTGGCTGGAAACTCCACCAGTAACCTACAGCAAACCAGTCAGTGACAGATGTTTGAGGAAACACTGTATACTGAGTCAAGAAAAGTAAAGCATGGAGGCTAAAGTTAAGCTATATTTCGTTACATAAAATGTCCCTACATGCGATATGCATTAAAATAAAATTTTATAATTTGTTCCCTCTTTTGAACTAAATTGTGGCTTGGATTTAACTAAATAAAGGAAACAAATGAATCATTTAGGAACAAATGTTGTGCGTTTGGGATTCTTTTGTTTTAATGTTTTACAATTAAGTAGCGTTTAAATTATTTAACATATTTAAATAAATGCAAAAAGAGTGTGTAAATGGTGGGCAAATTACATCAGCAAAAATGCTGAACATTAATCTTAAGAAAAGGTTCTTAAACTTACATTTAAAAAAGTACAAATATAAAAAGTTATACTTTATAAGTAAAATATACCGAAAATCTTGATATTTTGAATGTAGTATGTATAAGTATCAAAATATTAAACCTATACTATATTTAATTATATAAAATACCTATTTAAATGTAGTTATATTCATTTCCATTTTTTATATAGTTATTTAAATTTTATATATATATAAAAATAAAATATATTATATATATATACATATACTATATACTATATATATATATATATATATATATATAAATAAAATATATTATATATATACATATACTATATACTATATAAATAAAATATATTATATATATATACACTATATACTATATATATATATATATATATATATATATAAAAAACTCAGTATGCAATCCATCATGAAACCTTGAGTATTAATGAACAACATTAATTGTACATTTATTTTTTTTAAGTACAGGTATAAAAAGCTTCATAGTTTCAATGGAGAATCAGATGCAAAAATGTAATACTTGGTATTCTTGGTTTAATCATTTTTATAGTAACAATCCAAAATGACTATTAAGTCAATTGCACTTGTAACACAGCTTCAATTCATTACCTGACAATACAAAACAGGTTAACGTTGCCATTGTAGATGGAGAAGTCCAGGAACACTGCTCTAGTGCCACGGTCCAACCAGAGGTTGTTTTTTAACTCCTGCAGCTGATTGGCTGACTTCTCTCGAGTGCGCGACAGGTCCTGGTGGTATCCTCCACCACTATAGGTCGACACCTGACCCCAGTAGCTGCTCTCCCCCAGCCTGCTCTCATCTGAGTACCTCCATCTGACAAATAAATGGAATGTCAAACCTGTTTAAGACCAAAGATTAGCCACTATTTTATTACTCAAAGTATATGTGCATTTTTACATACGCTGTGCCATTCTTTGGTCCGAATGGTGACTTGTCCTCGTTGGCAGGAGAATAGATACTGTAGCAGTCGTAAACCTCATCCCGCAGGTCCTCATGGACAGAACAGGACTCATTGCGTACTTTGAGTTGCCGGAGACGTGGGACGCCCAACAGGAGGTTCTCGTAGTAGATCAGACTCTGGTTTTCTGGGAGGCTCTTGTTGTTGTACCAGAACTCCCAGTACATGCCATTAAGAAAAGGGCCTTCTGTGAACTACAGATAATGTTTTCTTTAACATCTATCCTGCAATATACATTTCCATACAGTAAAAGAGCATTAAAGTCAGTGGAATAATTACTTTCCAGAAGTCCTCCATGGTTGAAAGAGTCTTGAAGGTCGCGGGTTCTCCGCTTGTCAGCGGTGTATCCAAGAAGAGTTGGGACATGACTTTGGTGTAGTAGTACATGTTAGTATTCACCATTCCATAGGTTACTAAAACAAATAGAAATAATGTGTTTTAAACAGAAGTTTGTTTTGTAGATGGTAGAGCATATTGGAGAGAGGTTAGACGCTCCTAAAATGTTGTGCATATTTAATCTGTCATACTTTTTAAGTATCATTATGTTTTATGCTCTAATTAAACAGATTCTTAATCTGGTTAATATTGTAGGTTTATTACTATTATTTAAGTAAAGTAAATGTAAAATGCATTTAAAAAATATTTAAATAATCAAGCATGCAACTGTCGATATTCAACTTACATATGCAGAGGGTGACCAGAAAGAGGATGTAGGTGATCATTTCTCGTAGGACGGTTTTCAGATACATCTCTCTGTTACTGTTGCTCTCACCCAAAAGACGGGTATCCCACAGCACTGAAAAAGATCAAGAAATAAATCTTCCACTAACTCACAAAATCATCTTCTCAATATCATAATCACTTCTCACTTGCAAATTAAGATTAAGTCATAATTAATACAGCTATTGTTTTATAAATCTCACAGTGAGTTTCCTTAGAAGTTACAAGGAATAAACAAATATTGTAATAAACAGTTTTATTTTTAAATACTTGTGATGCAAAGCAGTGTGCTGCTTAATATTTTTGTGGAAACCATGCATGTTTTGGGATGCTTTAGTTAAGCTTTAGTATAGGAATTTTGAGTTTTCATGAGCTGTATGCCAAAATCATCAATATTAAAACAATAAAAGGCGTGAAACTACTTCGGTTGTGTGTAATGAATCTAAAATATATGAACGTCTAATGTTTATCAGTACATTACAGAAAAATAATGAACTTTATCACAATATGATAATTTTGTGAAAAGGACCTGTATATCAAAACTTAATTAATGATAGTAATATGCAATGCTAAGAACCTGACAGCTCAGATGTTGTGTAAATCTCAGTTAGGGTTATGTATAATAATAATAAAAATCCTTGTGACTGGTGGTGACATATTTGTGTGGACATTTTCAGTGTACCTCTCATTTTCTGCAGTGCCCTCTTCCCACAGCTGTGTTCTTGTGCTGGTGGAGTTGGATACAGTCCTCTGTTGATCCGCGCACTGATGCTGCTGCTGGACGCCGTGGACACAGACCTCCGGCCGGGGCTCGACGGAGGCCAGTCCGCTTCCATCATCCCCTCCTCCGGCTCGAACCCTGGGTTATCCCGGCTCCATGCCTGTCTGGAGCTGGAGGTGGGTGGAGAGGGGGTCTCTTCGGGCACTCCGAGGCCCACTTCCTCATGATGCATTTTTTCCATCTCGATCCCTTCGTAAGGCGGAGAGGATGCGGTTGCCGCCTGGGCCTGCGGTGCTTGAGGACGGACGCGACTGGAGCTCATCGTGTCATTTACAGTAACCTAACATAAACAAAAGTCTTCATTTTAATTATTGGGAAGCTTTGCAAAGTGATGCCAAAACTCAAAACAACACCGTAACTTCAAAAAGTCTCTAATTTGCTTTTCGTCAAGTGAGAGTTATTGAATAACGTTAGTTAAAACGACAAACACACGTAATAGAAACACGCGAGAAAACCCGAGTTAAAGTTTCACGCAACAACAAAAACCGAGAAAATTAGAATAGTTTATACTTGCATGTTTTTGTCTTGAGTGGCTTCAGTCCAGCTTTTGTGAGAGTTTGGAAAAGCAGTTTTCCAGTCCACCCTCAGCCATCTTGTTCCCAGTTGTTCCCAGACTGGAAGAATCCAGTTACACTGACATCAACCTCTGGAAACTTCAACATTCCCCTTATTTAGTGCGGCTCCTCCCTTCCTGTCCACCGCACTCTCAAAATCATTCAAACATAACACATTAATCACGTCATTTTGTAAATATCGTCTAAATAAGTTTGTGAATAGTTTGTGAATCTTTAAAAAAAAAACTAATTTTTAAAATAATCACCATATATTTGTATCATTGAGTCTAAAAGAGCGAGTATACATTTGTTAAATATTTTTTAATCTCTTTTAAAATGACGCAAATTCACAACAGATTTATTGTAGCAGTTGTTTGCTACTCTTGCTGCCAGGCAACAAGATCAAAAGGTCGCCCCCTCGCTAGGATTGGATGAGGAAGTCTGAATGACAGTTCGTTGAACCAATCAAAAAGTCAAAAAAAAAAAAATGTAATTTTAGCGACGTTTATCTTTGCTGTATATCAGTTAATTGCCACCGAAGTTTTAAATATCATAAATATATGCAAACATTATTATATTTTACTTTGTTTTACTGTAAGGATATACATTCTAAGCACTATTACTTATATATAATCTTTATAGTGGAAAATGGTGCTTTATATTATTACAATGTTATTTACACTAAAAAAATCTTTAAAGAACTGTACCATGTAAAGTTCTTCAGTGGCATCAATGTGAAAACACATTTTATTCTAAAATGAATTGCTTTCAGTGGTGTGCGTATAAGCAATTGTCACTAAGTAGGCCTACTGCTTGTTATGGGCTATTTCTCGACATATAGGCTTAGAAAACATAAACTTTGACTTTTTGACTGGGTGAATGGTTGCATAAAGCTTAATATTTACACAATTCACAAAAAAAGTTATACACATACATTAGGTATTGGTGTGTAAAGTAAATGTCTGAAGCACTGAATTGTTGGTCCTATGCACTCTGTGACAGTAACTGTGTGGAATATGAGAGACGAGAGACTAAAATGAACGTTTGTTGTTCAGTATGCAATTAAAACTATTGTTTTTTTTGGTATTTGGCACACCATGGCAAGTCTACAATATTCCGCCATACGGGATATTCATGAGTGATTTGCAGCCTCAGACAAGTCCAAAGACATCTCTCTGATAATGATCAGAATTGGTTTGAAGTAAATATTTTTCATATGAAACAACTGTTTCTGGAATTTTCACGTCACACTTTTACCCAAGTCTCTCCATTGTCTGCCAGTTCCTCTTTAATGTCAAGACCACCCTGGGATTTACCATGTGTGGAAACATTTGGTACCTAACCTCCACATAAAAGTGCCTTTACTTCTCCAGATCCAGGTCGCCAACTTATTTATCCTTGCTCCTCTGTGTTGAAATCAACACCTAACACCTGTTAGAACAGCGATCACTCCAGGCACATACGAATGAAGTCTCGAAAGATATTTAGACATAATTAAAATGTATTTTTTCCTAACAAAGAAAGTCATTTAGTCAATGCCTTAGGTGATTTCACAATTTGTGGTGCTCCACAAGGGCAGGTTTAAAATATAGGCCTATAAAAGGCACGGTGATGGGATCTTTGCTTCATTTGCAGCCATGGATGTTACCATTGCTCTTGGACTGCTCACTGCACTGGTTGTTCTCACCTCACAGCCATGTAATACAGAAGGTATGTTTCTTGAAAAAAACTCCTGTTTACATTAATATTTGAATGCTTAACTGTATCAATGACCTACTTTAGTCTTAATTTTGAAGCTAAACCTATGCTAAAATTATAAATGAATCAGAAGTAGTTCTGAGGGTTTTTCCAACTAAAATTCATGTGTGTTATTTTACAGGTAGAAATGTTATTTGCCACAAAGATCTGCACAGTAAGTACATCCCATTCTGAATTTTATACTAAATTCTTTCATTTCTAATGTAAACGTGTCATACATTTCCATTGATTTGTTATGATTGTGAACGGCAGAACCACTGAATTTTAGTCCTAATCGTCCTCAGAGCTTCAAAAGCGTGAGGATTTTGTTCTTCTAGAAGGTTATAACGTTATGCCGAAGGATGAGGAGCGAGATGGTGACTGTGTGGAATATGAGGCAGCCAGACTTTCCCCCAGCCCTGCTCCACAAACAACCACAGTGCATAAAGTACCAAAAACGGTTAAGCCAGTGCCAACCACCAAAAAACCTTCCAAAAACCAGTGCTGGGTGTACTATGGTAAACCTGTGAAGCTGTATCTACGCATGAGGAAGCTGCCCCCCAATTCTCAAAGGAATGGGGTGGTCTCTGGACCATATACAGGGGCAATACATGGTTTTGTTCATAGCCAACCTAGGGTGGTGTGTGGGAAAGTGTTAATTACAATGAGAACTGTCCCTGAAGGACTTCAGGATTACTCTAATGCTAAAATAATAAAGGTTCAGGGGTGGTTAAGCCAATAGCGGTAGCTATTCAGGTGTCCAAAAGTGAAAGTTCCTTGTTTTATAACTTTTTTCAGATCTTATCAGGGAGTAGCCGCTCAGAGGACCAGGGGAAGTTCAGTTTCTTCTTGCCAAGTTTAATGTGCAGGGCAGAGCACTAGACTAATTTTCTTCTTATGCTAATTCAAATTTTCATGGCAATAGCTAACTGCTTCCTTTTAGCATGCTCAAAATTCAATTTTGGGTTCATATTAAATTTTTATGCTATTGGCTATTGGTGGTGATTCTTACAGTGTTGAACATCATTGTATTGTATAACTTTTTTACAATTTTATTTTAATATAATTGTACCAAAATGAAGCATGTTCTTGATTAAAAAAATAAATTCTATTCTATTTCTACCCCTTTTTGTACAAATGCCATTTCTGACCAATTAATGTAATTAATTTAACTTCAAAACACCATTAGAATTGTGAAATACATACCTAAAAATACCTTGTGTGTGTTAAATTGATTAATCTTTTGACAGTTCTAATATATATATCAACATGATCATTTATAATATGCAATGAATAACAATGAACAATTAAACAGTGACACAACTAATAAAATTAATGTAAATGCAAGCCAAATTTATTAGCAGTGTAAAACTAACCTAAAATTATTTAGGTTTTGTTTATCCAAAATATACACAATTGTTTCTATACAAAGCAAAAATCTAAAACAGAACATGATTGGTTGCGCTATTTTTTCCCCTGCATGTCTTCCAACAAGTCCCTCCCTTGACCTGCTTGTTTGCTTTGGTTTCCACGGCTATATGAACGACTTCTCAATTGTCCAATCACGATCGGTTTTAATGTCATTCCGACCAATCAGATGGTCTAACAGGCGGAGACTTGACGCGTGAGAGGCGGGATTTACCGGGGCCTCCATCACTTCCCGTGCCGCAGCCTGTAAGCCTCTACGCTTCCTTCCAAATTTCAATACGTACACAGTGGACCCGGCACTTCATTAAAACATCTCCTTGGAGTATATATCGCACTATTTATTTGTTTATCCACCAAGTGTAAATTCAGCGGTCCAAGATGGAGACATCTGGTAACTCGAGTAAGAAGCAGAAACTGAGTAACGCTCCTGAGAGCTGGGTGAGTAACGTTAACTGTTTGCGGCTGGATATTAAGGGATGTTTTGTATCACTAATGTGGTACAGTCACCGTAACATACCTCCTTTTATGAATATGGTGTATTTGCTTAAGCCAAATCTGACATATCCCGTTATTAACTGATAATATAAGCGAAATACAGCACAATCGTGCTTGTAATAGAGGTCCTTAGTTGTGATAAATATATGACAAAGATTTTTTTATGCGTAGATATTAGCTTCAAACTTAAAGCCTTGTGTGCTGCCCGCCTAGACAGCATTTCTAGACAGCACAAGAACGAGAATTATCACTTTTAGGATATTTACTACAATACTAACATGTTTGCAGTATGTAAATATCATGGTAAGTTAGACATAGTAATCATGTGTGTAAGCTAAAATAGTAACAAATATTTAACAATTAAAAAATGAAAAACATCAAGAGATATGTCTGTCTAATCATAATATACAGTGTATAAAGGATGCAATACAGCGAACAAATTTTAATGGGAAAGTTTCACTTGCATTAATGGAAGTCTTTGTTAGAGATAAGACTGATGAAATAAATGCGATGTAAATGTGTTTCCTGCAATTTGTCCAGGGGATGCAAAGAGCCACCAATGTGACGTATCAAGCCCATCATGTGAGCAGAAACAAGCGTGGCCAGGTTGTCGGCACTAGAGGAGGATTTCGAGGATGCACGGTGTGGCTTACAGGTACTCTATTCATTCACTTGATGTTTCCATCATGGCTCTATCTAAAACGTTCAGTGAATATCATAATCTGTTTGTTCTGCATCCTCAGGTTTGTCTGGTGCGGGTAAGACGACGGTCAGCATGGCTCTGGAGGAGTATCTGGTGTGTCATGGCATCCCCTGCTACACTCTGGATGGAGATAACATCAGACAGGGCCTCAATAAGAACCTGGGCTTCAGCCCTGAAGACCGCGAGGAGAACATTCGTCGTATCGCAGAAGTGGCAAAACTGTTTGCTGACGCTGGGCTTGTGTGCATCGCCAGCTTCATTTCCCCGTACAGCAGGGTGAGAAACATGCTTTTTGTGTGCGACTTCCTAACCATGTAAAGCGTGACATATGAATAATGTTCAAAAATATATATTGTGTTTGTATTTTCTGTTACAGTCAAGGCTCATATAGTCTGATTTATAGATTGTGTACCTGAGACAGAAACTGAAATATTCAATATTCATGTTTAAGTTAACCAGGAATCTTTTTCTCATGTTAATCTCATATTTAGTCTATAAAGATCATTGCATAATTCCAACACCTACACCACAGCCAGAAGCGAGAAGGGAGCCCTTGAGATGCGTGTATCTAACTGTGACGCAGTAGGCTTTGTATGATTAAATGCTTGATCGATTGGTTTTTTTTGTCTGCTGCACGTCCTCAGGATCGTCTGAATGCAAGAAAGATCCATGAAGGTGCAGGCCTTCCGTTCTTTGAGGTCTTTGTAGATGCTCCTCTGGATGTGTGTGAGCAGAGAGATGTGAAGGGGCTCTATAAGAAAGCTAGAGCTGGAGAAATCAGAGGTAAGGCAATTTTACAGACATGCTTATTATACAAAATATGTGTCCAAAAATGCTTATTTCGACGTACTCTTTTGATGGAAATGTTTTATGGCTCAAATTTAATCTCTAAATGGTCAGTAGTCAATTGCACAGCCAGTCCTAAAGTGCTGTGTCAACAAACTCAAAGCATTCTCTTAACTGGTGTGACCAATTTGTGCATAAATATATGAAATGACGAGGGCATTGGGATGTTTTGGGGCAGTAAAGATGAGAAATTATTTTTTTTAAAAAGAAGAAGATTGTGGGCTTATTGGTGTGCTTCACAATTATAATATTAGCATCTTGTGGATTGTACAAGAGTAAGTTTACGGTCTTCGAGAGGTCACACAAAACTTTTTGAACAAACCAGAGGTGATTCATCACAACCCTTTTGTTTTTGTTTTTAATAGATGGGGTGTTTCTTGGAAAGCAGGTTTTTGGCAGGAGATGACTCTGACTCTCTTTCCTGTTGGTTTTGTTAGGTTTAGTTTCTTTTGCTGTGGAGCTGCAGATTAAGTAGGGGTAATTAAGGTGAAGAGTGATACAGGAATCTGCAGATCTGAAAGCTGCTAACATCTTGTGAATGAAATGATTGAGGTTTAAAGCAGGAAGTATCTTTTTGTCATGTACGTGTTAACTGACACATGCACAATACGTTTGAGCTGCTTTATATAGTGGTACAAAACAACTCATTTCAGCGCTCAGTAAGAACAGTTTCCAGTCCTATTGGTTGCATACGAAGTATGCCTGTTTCTACTGGTGAATTAAGCGGGTTTGTAATATAATAGGTTACTCCTGTTGTCCTCAGGGTTCACTGGAATAGACTCGGAGTATGAGAAGCCAGAGGCTCCTGAACTTGTACTGAAGACAGATTCTTGCAGTGTGAACGAGTGCATCCAGCAGCTTCTGGACCTCCTGCAGGAGAGAGTAAGTTCACGCATTTCAGTGGATTCAGCGTGAGCCTCTGCTAGATATGTATGTATATATATATATATATCTTCATAGCATATTTGGAGATGTGATTTCAATCTCTTGCTTGGTTTGCAAAATAATACATATATTAAGTGAACGGTTGCAAGCAGTAGAACAGCACTTGGCACAGAAGTGTTTCAAAGTCAAAATCTACTGAAAGGTATGGAAGCCTGTTTCCGCCACTGAATAAAAAATAAAAAAGGTTATTGCTTTTTATCTCACAATTCTGACTTTTTTTTCCGCAGAATTGTGAGATATAAATAAAGTCACAATTGCGAGTTACAAAGTCAGAATTCTTTATATTCAGCAACTTTATATTTCACAATTCTGAGGAAAAAAAAGGCAAAATTGTGAGTTTGTATCATCCAAGTCAGAATTGTGAGATAAAAAGTTGCAATAACCTTTTTATTCAGTGGTGGAAAGTGGATAAATATAACCATAACACATTTCTTTTTAAAAGTGTTGTTTATTTCTGTGAGGGCAAAAATACATTTTTACACTAGTCTTGAATGTCACATGATCCTTCAGAAATCATTCTAATTTACTGATTTGATACTCAAGAAACCTGTCGTATTATTCATAATATTTTTGTAGAAACAAAAAAAGTGATTATTTTTTTCAGGATTCTTTGATGTTTTTTTTTTTTTTTATTAAAATATTTTGTAACGTTATGAATGTATTTACCGTTACTTTTGATCAATGAAATGTTTTCTTGCTGAATAAAAATAAGTATTTATTTAAAAAAAAATAAATCGACTCCAGATAGGGCTGGGTGATAAATGTCGAATGCTATATTATGTGCATCTCATCAGTAAAGCCATTCAGTAAAATGTTCTTTGATTAGCACTAAATCCAATGGAACGCCAGCTTTTACACAGAGCCGTAGATCACAGAGAAGCTGCGTCATTGAATCACCCGCGAAACTAACCCGTAGCTTCTCAGTGATCTACGGCTCTGTTCATAAACTGGTGCTGCATTTAAAAACAGCTGCTGGAGATTTACCGCTAAACAGGTGTAGTGCCGAATTTTGACCTCTGCCAGATTATGACTCCCCTAGTTCTGGTAGGTTTAGTTGTTAACTTAGTCACATTACATGATGGGATATTTGTATATGCGCTGGCATAGACTTACTTTATTACTGATTCTTATAGAAAAGGTTGTCTCTTATCCTTTCATCATACTTGAATATAAATGACAGTGATCTCTGTTTGATAATGTTTTGACTGTTTGCAGGACATAGTTCCTGTGGACGCATCCTATGAGGTCAAGGAGCTCTACGTGCAAGAGAACAAGCTGGACTTGGCTACGGCTGATGCAGAGACTCTTCCAGCAGTAGAGATCACTAAGGTATCTTTTAATCTCCTACAAATGGTTTGCAAACAAACTGGAACGACTTGAGTACATCCTAACAGCTAATGTGTGGTCTGTGTTGGTGTGTTAGGTGGACATGCAGTGGGTTCAGGTGCTCGCTGAGGGCTGGGCCACTCCTCTGAACGGCTTCATGAGGGAGAGAGAGTACCTACAGTGCCTGCACTTCAACTGTCTGCTTGATGGTAAACAGTTGACCTTATGTGATCTCATGTCCTGTAATGGCATGGGTTTCTTTTTCATGCACTGTCTTCTAAATGCACCACTAGATGGCGACGTTCGACAGTGCAATGCACCTTTTTCTGCCCTGCCGCTGTGACATTCAGAAGTCCATCATCTCGTTTGGATTTATTCAATTGTTTTATTTTCTTGTTTTCTAGTATTTTGCGCGTTTATTTAAAACAGAAAGCTCAAGCAAATTGATTGGCCACCCAACATCTGGTAGGGCATGAAGAAACAAGAACCTACTAATACATTTCAGCACTTCAGGGTAGAACCAGGAGAACAACTCACAAAAATGTTTAGTTTCAGTGAGGGAATCCGAAGGCTCAGCAAGTGAATTTTAAATGTTAATTAGTGGCATAAATAAAAGAGCTGTTATAGTTTTAATAGTGGCTTGGGTGATGTTTGCATGAAACTTGATCGTATGAAATAAAAAGTCGGCACCTTTGTGATTGAAAGAACGACAAATGTGCGAATGGCTTTTTAAAACCATAATGCGGCCCTCGCATTTATAGAACTGGGTAATTACCGCAATTTCCCACATCAAGCTTGAGTTTCCAAAAAGTGTCAATTTAGTTTTACAGCCTCATAACACTCTGCTGTGTGTTGTCTTGCCTAGTATTCAAATTTGCGTTCAAGGTATGCATTGACACTCACACATGCTCGCACCAATTAAGATAAAAAAAGTGGGCCTAGTAGACGCTTGAGGTAGTTGTGACAGAGTGCAGCAAAAGAAAGCCATTAAGTGTTCATGCATTACATCAACAGCATCATTAGACTTGATTACTGTACATCACACCTTGTGTTATTGTTTTGATTCTTGCGTTATGCCCGGCTGGACTCTTGTTGGACCAGACTGAAGCGGACAGATTTGAGCATGTTGCGGCCTGATACTAGTTTAATTTGTATTGAGCTGAAATGGGATGCTCGCAGGGCTCTTTCTTATGGAAAACAGCTGTTTCTGCTATGATGTGTGTGTGTGTGTGTTTCATCCTGAAAATGGATTTTAAAAGCTTCCCGCTCATATTGCTTTAATCAAGGTGTTGGACCTCTAACTTTCTTCGAAAACTCACCACTTTCACATTCAAGAGTTCTTTGTCTTATCTTGCTTCATAGGTCATGGGACTCTTAACTTATCAGGCCTCTAAAAGTGGTCGATTTTTCAAAGCCTCAGTTCGGTTGATATATGTGCCATGCATGTGACCTCTTTTTATAGGTGGGGTTATTAACCTGTCTGTGCCGGTGGTCCTCCCGGTTTCAAGTGCCGATAAGGAGCGTCTGGATGGCAGCACTGCGTTCGCGCTGGCCTACGGTGGTCGGAGGGTCGCGATACTGCGAAACCCAGAATTCTACGAACATCGCAAAGAAGAGCGTTGTGCACGGCAGTGGGGCACCACATGCAAGGATCACCCATACATCAAGGTCAGAGTGTGAATTTAGATCTGAATTTTAGTATGATTACTAACAGTTTCGTAACAAAGGTGAAAAAAGTTACATTTCTGCATAACAAGACACAATCACAGTCATTTAGAATGTATTGGATTGATTGCAATTACTAGATTACTGTAACTACATTTTTCTTAGCAACTCACTTAGTAGCTCTTTTATGCCTTCTTAATAAACAGTATTTTTGCATGACATTAGATAGGTGTTTAACAGCTACATTAAACTGCATTGTATGTCAATTACAGGTGATATTACATAGAAATATTACAAAATAACTGTATTGTAATGCTAAATCCACTGCCATTATGAATATGTCCACTCAGCGCCGGGGAAGTAGGACCTCTTGTTGCAATTTACATAAGTAGCTACAAGTATGAGGATTTGAGTGCATCTTACAAGTTGGAAATGTACTAAACCTCTGGTACTGCTCAAAAATGAATGTTTTTGTTTTTTTTATTTGTTGACTTTATTATATAAACTTTTATATTATATTAAAGGGGGGTTTGTGGTATTACATTATATTTATTTATTGAACAATGGACTATTCTGGTGATGTGTTTCATACTTTTTTGGACCTTGACAGTGGTATTTACTTGGCGTTCAATGAGACAGTCACAAGCCTCCCGGAAATATATTTCTGCACATAATTATTACATTTTAACAAACAAGCTTTTACGGGTTTGGAACAACATGGGGGTAAGTAATTAATGACAAAATTTTAATTTCTGTCTGATTTTTAAAGATGACCCTTGGAATATTGTTTTTGAAATTAAAGAAGTTAAAGTGAAAATATAAAATTAAGTTTATTATTTTAAAAATAAAAATCCACAAAAATATTTTAGAATTTAATTTGAAATGTGTTTTTTCTATCTAACACTGTGTGAAAATCACAGCCATAATCTAAACAAGTTGTTTTCCAAATTTGAGGTTGAGATTTTGAATGGGCGCTGTACCAGATGTTTCCTTTAGATAAGATTTGCTTTACACTATTTCCAATGCAGTTATTGTATTTACTATGAACAGTACAAGCTCATAGTAACCTTTCTAAATCATGTCCATAATTCTTTTGTGTGCGTCAAATAGCAAGTGCCCATACATTTATTTTGGTGAAAAATGACTAAACGGCACTAAAGGGTTACTAAGCGTAATTCTGACGTGGAGTGAATGCATCTATGCATCAGTCTGGAACTGGATATTGGATTAATGAGATTACATTGTGCTGTGTAACCGCATATATGTAAACCTAACCATAGACTTGATCCTGGTTACGATAAAAATTGTTGATAAAATATTTCTCTCAACTTATGTAAGCAGTTGGAAGTGATTAATGTCATCCTGTATCTAATTTTTGTTGTCAGCTCCCTCCCTTTTCTTTCTTTTCTGACTCACAAACCACCTGGAAAGTCCCGATTCTATGCATGCCGTGAATGAGAGCACTGTTCAGACTACATACATGTTAATAAGAAAGCAGAATCACAGTGATTCAGCAGCATGATCCATTAATGCATCACTTTTCACCTGTCTGAGACGGAGCACCTTTTTAGAGGAATAATTTGCCAGTTGCTTAGTTTCTCTTTAGTGATGTTTGCTCTTGCATTGGTTTTGATCTGAAACTCAACCCACAGTGTTGCGCTAAAGACATTACACATTTAATCGGCTGTTTTGGACACCTAAGAAGGGACATCATGACTGTGAGTTATCCCAGGGAAAGTTTTGTTTGTGTCTGTAATTGTGTTTAAAAGAAGAAGGTTTTCCGCTTATGTCCCATTTTTTTGAAGGTAAAGTCATGGATGGCTAGCGAGAAACAGCTGACCTGATGCTTTAATAGGTCTTTGTATGAATGCATTGCCAAGCTTTCTTTGGACTGCTCTCTGACAGAAGACAGAGCCACGATGCCCTCTTAGTCGGTCTATGGAAACAAGGTCTCGCTCTCACTCTCATCTTTGCTCAGGCTCCGCTTTAGTAATTCTCTTTATTCCTCGACCTCCTTCATTTCACACATGTGTTTTAGTTGGATTTCTCGCCCTGCGTTCTATTTAAACAGTGTTTAGGCAAGTGGCGCTCTCCTCCCCTCCTCTCCCCTCACCTTCCTCTTACAAATCTCGCAGAGTAAATACTGAACAATTGTTTCCATCTGTAAGTAGGGATTGTGGGCTTAGGTGGACTTTAATGGCTCCGCTCTGCTCCAGCTCGCACTAATGGGCGCCAGCGGAGAGCTTTCGGACTCTGGAATGGCCCTGCCTGTCTGTTGCCTTTGGTCACAAATAAACCCATCCGCAGACCAAAGAAAGAAATTGCATGTGAACAGTAAAGAAACTAGCAATCGGCTTTCTTTATTTGCAGTATTCTTTACTCAGTGGTGTTCTCTTAATGTGGTTTAGACTGGAGGATGTGAAAAGAAAATAGTTTTTTTTCTGAAAGTAAGTTAGTCTTAAATTCTAAAACGATATATACCATATAATATATAATAATAAAACAATTTTATATATATATATATATATATATATATATATATATATAACTATATACCCTTAGTATACCCTTACCCATGAGTAATGCCTAAAATCCTATTTAATGATAGATGACTGACACTGATGTACAAGCACCAAACACTATTGTAAGCCTACACTTCACCAAAACTGTAAACTGTTTCTTCAAATCTGATTGGTTTATCACAATGTTCAGTGTTCACAATGCACAACTCGCACTTGGCAAAATCTGGTTAGCTGTGTGTGTGTGTGTGTGTGTGTATCATTTGAGTTTTTATTTTTAATTTAAAATTGCCATAAAAAGACAGTTTGTATATGACTTTCTTTTAAATACTCCCTTAATTTATTTTAAACACTAATCATTCAATAACAAGCAAATCTTAAAATGAATATGCTTTTTATTCATAGTGAACTTTATAATCTTGTCATGCCTAAATTAATGTGTAGCATTTTAAATAATGTATTTTATTTCTGTTTTTCATAATCATTCCTATTATTATTATTCTAGACAGAACAGCATAAAATGTAAATATCAAATTGAAATCTATTTCTGGATTATTATCATTTGATTGTTTGCAGAAAATGGCTTGCAAATGTTATTTCTAGTTTATGATCTTATGAATTTCTGTTTCAATTTTATGAATCTGTGAAATATATATATATATATATATAGCTGAGAATATAGTATGTTCATAGAATCTTTCATCTCATTATTTCACTGTCTGGTGTGTATGTTAAACTCCCTCTGCTGAAGCATGTCAATCAGCAGGACTGTAAAACTGGACTCCATTATGTGAGGTAAATACACTTTTCCTGTTTATTTCGGCTGTCAGTCTGACAGCTGAATCCACATTGGGGCTTTGGCGCAGGGGGATGTTAACCAGACTCAAGAGCATTTACCTAATTGCATTATCTATGTTTTTTTTTCTTTTTCCCATTCATGAAAGGGGTACAGTGCTCAACCAGTGCTCCGTTATTTTCTATGACAGCTAATAGAGTTGATTTACTGTATAGATGCGATTAGTGCCAACACTGAGTTTTTCCATCGCCAGGCTCTGCAACATAAATTAAATAAACGGCTGCTACTGTTGCCATACCGTGGCCAGCAAATGACAGCTGCACATGCATTCAGTCTTCAAATGCAAAAGCAATGCAGCAGATGAAGCTTTGTATTAACATTCACCGCTTTTAGGTCTCTCCAAGTTTGTTTAATATGATCACATACTTGCACATAAAGTTCTCGAGCCACCAGTGCTGCTGTCAAATCAAATCAATAGATGAAAGCCTGTGGGGTTGTGAAATGGTATTCTCCATCCTAGCGGCGCTGAATCTGCTGAGAGCTGTGGTATTCTCACCATACTGCTCGGTTTTTTAAACCTGTCCAAGTTACTGGCTCAGTGAATGCCAGAGAAGACCTCCCGAATGCGAAATATTAGCAAAAGCAGCCACGAGTTGTCAACTGATATGATCACTATATAGAGGGATTGTGATTCCTGGTTTTAAATGAAACTGTTTAGAATTTAAGCTAATCAACGTCTGGAAAATGTAGGAACATTTATTAAGTTTGTAGCAAACTAGGGTTATTAAAAAACAAAGTTGTATTTGCTGATAAGTTTCTAGGCTGCTACAATGAGCACTTTTAAGGAAAAAAAAACTAGTTGGGTTGTACAACAATGTTTGTATGTTTTCAGAACCAAACTGTGGTTGGCAATTTTAAACAGTTTTTTTTTTCTGTCTTTGTGGCTGGTTTGTAGCCCGAAGAAGACTGTGGACAACACTTTACTCAATAGTTATGCTATACCACCTTATTACAACATGTTGAGAGTTTAAGTCTGTGTGTTCTTGCATGCACCATTTGGTTTCAGAATCTGAAGAGTTCCTTATGTTCCTCATGCCTCAACGAATTAGGACAGATTATGGTAGTTTTACAAATGATGCTGGTGGTGTTTTTTTTCTGATGATCTTTCCTGTGGCAGATGGTAATGGAGAGCGGAGATTGGTTGGTTGGTGGTGATCTCCAGGTGCTGGATCGGATCTACTGGAACGACGGGCTGGATAGTTACAGGCTCACACCAACCGAACTTAAGCAGAAGTTTAAAGAGATGAATGCAGGTATGGAGCTATACTCAACAATTGGTCTTTTTGACCTAATTTTAACCTGTCTGTTGTTTATTTAGATGCAGTTTTTGCCTTCCAACTGCGGAACCCAGTGCATAATGGCCACGCGTTGCTCATGCAGGACACACAGCGGCGTCTAATTGAACGTGGCTATCGTCGACCCGTACTTCTGCTTCACCCACTGGGCGGCTGGACCAAAGATGATGATGTGCCGCTGGCCTGGCGCATGAAACAGCATGCTGCCGTCCTGGAGGAGGGACTGCTCGATCCCAACTCCACCATAGTGGCCATTTTCCCTTCGCCGATGATGTACGCCGGCCCAACAGAGGTTAGTGTCAAATGAAAAAGGACAGAGAACAGATACCTGGGGCACCCCATTAAATTAATAACTTAGGGTCAGCTGGTCGTTATATTTTTTATTTTCCATATTCTTGCTTTAAGTGGTGTTTCTTGAATATCTAGTAATCTGTTAAATATAGAATGTTCACCATATGTTAAAAATTTATGAAAACCGAAACCCCTCAAGACCATTTTTAATGCAGCTGGTAGCTCCTCATTTTGAAACACCAGATCTTCCTCAATATGAAATTCTTAATGTATCCCATACTTTAGGAATTACAAATAGTTTGAAGTCGCTATTTTAAAGAAAGAAGCTCTATCAAATGTACTTTGTGCTAAGAATGATAATTAAAACGGCATTTGAAGCCAATGAACAGTTGTATGGAAAGTTAGTGGTGAGGAAACTTGCACAGGGCACATTCCTCCATGAATCGTCGGTGGTGCACTGGATTTCTGATCTGTTCCACCTAACCTGTGCTTGAGGCTGAAAACAACAGGGACAGGCTCTTCTTGTGGGCGTCATGCATCCCTGGACATTCCAGTAGGAATTGATTTGTGTCTCCAAGAGTGATGTAAACAGAACCAAATTGTTTAGAGGCCAGTGGCGTCTACAGTCCATACATACACACACACACACACACACACAGCGAGCAAAAATGGGGAGCTTTCTTCTGACAGAACTTGTTGCTGGTGTAATGTTCCATGGCTATTTTGAAGTCTCTTGTTCTTTAATCATGTGGCCGGGGACATTAACAAATTTATTGGGAGCAGACAGAGTCTGTAAGACTAAAGCAGCCCACAGGAAGCACTCGTTTGCCTCACTGACTTATGAGGAGGAAGTAGGGTACATGCTGACTCCACAGAAAAGAATTAGCTTAGGTGATGTAGGCCAATACTAATCATGTGTCCATAATAAGAGATATTTCTCTTGAAATGATACGTTCTGACTTACATACATTGTCATTAAACCAAATTTCACATTTGCATTTTGTTAAGCATAGAATTTTTAATCAGAAAATGAAATGTCTCTCTCTATCTATATGCCAACTGTCTTTCATTTGTGAATAACATAAAAGAAAAAAATAAGTTCAGAACAGACTGTCCCACAGATTTTTTTTTTTGTGTGTGTGTGAGACCGCACAGCTATTGTCTCGAAGACCAAAATTGAAGTTAACACTTCAAATTCTCCTGTCGTGGGTGCTCTCAAATTTATAAAAAAACAAAAACTTATTCACATTCATTTGGTTGCAAAACCATTTTGTCATGCCTTATTCAAATATGCACAAATGTGAATGACATTTGAGGGCTATAGCAGAGGGAACGATTTTAAGAAAAAAGTCAATAAGTCAACTGCTTGGATTAACACTTAGGTTAGATTTGTTTTAAAGTAAAAATAAAATCCATTTGAATTGCTTCCAACAGGTGCAGTGGCACTGTAGGGCCCGGATGGTGGCTGGGGCGAACTTCTACATAGTGGGCCGTGACCCAGCTGGAATGCCTCACCCAGACACTGGTAAAGACCTCTACGAGCCCTCCCACGGAGCTAAAGTTCTCACCATGGCCCCTGGTCTCATATCCCTGGAAATTGTGCCTTTCAAAGTGGCAGCCTACAATAAAGCCAAGAAGGCCATGGATTTTTATGATCCCAAAAAGTAAGTTTCTTTCTTTTATGCCCTTTTTAAATTTGCCTTCCATTCCATTAAAACAAACAAACTATACAAATTGAGTACGACAAGTATCTTTAAGCAACTAATTTAATCAAATTTGAGACTTGGGCATTGACCGTTGTGGTAAATTGAAACCAACCTCTGAAGGCATGGATTTGCTTCAGAAACATTTATCTTCTATACATGTTCAAACAATCTATCACTGTACTAACTTCCATCCATGTCAGGCTTCCTCGATTCCTAGCTGCGTTGCCAAGAATAACAGGAAATGTTTTGTTGTTGTGTGCTTTCACCAAATTCTACAGCTTTGCTCCGTTCTTTGAAGTCATTTCGAAAGTGGAGATCTGCCATTATTCCTCTGGCTCTGTGCAAATGCTGCGGAAGATGACTAACGAAAATCATGCGTTTTTGCTGCGTCTCGTCTTGCAATTAATAGCGCCCACTGCTATCGAGTTAACAGGCTTTTCAGTCATCCCTGATGAAGACCATGTAGCATGTCAACATGGAGCAAAATTGACTTGAAGAAAGACAGCAGGCTTTTAATGTTGCATGATCTTTATGCAAATGCGCATCCCACACAGAGTTTAAAGGAATAACTTCATAAAAAACAATTAAAATTGTATCCATTACTCAGCCTCAGGTCGTTCCAGAACAATATCTGGCTGTTTTTTGTTCTATGGAAAAACAGCAGCAACAGCAACAACAACAACAACAACAAAGACAGATCTTCAGATACATCTTTTATCTGTCCAAATTCAAAGAAGACCAGAAAAAAACCCACCATGAAAATAATCTATACGAGTCATTTTAGAGCAATAAGGTCACTCAGTGTTCAACATGGATGGAAGTTAGTACAGTGATAGATTGTTTGAACATGTATAGAAGATAAATGTTTCTGAAGCAAATCCATATAAACAATATAAACATTTGAAGAAGTCAATAAAGAGCAGCTTGGACATTGTGTAAAACATCTCGTTTTGTCTTCCATGCAAGGAAAAAGTCATAATACTATATTTGGATACTATATATACTTTATATGCTATTCTGCTACCTTTGTTTGAGTGGTGCAATAATTTATTGAGACTATTGCTTACCCTGTGAAGTCGAGCCGCATGTGACAGTGGGGCTGGAGGTTACTGGCATCGCTTTCCTCCTCCATCCCAGCAAGACCTCCGAAAAATTGTCTGGGGGGGTTGGGGTGGCAGACTCGCACTTCGTCTGCCTTTCAAAGGGCCCCGCTTGGCGCCTTAGTAAATTTATGGCGTTCCGTCTGCTCCTTGAGCAGGGTGTTGGGCCTGGCCAAATTCGAGACGAATATGGATGCTGAGCCTAATTGCCAGGCATCCCCCTTAAAGTCCTCTTCTAAAATGCCTCAAATCAGTCCAAGCTGTTTCTCATTTAAATGCATATTAACTGTTCTCTATGGACTTGGAGTTTATGTGTTCCACTCCTTCAGCCCATTGAAGTGACTACCAGGTAGAATGGTGATAATATTCCATAAACTATCATTTGGGGGGGGGTCCATCCAGTAGTAGAATGCATCATGTTTGCCTGTTACTGCTGGATGATTGATAAAGTGTTCCGAATGTATTTTAGGTGGTTACTAGGGTGCTATCATGTGGTTTTGTATTCTGAGTTCTTACTAAGGTGTTGCTAGGGCTCTTGGTGGTTACTAGGATGTTGCTGTATATACTGTAAGTAAATCTCATCATAGCAATTACGTTGAATGACGTTTATGCCATTGCTCAAAGCAAACGCATGCCATATTTTTAGATCAAATTAAATAAGCTAAAAACAACTGAAAAACTTTAGTGTCATCCTCAAATGTGAATTATACATTAAGTAGGTTTCTTCTTTTAAAAAAAAGTAAAAATGTGCATAGTATTATAATGCTGTACTAAAATTAAAACAATGCAAAAACCCTTAAGATAACATGTAGAATGACAAGAAAACATCTTAAGCAAACAAAATAACATAACTGGTTTTTGAACGATAAATTGCAGCTTTGAACGTTTACATAATTGTGGCATCTGTAATTGTGATTAAAAATTTGATTAATTGTGCAGCAGCCCTAACATTTAAAAATGTAATGTTGTGAAATACTATTTATGTTTTCTATGTGAATATGTTTTAGTATGTAATTTATTCAGAGATTACTTTTAAGCATCATTTTTAAGCATCATTGAAACGGTCCTTTTTTCCTTGATAAATGGAAAGTTCAAAAGGACTACATTTATTTAAAATAGCAACTGTTGACATTACAATTCTCACTTTTCACTTTCCATCAGTTTAATTGGTTCTTGCTGAATTGACATATTTTTGGGGGGTGAAAAAAAAAAACATACTGACCTTAAACATTTGAATGGTCTTATCCTGTACCGTAAGCATGTATAAAATAGAACTAATCCTCCTTTATCAGTTTTATAAAAAACAGCCAAAAAAACAAAAGACTCAACTTAGTACTTGGGCTTGTTCAAATGCGCTACTCAACATTCCAGTTTATAAGAGCATATGAAACTGCTTCTCTAGACTGAAAATCCGCTGTGAACGACACCGTTTAATGAATGTGGTTGCGATAAAGCGCAGTGCAGCAGTGTACGTTTATAAATTCATTGCACTGTGTGGATTTGTTTTCTTAAGGTCTGCGTCTTAATTGAAGAACAACTAATCCATAACAAATAAACCCCATCCGTAGGAGCCGTTGAGGATTGTATTTAGACTAGTTTTCGAGTTTTATTCATGCAGTTGGAGACTAATTAGCTCTATTTATCAGACATTTTGCACTCTGTTTATTTTCAAAGCATTTGTTTAAATCAAAATGTGTAGCCGAGAGTTGGGATTTAATGACGTGGGTCTGAAGTTTAGATTTCTGTTTCTTGCCAATTTATTTTTCGTCTAGAAGTAAAGTCAGCCTGTTTACCTTGTCGTCTTTGCACCGTTTGAAAGGAATTACGCAGTATGAAGATATTTTATCATAGAGGTCTTTTCAGAGAATAATGCATCGTTCCCTCCAGAGCAAAGGAGCAGTGTACAACACTTAGTTATTATCTCTGACGCAAACCCTGAGATTTTGTTTCTTTTTCATTTTCTTATCACATTGGGTACCACACTGTCCCTTTACCCTGCACATCTTAACATTCCCTCTGCCGTCTCGTTTTACACAGACACCAGGACTATGACTTCATCTCAGGAACCCGCATGCGGAGGATGGCTCGCGAGGGCCAGAACCCTCCAGAAGGCTTCATGGCGCTCAAAGCCTGGAATGTTCTCAAGGAATACTACCAATCTTTGGAGAAGGCCTAAGCCAGTTTCCAGGTGCAGAAAGAGGGAGAGAGAAAGAGAGAGAGAGGCGGATGCAATTCTGTTACAGTGAAAAAAGAAAAAGGAGGAGGAGAAGGAGGTGATCTTGGTTTGTAAAAAAAAAAAAAAAACAGAACACACACACAATGATTGAACACTGGGACCACCCAAAGGACTTCTTGCACTGTTTTGGATGTTGTTCCTCATTAAATCACTGTCGGTTTCATAGTTCAGAGTCTTATGGCAGCATTTTTATATGTTCGGTTCAAAAAAGAAAAAGCGGATTAACTTGTGAAAGGTGCATTTTGAAGTATTCAATACTGTAAAGATAGAAAACTTAACCTGTTTTATTAGCAAATTATGCCATCTCTATTCTTGTACACTCTATAAATGCTGTTACAATTGGATGACATGCAATTGCCCTACTTGCCTTAAGAGCTTTTAATGAAACTGTTACATTTACAGCATTGTTCTGGCATGTTGCGTGTTGAGCTCTATTGACAGCATTTATGACATTGTCAACAGAAGTAGAACAGAAAATAAGTTTTTAGTTCGTAAGAAGCAGAAAGTCAGTCACATTATTAAAGCTGATACCTTTTTCATAATATCTTTTTGCATAGACAAATATCAAAACACAAGACCTATAACAGTAGACCTATTGTGAAACTAAACAATGTATTTATTGCAAAAATACATTGCAAGTACGCCAATTTTTGTCTTACTATAAATTCACTTCAACCTGCTGCAAATGCTGTTGATAGAGCTTAATGTACTCAGCAAAGAACAATTCTTGGAGCCAAAATGTGTGCCTGGATGCGTCTGTATACAGTTCATGTGACGGTTGATATCATTAGAAAAAAACCCTGTTGTTTTATTCAGCGACTATTCAGCTAGGTGTGGTGACAACAGCATATCCTTTGTGTTCATTTTGGCAGCATTTGATTAAAAAATCTGGACATTTTTTGAAGGAGCTTGCTTACAAAGCAGTAAAACAACTGAAATCTGTGAAGTTAGTTCTCGAAGTTACTGGCATAACTTTAATAGCATCTGTCTAGTCTGTAACATTTCTAACCATAGTGTTTTGATATTCATATATAGTGTTGTGTTGAACAGAATGATTAGCTTGATCATTTTTAGTGCATTTTTTGTAGTATTTATTTCTGTGTTGGATTAGACTGGAAAGACGTAGAAGCTCTTCAGTTTACGATTCATAGTAGTCCTGTTTATTTTTAACAGCATTGTCCTTCTTACCTCGGTGTCTTTAATAAACCATTCCACCAAAAATAAAAAACACAAATATAAGCTTCATTGATATCAAAAGTCAGAAAAATCATTGAAAAGACATGGAAATCACTGTTCATAACGTACATTTTCCCCAATTCTTGCAGTTAAACTGTGCCGTGTACAACTGCTGTACAAGGTCAACGAAATATATCAGAAAATACACACAGAGAGCCAGCTGGCCTCCAGATGCAGTCGCGTCTCTGTGAAAGTGGGACACCTAGGGTTAATCCAGACTCTTTCAGGAATACCCAGCCCTCTCTTTTGATTCCAGCTTAGAGATGAAACGTCCAAATGTGCCAGCCGTCATGTTTTTCTCCATGCGTCCTGTGCCAGATCTTGTTTGATCTGTGATCCGGGGCCTATTCCTATTCCTATGGGCTCACTATTTCAATTACAAGACTAGCCTTATATCTTTATTAAATGTGCCAGAACCATTTCAATATGGAGGATGCCCAACTTGTAGCATTCAGTCAATCACGTAACTGTGTATGCGTATGATAAATGATGCTTGTAAATGTTTCTGTATTCCTTCAGCAGTGTCTTTCAGTGCAGGTTTTATTAATACTCACAGACAGGGAAGTGGCTTTTTGGTAGCACCTGGTTCTTGTCTTTGCCGCTCTGCAGTAAGAGCCTCGGCCCGTTTGACCTTCCCTCCAGTGCTGAAAAGGCAAACCACCATAAAGGTAAATGCATCAGATCATGTGGAAATCATTACAATATCCTTAACATGTAAAGAGGGGTTAGTAAAATTGTTTTGAAAGGTGATGGGGAAAGAGTTATTGCGGTATAAATATTTGTTGATGTTGTTGTTGACAATAGACATCTTTGTCAGAGCAGCATATGTTTTCCTGGCAAATAATTTATTTTGAAGTTTATTTTGAAGTATACAAACTCCAGGCTCTAGAATCGTTCAGCAGACAGTTCATGTCTTTTAAATATCTCAAAGCGTTCCAGCTCATAGATTTTGACCTTCCTGCATCTGACAATGTAATGTGTTTCCCAATTCCAATTCCCCTATTATGCCTTTTCAAATATGAACTTTCATGCAGTGTGTCAAGTAGCTGTATGTGAACATAAAGTATCTGCAAAGTTTTGACGCCGACAGTGCACGATAAATGAAGTTATATTAACGAGTCATCAGGAATTCAAATCTTTTTCTGTTACGGATCCACATCACTAAGTAAAGTATTTGCATAAAAACCACATTCTACGTCGCGAACAACTTGCCCGCCCACAAACAGTACAATTTCCACGTGGATTACATCATGTCAAGAAGACACTGTACCCAACGCTGTCATTCAGTTATGGCAATGGGTGTTTCGTTTTCCGGTAGACCAATCATAAAGGACTGCGCCATCTGACCAATCCAAGCAGTGAGGGCTCACGGGAAGGAGGGGTTTAAACTGACGTGATTCTTCGAACTGCTTCACAAGAGTTGTTTACGAATCATTTACAAATGGGGTGAAATGCTAGGAAATGTTAATTTACTCCTTTATTATTGATGAATCTGCTGGGGCAGTACTGGCGACATCTTCCAACTGAACGATAGTTAAGTTTTTTTTTCAAAATAGTCGCTAGATTTGTCAGTGTACACCTCTTATGGAAAAATGCAGCCAAAAGTTGCTAAAAATTGTGCTAAAGTCGTAGCCTGGACCCGCCCACCTGCTACATTCATTTCACGAGCAAAGTTATTCTGGCCAAGCTGCCGTTTTAGAGTAGCCTGTGCCCGCCCATACTTCCTTTGACGCTACATTTACTTCGTGAGCAAAGCTGACGTTTTAGAGCATTTCTGTTCCGAAAAAAGTTGGAACCAATGAGAAAAGAAGCAGAAGTAATTAAAGTTAGTCATTTTCCTACTGCTTTAATGAAGCTAGTTACAAGTTACAGTGTCTTCAGGTTCCATCGCTATGCATACGTCATTGGAATGAGTGGTCTGATTGGTTGTAGATTCGTCCAGTGGTATACAGACACATCTGATGGATGCAGGTTAAGCCCGACTCCCAGAAGGCGGGTAGTAAGGTTGCTTGGCCAGGCTAAGCTCCTTTGAGCTTCAAAGTCGCAGAAGCCAGGCTACTAAAGTCGCGCTTGTGTGGGTGAAATGCGGGAGCGGATGGCAGTTCATATTTTAAAAAATAAATAAATAAAAAAAATGGAGCATTTTATAAAATTGTGGCAGGAAAAAAGTTTTGATATTTTTGTTTTATTGTAGACTTGACTGTAGATATCAAGTCCTGCCATTCAACAGTCAATATTGTTGTTAGAAAAAAATGACTGTTTAATTTTATTTTATGCAATATAGTATTGCATGATTCTTGCTATGCCAAGGTCATGGGTTGCAATTCCCAGGAAATGCATTATTTAAAAAATCGTATCCCCATGCCCCTTGTTTCTCTGAATCTTTGTTGAAAAAGATCCACATTTTTGCCTGAAAGTCCTGTTTTGTACCCTTGTGTGGAAAGTGCCCGATAAGTCGCACGCATTGCTGCACATCCTCCATGACTAATTAGTGTCACCACTCCATCATGTGACATCATCGGCAGTACCGGTAAATTAAACTCTTACATGAAGCCCGGCCACATTTCCCCTCCATTTCCCCTGCATCTGCTTTTACTTCCATTCAAAGCCGTCCATGACAAAATCTGCCTCCTATCAAAGGACAATGAAGCTGGGCTATTATCTTTAACTGCACGTGACTAAAACTATTAAAAACATTGTTCTGTAATTAATTAATTCTAATTAATCTGACATAAATTAAAAAAGCTTAAACTAAACAGAGTTGACTTGGCATGAAATAAGACTAAGATATTTTGAAGATAAAGATGATCCTCAAAAGAAGATATTTTGACAAACGTTTGTACCAATCATTTGTCGGTAGCCATGAACTTCCATAGGATGAAAGAAAATGCGATGGAGGTCAATGGTTACTATCTTTATTAATATCTTTATTAGTGTTCAACATAAGATTCCTCCTTCAATATTACCTGTATTTTTCTCAAGTGTTTTACATTCGTGATCAAATGAGAATGTTTGCTGACATTCCCATGTGATTTTCTTAGCTTGTGTAAATATTTGCTTGGTTCCACATGTCTTTTCCTGCGACGTCTGATACTTGAGACGTCAGTCACAAACATTCATGATTTTCAAGGACTGCGTCCTTTTCCTTTTAATCTGCTTCGATCCGGTTTGGCATCTACAGATATTAAATTCTGAGATATAGCACATTACCTCAGATGTGAGGGGTTTGAAATGAGGAGATCACATGGATAGAGGCTATCATACATCAAATGCTACAGCCTGGCATGTTCACATCAAAGAGACGCATCTGTTTCATGACATGATGAGGACTCAGTCCCATGAGGAGGAGATTGTGACAGTCAAGCCTCTCGTGCTCCTCATCTTGTCCTCGTTCACCGTCTCAGTGTCTACACTCTGTATGGCAGCGCTCCAACCTTATGCCACCTACCTGGGTAAGTGAAAGTGATCTTTGTCATTACGAACGACTCAGACAGCACGCCTAAAGGCTGTTCACAAATCAAATGATGCATACGTTATGTTTAAAAGCTGTACCAGTTCCAGGAGTTCAGTGGTGACCCAGTTGTCCGTACATACACAAACACAGTATTTATGAAGCGTTCATTTGCAAAAATAGATTTAAAAAAAAAAAATTACGATTTTAAAAAAACGAAAAAAAGTTTTTTCATTTTGCAATTTGCATTCCAATTAATTTCAATCAAAACTGCAGTTGGGTTATTTTGAGTAGGTTAAAAATATCTAAAAATTACAGCTAAATAACACAAAACACAATAAAAGCATGGTAAAAATGTATCTGTTTTTGGAAATAAACTGCATATGTACCTAACACCTTTGTGTAAGTAAAGAATACCACTACAGATAATTATATTTTAAATGTATATATATATAACAGAGAAGTTAATATATTTTAATTTTAATATTTAATTACATTTAAATCAAATTTTTCATTTCATTTAGGTATTAAGGTTTTAAATAATGCTATATTGCCTGAAACATTGCTCATGCTATAAAACTAAAATAAAGTAGACCCTTTAATATAGTAAATTTTAATATAGTATTGCAATGTAAAATAATTTTGTATTTTAATATTATGAATAATTTAGCATCCTCACTCCAGTCAGTGTCACGTAATCATTTGGAAATAATTCCAATATGCTGATTTGCTGCTCAAGAAACATTTCTTATTAAATGTTTAAATTAAATGCAATAAATTGAAAGTTTAAGGACAACATTTCATTTTATAAATTACTTTTTTAATTTTTTTTTTCATCATTATAATGTGTCCTTGTTGAAAAAAGTAGAATTTTTTTTATTCATTAAAACATTATTAATTTGCTTGCTATTTCCAAATAGTGTTTTTAATCCTAATAAACAGTAAGCAATTTTATTCGAAGGTGAATCTCAAGTTCTGTTGCATTTAAGCACATTGGTATTCACCTGCCCATTTTCATAAACGCTGGTGTCCACTCAAATTGTTGGCACATTAAAATTGACTTCCAGACCATTTTCCGTTTCAAATCACTATCAGTGTGAATGCATTGTTTGTGTAAGCACTGACTTAAGCGTTACAAAATCATCACTCAAATCATGTTTAAATGATTGTCATGCCTAGAAAAAGCTAAATTATGCACTAGACTGGATGCTGATAGCTTGATTTTTCTTGTGTCTGCATGTGTGTTTCTCAGGTAACGATATTTGTCACAGGGAAGTTGTAGTGACTCTGTCCATCTGATTGAAAGCTGTCAGCACATCTTCATGCCTTTTTGGCTACAATTAGTTGATGACGAAGGTAACACTGATGCTATCATCTGCTGTGTGCTTTATAGGTCAAAATGATGCATTAATAAGACATTAGCGTTCACTGACACGCTACTTTATTCAAATACAATGGCTTGTGTTGAGCTGCCTCTTGCGTCAGCGCTATCTGAATGAGTCCTGATGCTGCGCTGTTCTCCTTTTATCAGTTCTTCCTCAATCAGGAGACTGATGTTATCAGTGAGAAGAGAAACATGCACTAATCCAGAGTTTTATTTGTTCATCGCTAGCAGTTACACACCACCCTTCAGGGGGGTACCGGTCCTCACAAAGTAAACACATACAGCATCGGTAGCGCAGACTTGCTTATGAATTTATGAAAATTATGCGAAAAGTTAAAAAAAGTCATAGCTGGGATGTGAGGGATCCTGAGTGATTTTCTGAGCCCTTTTGCTCACTCTGGATGTGTACAGTTCTTGGAGGGTGGGCAGGGGAGCACCAAAGATCATTTCAGCAGACCGGACTGTCCTCTGTAGTCTTCTGATGTCTGATTTTGTAGCTGAGACAAACCAGACACAGGACAGACTCAATGACGGTTGGTTAGAACTGTTTCAGCAGCTCCTGTGGCAGGTTGAATTTCCTCAGCTGGCGAAGGAAGTACAGCCTTTGCTGGGCCTTTTTGGCAATAGAGTCCATGTGAGGGTCCCGCTTCAGGTCCTGGGAGATGATGGTGCCCAGGAACCTGAATAATACCCACTGCTGAATGATCTCATCTCCACCATTTTGAGTGTGTTGGAAAGAAAAACTTGACATTGCATCATATGACCGCTTTCAATGATTTTGCAAAGGCTGTATTTAAGAGCTTAACCCACATAAGCTAAACCAAAAAATAGGAATTACTAATGGGGAAGCTCAGGATTTTCTTTTATCCCTTTAGAGTTTTTGAGTTAGTGGCGTGTCACTGGAAAAACATGGTGAATGCAAATCATGCAATAGTGAAATTATTGCAGTTGTGGATTGTGTTTTGATTAAATTGTTGTTTTCTTTTACAGTAGCTCTAGTTAAGTTACATGAACGAAATGCAAATAAGTAATATAACAATTCAGTTTACTGGAGCTTTATAGATTAAATAAAAAACAAAAAGCAACCAAAAAAGCAACATTCATGTGTTAAGAATCTAGAGATAAATCATCTTTATACTGTATGTACAGTACAAAGGTGCATTGTAGTTTGAGGTGCATAAATATGCAGCTACAATGAATGGTCTATAATTGGGGCATACACATTGTACTCGGGTTGTGAATTTGGCATAAAAGAAAAATGTGGAAAATTGTCCTATGAGTATAAATATTAATAATTCATGTGGTTATTAGTGAATGAGACCCATTGTTTTCAAAGTTTCGAGTTTCTTAAATGCTCTTCCATTAGTTGGACAAACAAAACATTCCAATCCTATTGGTGGAGCTAAAATTAAAAGCAATGTTATGATATCGAAATTGTAAATCGGTCTTTGAATAACTGCTCTACATATTCAATTCAAATACCTTTATATCAAACTACATTCCAATACGCTCCAATATCTTTACATCGAAAAGTACTATTAATAACACATTATAAAAAATAAAATTCATGCAACTTTATAACACGGTGCCATGTGTTATCTGAGGTTTTACCTTTTCAAAAAGGGGCTGTGAGGTCATTTGTGTTGGATTACGTTCTCTCTCACGGTATTTGGCCATAAATAAACACAACCTGATGATATATGACCAAGCTGGCATTTGCATTCAAATTGAAGATCCTATCATGACAGCATGCAAAAGGAGTGGTAGCTTTGTGAGGTCATAAATACATGCTCATCTTGATACACAATGTACCGTTTCCCCGCTTTAACAAAATCTCACATTTCTGCCACTACAGATTACTTAAGCTTTGTTCATCTAAGTAATAACCGATAGCGGAAATATGAGTGTGTATTTACATCTGCTTGGCCTTTAGCCATGTGTTTTTATTAGTAGTGGCTCTGTTTTAGCCGAGGCTTGTTGGCTGAGCACCTGGTTGGCAATCTTGATTTCCCATATATCATCTGCTGTGGTGCTATTCGATGCCGCGATTGTATTTGTCTTGGACATTGTTCTAGCTTTGATCATGAGCAGCTGTAATTATTTTGCCCCGCACTTTACGCAGGAGACAGCCGGTGCAACAGGAGAAGGCCTTGTGTGAGTGTGTGTGTATGTGTGAACACAATCCCAAACAGACCGGGCACAGTGCAGGACTTAAGTAGAGGATAAATAGCCCAATTAAATGCCTCCTTTATGGTTTTCATCAACAATACAGTTGGCTGGTATTGTGCAACACTCTTTAAGTCTATGAATGAAGGCGGATACGTAAATGAATCAGTGGAAACTGAAGCAGACCCACCCTCCCCCTTCAGGCTTTCATCCTTAGGTCCCGAAACAAAAATAAACACATGAATTAAACCTGAGAGGTGAATGAAAGGGAATTGTTCATTTATGGAGTCCGGAAAACAGGAGCAATCGGGACCGAAAACAAGGGTGATTTCATTAAACTCCAAAAACCGCACATTTGACCCCTCCCTAAGCTCGGCTATTGTATGGAGCGAACAATGAAGCTTTCTGTAATTTTTCGTACTGTACCGAGTCTATTGTCTATGACTCTGTATAGGCACTATAATGTAAAATAGTGTACAGTTTAAAACAGACCAACATAGTTCTTTTGTCAATAAAAAAAATAAACAAAAATTATTTGCAGTTATTCCAAATTCCAAAGTTTATTCATGTTTGTGATTCAAGACTTAGATAAGATGCTCTTTTGAGAAAATATATAAATATAAATGAGAATTAAAAGAAAAACACATGTAATCAAAATATTTAAAATAGCAGCAAAAGGACAGAAAAAAATATTTATATTTATGTGCTTCATATTTATATAAATATTTAAATTGTAATTCTGTACTATTATATCAATACATGTTTTTTTTAGCATTTATTTTGATAATTCTGGAAAAATTATAAAATTGTGTATTTCATTCTCTAAACCTTTTTTTACATTTTAAAAAATATGATTTGCAATTTTTTCCCCCCTTCTCTGGCTGTTTTAATATCTCCTCTACAAGTAATTACAGATTGGTTTATTTTTTTATTTATGCTTTATCTATTTATTATTTTCTCTCTTAAACCTACTTTCTACACAGAGGAGTCTGAGACTGCATTGAAAGTGAATTTGTGTGATTTTTGAGAATGTCAGTTCTTACACTCAAAATATTATGTAAATTCGTAATCAACCATTATTATTATTATTTCTTTAGTAACTAGGACAAAACATAGCAGATCTAGATTTGGTATTTCCATCAGTGGCACAGTAGTGTTTGTGCTCCCTGTTCTGTTGACCTCTTGTATTTTAGTGTTTCAGGAGTTTAGAAAAGCAGCCCACCCTGAAGTTCAGGTAATTCAGGAGTTCCCCAGGAAGCTTCAGCGGCAGTTAGACTGGCTTACAGCTTCATTCCAGATATCCTGATTTTTATAGTTCACTCTTCCTTTACTACCATTCCTCTATCCCCAGAGCCAAAGTCAAATGTGGGCTTTTTTTTTACAAGTGTTTTTTTTCCCTTATATATAAGTTATAAATAGTATTGCATGTTTTAATTTCCATTGTCCATAAATTCCAATAAAACACACACATCCATAAATCAGGCCCAACGGAACCCCCCTGTAGTATTGTTGCTGCCCTCCTGGTTTAATCCTGAGCCAATTTTCAGACTTTAGTGGAATGCAATTGCGGACCGATTTAATTAGCAGTGACTGTGGAAGAGACAAAGACGTATTTAGCTTTGGAATCTTATTCGTGATAATCACACTCTTGGAGGACAGTCAGAAACCATTAGTTCCCCCTTCCCGTGTCACCCCCCTGACATTTTAATTTCTCTTGGCCACATCCTGACTAGCCAAGGGAGGAAATATATTCAGATTTGTCCTCAAATAATATGGCTCCAGTCTAGCTTATTGTGCATTGATGTGCTTTGGTGCAGCATCCAAAACTTCACACCACAGTTTTTTGTTAATTATGCAGTTGGATAAATATAGTCACTTTGTTGTATCAGCAGATTTCTAAGCTCTAAGCTAATTTTATTTGTTATAATTAGAAACTCATCTCTCATCGTTTCAGCTTTTTGGAAGAAGTGGCTTCAGTGAATGACACATTCAAAGGAAGTTTTATTTTTATGACTTTATTTTGTGAAACAGATGAGAAGTTTTTTGTGCATACAATCAAAGTTAATGGGGTTAAAAGTTGCTTTGGACTCCCAACTTTTATTAAATGAAGATAAACTTTTTATTCATAATCATTGTTGGGGGTAACGCATTACAAGTAATGGGAGTCAGATTACATTTTTCAAGTAACTAGTTAATTAATGGATTACTTTTAAATTTGCAATTAAATACTTTTTTAAACTAATAATGCAAGTGTTTTCCCATTCATACACTGACACCTCTCTGTCTCCGTGTTGAGAGAAATCGGGAGGCATTTTTTGTGTGAAAGGTTGGCAAAATATAACTTTTGCATATTTGTAAATCAGTAAGCAAGCCCAGCCAAGGTATTAAAAGTACAGCAAAATAAAAAATAATGCATTATTTTTAGTAACACAATTAGTTAAAATTAGTGAGTGAGTAAATGTTGACAAAATGTTAATTTTTCAGTGATCCATCGCAAAAGGGATAAAATAAAAATGAGATAACAAGCATAAAATCACTTGATCTTGGATGGATATGATGAGAAATTGAAGATTACTCTCCATTATACTCTTGTCTGTTTGTCTTTTGAGCCTCTGCTGTCATACCTGGAACCATAGTCCAATGTATATTTGTTCCACTCTGTGTGAAAAATGTAGTTCTTGCATTTCAAATTAATAGTTGTATGCAACATCTAGCTTCTGAATGGTGTCAGAATGATGCCTTCTGCCAGGAAACTTGGTGAAATTCTGCAGCTGGCTCACAGTTGAATTCAGTTGTCAAATTATATTATTTTGTACAACTGTTTTCGACTTTGAATAACTGAAAACAGCACCAACTCTAGTATTGTGTCTCAAAAACTGTTGATTTTCAGCTTGGTGGTCTTTTAAAGGTAGGGTAGGCGGTTTCAGAGAGGCTGAATATTATCAGTTATGTTAAAAAAATCCATCAGCCTATGTAATCTAGACTTTTATGAAAGAACGGTTTAATCTAATGCATTGGGGGTTTTTTACAGTCCATTTTTGTGCTTAATTATTAGTGTCCTTTTTTTACTTTCAGAAGACAAAGTTCCATCTAAGTGCTTGACCTCTCAGCAGTTATGAATATGAACAGAAACACGTCCTGTATGCATGATGCATCAGCCCTCCCCAGAGACATTTTCTATCTACATCCCGAATTAAGGTAACAAATGTGTTTCTGTATCACAACTGTGGTTCTCTGCCAAATGCATTCAAATCAGCGTTTTATTTGCGTCATGTTTTTGGTAGAGTGGGACAACACAATTAAATGGTCTTTCGGACCTCCATGAAGTGGAACATCTGTGATGTAAACACTCTGTCCCACTGAATCACTCTTATTATAAGGGGACATTGCCATCTTGCCTTTCGTAAGCTTTCGGTTACTATTATATCCCACCAGGAGTGGGTTATTTATGTGAGAAATTGCTGTGGTATGACTGACACTATCCCCTTGTGTGTATTTGTACGAGTCTGGATTCCACCTCTGCTCATTTACACCTAATCATTCTTCAGTGTGAAAATCAGGCAAGATGGAAAAGCAGATGGAACATATTAAAAAATATATATTTATATACACACACACACTGAGTGGCTTACTAATGCTGGACAGAATGACAGTGGGCATTATCCATGCACATGGATTTCATTTGTGAAGCTTAGATTCAACAGATTTCTACATGATCTTTGACTTCTTTATAGCTTCCATTTTGTTTTAATGCCAGTGAATTTTGTGGCATCAGATTTTCGAGAACTGTCCCAATTTTCAGCAAGTTGGGCTATGTGAAAAAGATCAAATTATGGCTATATAGTGTATTTTTAAAGCTGCCTACACAGTAAACAAATAACTCGGACTAACTTTTATGTGAATGGTGAAGTTAACAAACAAAACCACCGCTATTGGTCTGGCACTAACCCACATTGGATAGATCCCCCCCAAGACTGTTGGAACAAAAAAATATGGTATGGTGTGGTATATGGGGTACAAAGATAGTGGGGCCATTCTTCATCAATGAAACACCTCAAGGCCACTGGATATTTGAAATTGCTACATGATGATGTGTTTCCCTCTTTATGCACTGAAGCTGGCACGTTCCCTGAGTTTTTCTAGCAAGATGGGTGTCAGGTCCGAGCATTCCTAGATGAACAGTTTCCTAGAAAGTAGATTGGTCGTCATGGGCCAGTTAAATGGCCCCCAAGGTCTCCCGATCTGACCCCCTTAGACTTTTATCTTTGGCGTCATCTGAAGGCAATTGTCTATGCTGTGAAGATACGACATGTGCAGCACCTGCAACTACGGATACTGGAAGCCTGTGCTATAGCATTTCTCTTGCGGTGTTGCTATCAGTGTGTGAAGTGTGGGAGAACAGGGTTGCATTGACAATCCAACACAATGGGCAGCACATTTAACACATTTTATAAGTGGTCAGAAACTTGTAAATAACTCATGAAAGAAAAAGTTCCCCCTCGTAATTATAAAAAGATTTCACGCTTAATAACAGTAATAACCTGTAATTATGGAACAAGATTTTTTTTTTTTTTTTTTTTTTAACAGACATTTTCTGGCACCCCAGATACGTTATTTATTTATTTATTTTTACAGCGTACCTATTAAAACATTTATTTATTTGAAGTTGCAAAGAAAGCAACTTTGATTTGGTTTAAATAAAATAGCCTAGTGTTTTAGTCTTTGTACTTAAAATGTGCTAATATGTTGAATTCATATTTTTGAAATTGACTGGCACTTTTTGAGTAGAAACAGATTTGAATTGGCTAATCGTGGCATCCAGTGGTGAGATGTTTTCAATATTCACAGTTGTCCATGGCTGCCAACTTTTCAGTTCAGTACGGAGTGAATAACTATAAACTTAGCTATACAGGGAACCCCAGTTGAGGATTTGTTTACAAGTATTACACAAAATCTTTATTATCTTTACATTAAAAAAGAGCAATTATAGAAGTAAATATATAATAGACAAAATTTTTGCAAAATTCTCCTTTATAGTGTGCGCCTTTTTAACTATTTTATAGACACAGAAAGGATTTTCTGCAGATATTTGACTTTTTATAGCTGCTGTCTTGACACAATTGAAACTTGCATTTGATGTTTATTTCATGCTAAGTGAGGCAATGCGGGAGCACATGTGAACCATCACGTCAATACAGAGCTCCAAACCTGTATTTATCTTTAAAAATTCCTAATAAATGAACTAAATTTGAATGCTGAGACTTTTTATTTTCATTATCACAAGTGACCTGCTCTGTCATGTCCGTCAGCTTGTTGTCTGTGTCGTCTCTGCTCTGCAATGTTATTCACCCCATATGAAGATGAACCTATGATGCTCTGCCACTGTACATACAGTAGCCTATATTACTGCATTTAGTTGCGCTGTTGGTCTTGTTGCCAGGCCAAATCTTTTGTATGATGTAATAGGCTTTTTTTCCCATTTAGCGGAAGCTATATAATAATACCCAGGTTAGGTTGCGATTTCAACTCAAATCATTTGGATAAATGCGATTAGTCTGCGAAATATCATTTTACTCCATCTAAAACTCATAATAGAATGAGCTCTGGACTCGTGCCAGTATAGGTTTTCCTTTAATGACTTGAGGAAGTGGCTCTTGAATAGACTTACAATGTACTTTGGGTTTGCTTACGGTATTACAGACTTCTATGAGGCCCTTTGAACTGAAAATAAAGAAGTGTTTCCTCACTATTCAGACAAATTACATTTGATCTTGGCTGTTTCCTTTCTTTTCAAATCCCTTTTAAGTTGTCTGTTGAGTGAGCGAAGGCAAAAGTGACTTTCTTGGCTGAGCTCAAAGGTCAAAAACATATAGGGCTAATAATCATACAAAGGCCCAGCTGGTGGTTTTGACTTTAACTTTTTTAACATATATAGCAACTGAATAGCTTATTTTAAAGTGTTAGTGCACCCAGCATTAAGCAAAATGTCCTCTTTTTTTGTCAATAGAACAAAAAGCACCATAATTACTAAAATTACTCATTGACGTTGATGTTCATGTTAGTTTGGATGTCAATCATACAAATCTATAGGATGGTTTTCAATAGATAACAATTCTCATTTTAGTCTTCATTTGTAAGTCGCTTTGGGTAGAAGCATCTGCTAAATGAATTTAAATGTAGTCTGTTCCTAAAGGCTGGCACTTCACTTCGTGAATGTGATTGCCTCAGAAATCGGCAGGTTTTAAAATCGTGCGGTGTACCACTGTGTCCGTAAACAAAGTCCCTTGTGACGTGCACGTGGCCATACGGTCTTCCGACTGTCCGAATTCGCACCATGTACGGCCGCCTTAAGACTCATCGCAGTTGGTTTTTATGTTGCTTACACGTTTTTGAACACCGACGAACATACCTACTGTACTTCTCTTTTAACATACATTTTTGTGTTCTACATAAAAAATACGTCCTATAGGTTGTAACCTGCATGTTGGAACTACTTACCACATTCATTTCCTGTTTTTCCTTAGAAAAATGTACTTTTTGTGTTCTCGAGGCTAATCAAATCCAGATAAACACAAAGATTTTTTTTTAAAAAGACTCCCCTTATCTACACTGCTTCTCCCAGAGTGTTAAAAGCTGTTGCAACATTTAGTCCAACACATGGTTACAATGCACTATGCACCAATGTACACTGTTTAAGTGTCTCAGTATATGGTTTTACTCTTCCGTCAAGCGCTTTTGAGTCTGAATGTATGAATATTTGTTCCAATTTAGTGTGTTGCTAATTAAAATGTGCTAATTTAGTGTTTGGTTCATACCTAAACCCAGCCCCGGGGGTCAGAGCAGAGACTGCAGTCTTCCCTGTAGAGAAGCCAAACTTCATTAGACACTGTGTATTTATGTTTCAGTGTTTATTAAATGGTGGTTTGAGTATTTTAGTGATGGTACGCTTGCTCATCACTCTTGTTGCCCAGAACTGGTAGTTAGTGTCCAAGAACAAGAATGATGGATTTTGATAAGACATTCTTAATTCCACTTGGAACGTCTCCATGCTTGTTTAAACCCAAACTATTCATCCAAACATTTGTCAATGACCTATGATAAAAATCAGGTCAGAACAGGAGTAGCTGTTATAGCAGTTAGATGCTTGTGGTATGGCGAAGTATGGAACTTTTTTTTTTTTTAATGTTACCCACAATTCTTCCTTTTACACCCAGAAGGTCTTCTGGAATCAATTGTCGCCTCAACAGTGTGTCAGCACTCCTGAAAAGTTGTCATCTGACCAAAACCAAGGCTTCTATTCTAGTGCAGCAGTTTGTATTCAGTAGAAATTGTCACCCAAGGCAAAATCACAGCCAGCATAGTAGCTCCGTTTCATAACGGAGTGAGCTGCCTCACAATTTGCTGACAGGCAGCTGTCTTTTGAGGGGGCCTTTGAATGCAGTTTATTCTTCTCTGATTTCCTTGACAGAACCTGAACTAATTCTATTCTTATGAGCCATGAGTCTCTCAGAAATAAAGATGGGATCCCCAATCTGTGAAAGAGTGTGTAAAAACACTGAGGAACATTGTTTTAAAATGATTCCACAATGTCACATTGCAAATTGATCTTTCACCTATAGAGAACTTTTGATGCATCATTAAACAAACAATATGTCAAAGACAAACACAAAATCTTCAGCAGCTGAAAACCTGCATCAGGCAAAAGCGGGACCAAATTCCAACACCAAAACACCACTGTTTTGAAAAGAAGAGGAGATGATACATCATGGTAAACATGCTCCTGTCCCAAATATTTTGAGACCTGTAGCAGACATTAAATTTGCAATCAGCGCATTTTATGCATAAAATTTTAAAATTTGTGTTTAAACATTTGTTATGTCATTTGTTATATTCTGAATAAATTATTTGCTCATGTAAATAATTTTTAGTTTTCATTTTATTTCTGGAATCTGGGTTGTAAAAAAAGGTTTCAGAACGTCACTGCATGTTTTATCTAATAAATGCATATTTCTGACCCCAAGCTTTTGAGTGGTAGTGTGTTTATGATATATGTATCCGTATATTTTCAGTTAGCATTTCTCTTCAACTCCATTCTCCATTTTGAATGATGATTGCAATTCATGTTGGGATTTCTTAATTGGAATGGTCCTTGATGATGGATACATGCAACACGCATGCATCAGGAATTGAACCAAAACAAGGTAACTTTTTGGGTATGTGTTTATGCCTACCTTTCGAAACTTGATTTTTATAACACAGTTTAAATTCTCCAAAAATCTCAAATTCTGTCTTTAACATGACTTAATCATACAGGACTTCATGGCATCTTATCTTATGCCAGCTGGGCACAAAAGCGTTGACTGGAATGGACACTGGTAGTCAGTAAACAGGGTGCCCGGTCCCTGCCTGCTGCTTCTGCAATTTCTACATCTCATGTTTAGGGACAATGAGCCATTGTGTGGCAGTTATTCAATCCTGTGCAGCTTGCGAGCTTTGACAGTGAGTGATCACATAAAATGATGTCACTGCAAATGCTTGTAAGCCAAGTACAAAGGAGCACCTAGATACTGATCTGTGGCCAGATTAATGTGAGGGAACACTGAAGAATTCAGAGGAAGTCTGTAACAAAAGTCACAAACGCGTTGATTTTATAGAATATGGCAGTTTTGTCCCTTTAAAACATACATGGATTGGATAACTGCTGTTCTGCCATGATTTTACTGAATGTTTTAAATGGCAACAATGGAAAAGAAGAAATTTGGACACAGAACTTGAAATGCATGAAGTTTTACAAATCCCATGACCCTTGTGTCTTCATTTATTGACTATTAGGCTGATTGTGCTTTCAGCTACAAATAATAGTGTTCACCCAAAAAGATTTTGTTATTTACCCAATGTTGAACTTTCATTGTATGGATAAAAAATGTTTGCTTATATGTGACCCTGGACCACAAAAGCAGTCTTAAGTCGCTGGGGTTTATTTGTAGCAATATCCAAAAATACATTGCATGG
>JAUMHI010000001.1:3355368-3390417 GCA_032359435.1 Enteromius unitaeniatus | reverse complement strand
TGGGCAATTTTTGTTGATTTTACTTATTGCTATCAATTGGTGGTGGAGTTTTTATTATTATTATTATTATTATTATTTGTTTTAGTTTACTTTATTAACGCCTACTATGGGCAGAATTGGACCAATTTGGCCATGCATCCTTACTTCCTGCTGTAGTAAAATTTAGCACAAAGTCAGATATAAATAAATAAAGTAAAAGAAATCTAGCCTCTGCAGTTTCTTGGTTCACCAAAATGCAAATTAGCTTATTATAGCGCCATCTAGAGTCAGACGGTTGCAAAGTGGTGTGTAAGATAGGAGCATGTTTGATACCAAGTATAATTTAGCATTGAAAAAAATTATATAATAATAATAATAATAAAATCAGTACAACCATAGTTTGGTTTCAAAACTAATAAAAAAATTACAAATGAGCCCAGTTAGGCTCTAACTAAAGTAGCGTAAATTAGAAAAGCACTGGATATCTTTACAAACGTTAATGATGGCACCCAGAAGAGTGCCTTACCATTATGCCTTGCAGTCACTTTCCATACATTTTTCTTTCCCGTCTGGTTGAGCTGTCTAAAGAATGCTTTACATTTTTATATGTCATTACACAGCTGCTGAAATGTTTCCTCTCAAGTCCTCTAACTCTCAAGGATATGGCGAAGATTATAACACAAGCTCCCAATAAATCTCCCACACTGGCGTTTTCCCAACTGCTGCAAATTAGGCAGGCAAGAGAAACGGCCACCCAGTTTCATACATCCGTCCTAAAGGGGACACGCAGAATTGGGTTCGATGTTTCGTGCTGTAAGTAAAGCTGGCCGGTAGCCATGATGTCAGAGTTTTATTAGTAGCTGCAACTTCATTTAAATGTGTCTAACTCTTTGACGGTGAAACACATGTCAGATGTTGTCCACAAATAAAACAAACATACCAAAATCACTCACTTTAGACGATCAGAGTAAATGTTCAAGGGGGGATAATGGTGGTTTCCAGTTGTGGGCAACCCAAAAAGAGGGATATTGGGATTGGCAGAACTCGTTCACCGCATTAACCTCTCGACTAGAGGGGAAGAGGCTAGTATTCCCCACGAACACGAGAGCTGTTTCACATCAGTACCGCAGCTTTGGGACTTTTAACTTTTCCTCTTATTTAATTGGACGCTGAGGTTCCGTTAACGAGTAGCACCAGGGCGGGGGATTGCTTGGGTCTGGCTTGTAAAGAGGTGAGGTGGGTTGCCCTCTCCCGCTCCCTCTGAGGTTAAGTGACTGTTTAGTGATGCTAACGAGCTGAGAGAGTGAAATAAAACAGGCAAAGGTGTGGCGGCTTTTTAGCGCTAACCAGGCTAATCATCTGGATTTGACTTTGTTTGAGGAACAAGACAGCCGAGAGGGTATAATCACCACGGGTTGCTCACCATAATTTAAAGCGTTAAGGCATGATGTTGCATCCCTGTAGCATTCCCTGAATTCCATGGATGTAACGCTTAGCAACCAATTAGCAATGCTCATTAAAAAGCACAGTGAATGTGAACCAGACTAACTTAGTCAACTGAAGTCTGAAAAAAGTTTCTTGAAATTGGATGAATGTTAACTGAAATAAAATCTAAAACATTTTTCACTTTAAATTTGATGATGCTCTAAAACCGAAATAAAAATGAGTAAAAACTATTTAGATATTAAAATGTCAACTAAAAATTATGGAAGCACAACAAAAAAATATATATTTTTAAATACAACCAAATAATAATAAAAAAAAGAAAGAATCTAAGAATATTAAAAAAAGAATATAAAAAATTTACATTTATTTTATTTAAGAAAAACAAAAGTATATATACACATACAATATTCAATATATATATATATATATAAACTAACAATAAAATAGTACAGCCCAATGCTGAAATTCCCAGCCTGCCCAGCATCAGGGAAAAATTATGGTTAACACTAATTGCTGCTGTTAGTCATAAATTGTAATTGATTTCACATTTCAGTTTATAAGCATCATTTGTCTGTTGTCCTGACATATCCAACATAATTCCTACCGGATCAAGTTAGCTGTTAGCTGTTTTAAAGGGGGTTTAGTCACATTTTAGCTAGTTACTTTGAGCAATCAACTTCAGATCATCTAAAAACCAGCTTGGCTAGGCTGGGAAACCATCTTAAAAGAGCTAAGATCAGTTTCTTAGCAAGGATTTCACTGATTTATTATGAGATGAAATTCATTATATATATATAAATATATATATATATATATATATATTGTTGTCTAGACTGTTTATAAAGTTATATTCCCAGAGCCCCCTTATTTATGTCAATAGTGCCAATTAGGGTTTGTCCCAGATATGTTTTTTTCATGCTGGTGAGATTAGCCTTCAACTTGCTTCAAACAGTGGGAGAGTGCGCAGCTTTCCTGTGCAATCTGATAGCTCTAGGGCCATGCCCTTTGAGGGTGGATAAGGTTTGTTTGTTCAGTGACATAGTTTATTTTACTCTTGAAAACCCTCTCAATTCACTGCCACCATTCATGGTGTCAGATGTCAGCTTTGCTTTTGCAAGGTCAAGTTAAGCCGGGCCCCGGGGCCCTAGAGGAACATGTGTGTGAGGCACGGGTTTTATGTGTGAAAAACCCATTCAGGATTTCATGAGTCTGTTGTGTAGATGAACTTAGACGTGGGTTCAAAGAAAGCTTTGCAATCCTATAGTTGTAGACTAAAATTAGGCTGAAGATGTTTCTTTTGAAAGCTGCAGTGTACAATATCTATTTTAGGCTCAGCAGTAGCTGAACAAGACTTAAAATGCACCTTATATTTACAACTTAAATTGTTTTCGACTCTACTTGTAATTAATTTTCTAAATAAATAATAAACAAAATTAATGTTGCATTTTAATACTTCCATAAAAAAAAAAAAAAAAACGCACCGCATTATTTTTCTGTCAGTTTATAAATCTACCTGCTAAAGTACTGCATGCATATCGGTTGCTACTAACAAGATAAGACTTGACGTAGTTTGGGTATTACCTGATATCAATCCTTAAATGTTTTTTGAAAGCATGAGGGAGAATACAGATAGGGAGATGATTTTCAAAGACATGGCACGTTTAGTCTTCAAAGTCCGCCTTTTTTGCTAGCATGAGAGCGGTGACACAGGGGCCAGTGGGCATCCCTCATCGCCGTCTGTCTCTGTGCTTATCATCGTCACACTTATCTCACACATGAATGTACTGTATGGGAGGAATAAAAACAGACTGTGGAATCAATGAGGGATGAGGATCACCGAGTCGTATCCAAGCGTTGGCCGGGTCATTAAAATCCTGATGTGATGACGTTGGCAGATTGTGTGCAGACGTGATTATGTGTCTGCATTGGCTCTGGCGGTTGATGCGACGCTGTGGAGAGATGCGGGTGACTCTTGCAGCTTTGGAATCAAAATTCAGCTTGTCTCTTTCACTTTGCATCGTTAAGCTGACATAATTTAGCCCGAAAGCTGAGAGCGTTTTACATCTAAACACATCATATAACGAATAAGAGGTCTGAAAGGAATTGTCTGTTTTACATGGTTCATTCTTCTGCTAATGTAATGTACTCAATCATTTTCTAACGCTGCAGTGAAGGAACGCTGAATGGTTGAGGTCAGTGACTTTTTAGCATTTAAACATTTGACGAGCCTCATCCAGTCCTTATTCGTCTCGTGAATGTATCGTTGGTGGTTTGGCCGGGGTTCATCATGTGTTTTCAATGTTACCAATTCTGTTGCATAAGAAAGGAATATTGCTCTAAGGTCTGTCAATCTACAAAACAGACTAGTTTCTTTTGTTATTAGATATTGAGATATTCTTCTCTTCTTGTTGGAACACGTGTTTTGCATTTGACAACAAACTGAAGATTTCCCTTGATAAATCTTCACTAGCTGGTTTCTGATCTGGAGATTTGTATAACGTTGTCAAGATGAATTACAACTGTCAGCTTTGTCTTAAATTTATCTTGAGGTAATTTAACCAAATATTAAGGTGCTTAAGGCCTGGTTTGGAGGGGTTTTGGCCATCCGACTGCTTTAAACCAGTTTAGCCTGGCCTAACTTTATTTTAATTCAAAGGTATATAAAACACATATTAGAAAATTTGTCAGTGTGCTATTGTGCACGTCTAAAATATTGAGCACATAAAAGTGTTTTGTCACCGAAACATTCATTACAGATTCTTCACAATAGAATAAAAAAAATGGTAGCACTTTATTTTACAGTCCTTTTCCTCATCTACATGCTAGTAATTACAATAACAATAGGTAATAACTAGGTATTAACTCTGAACCTAACTCTACCCCATGTAGTTACTTTATATTATTATATTACTTTCTTGTAAGTAAATTGTAAGTTTAAGATGTAAGGAAAAATGTCTGATTTTTAAGATAAATCTTGGCAATCACCTTATTAGATTATTTTTTTCATTATGCCACCAGCTTTCATACTATGTTGTTTAGACAAATAAATCTAAAATTCATAATGTCCACAGTTTTCACCTTTTGATATTGAGGGATATAGTCACCAAGCTTCTTTTTAAATATTGGCCAATCCTGGGATTTCCCATTATTCATCCTCATCCATTGCAAATATCAGTGTGCTCTTTAAGGAAACTGGCAATACTTTCATGTTTCTCAAGGACTGTATCATTTTATACTAAATAATAAAATAAATATATCTAATCTATATTTTGAGCTTATTTACTTGGTAAGTAGAAATCTTGACTAATCTTGGCTTGGTAAGAGGGATATTATTCTGTTGATACAGCGATTAATGTTCCCCGGACCTTGTAGAAATAATATAGTGCAGCAGAATGCAATATTTTCATTACATTCCCACCATGAGAAGTGTATCATGGGAAGCACAAATCACTTTGCTCATTTTGCATGTAGTTCAATCTAGAATTTTCAGAGTTCACATGTAAATGAAAATAAAATATAGCTGGTGACAAGGATGAATGATGGTTGGAATAATCTAATTCAAATAAGGGATCAAATAAATGCCTATTGTCACCCCTGATTGCTACTATTTTATATTTATTGTAACATTAAATAGTTATTTTGTGTTCAACGAGCTAATAACTCCCGCGATTTGAAGAAGGTGAAGAAGCAGATCTGATCAGTTTTTCTCTTTTTTTTTTCTCAGGGGCATCCATGCAGCAGTGATAAAGAGTGCTTAGTGGGAACGTACTGCCACAGTCCTCAACACGCCCCGTCCCGCTGCCTCACCTGCCGCAGGAGAAAGAAGCGCTGCCACCGAGACAGCATGTGCTGCCCTGGCAACCGCTGCAGCAACTGTACGTTCATGACTGATCGCCAATAGACTCCGTTTCCCATACTAACCCGGAGAAACTTACAGTGGATCTTTTCTGTCTTTCTTCAGACATCTGCATCCCCATCTCAGAGCGTGCTCTGTCCAAGTCATCTATGGAGGAGCACAACAAGCTTTCCCTCAAAGAAAAAGGCTGGAGGAGGAACGGCAAGACTCAAACCAAGATCTCTCTCAAAGGTGAGCAGCTGACTAAATGGAGAACCATGATTCGTGAAAAGATCAGGACTTTGCAGGGTTAGAGAGAGCATTGACTCTGTGGGATAAAGCCTGGTCGGAAAACACAAGACATCAGCAGTATCAATAAGGTATCATTAGTTGTAATGACCAGTATTAGCTAATAGGTTAGTTCAGTTAGTTCAGGTCCATTAAATAGCGTTAAAGGAATAGTTCACATAAAAATAAAAATGCTGTCATCATTTACTCAGCCTCAGGTAGTTCCAAATCTTAATGAATTTCTTTGTTCTGCCGAACACAAGGGAAGATATTTTGAAGAAAGTTTGTAACCAGGCTGTTTTGGGTCACCACTGACTTCCATAGTATTTTTTCCCTAACATGGAAGTCAATGGTGACCCAAAACAGCCTGTTCAATGTTAGTTAATGTTGACTAACTAACGTTACGTAATGGAAACGTCCTACAAACGGTTACTGAAATGCTTTTAGACTTATTGGAATAAACTCTGAAAAGCTCTAACTTGACGCACTTTCCAGTGATGAATCTTTTCCTCAAAAGCACTCACTGTGTACCATGAGTTCAGAAAGTTACATATAATCTCACACAATGCGATCGTAGCATGTGATTTTCTGTAGAGTTCTGTGTGTCAGTCAGTGTACCTTGGGCGGTCTGAGACTGTTTCATATTCGTGCTCACTTATGAACTATGTCTGCAATGAGTTGATTCACTGGATGTGGTTACATGCATGTGTTGAGGGGGACGGCGGGCCACAAATTTGGCTGTAACTACACGCAGCTCGTATATCTTGAAGATTTAACCACAGCGGGAGGCCTGTGAAGGAAGGATCACAATGCAGTGCTGTTCCCACACCTCCGTATTCTCGCCTCAGTAACAACATGCATGCTGACGGCAGTCACGCTCAAACATAAATTAAACCACACCAGATTTAAACAGAGCCATTTGAGGCACCCTAACTATAAAGACTGCTATTTAGAAGAAATTAAGAACCTTTTACTTTTATCAATCAATCAATATTTTTAGTTATTTATTGTATATTGTGTAGTATGTATGTATTTATTTATTTATTGATTTGATTAATTCTTTCATAGCTAATAATACCCACAAACCAATATTATTTTTTTACAGGAAGTCTGTTTTTTGTGTTAAAAGGTCTATGGGAGGAAAAGCTTTCATGTTGAATTGTTAAAAAAAATGAAGAAAAACTTGCATGACTAATTTATATTTATATACCTAATAAATATTTGCTTCACTTATTATGCCTTTAAAGAGTAAAGCAGACCAACCATTAGCCAAGCATATCAGGTTCTCTTCAAACGGGCCAAATGTCTTGATATATCATGAAATGATTTGCTCAAATTAGGGGCCCCAACACTGTTTCTGTATATAGACCTCATAATGCAATTGAAATTAATTTAATGGAGTACAGAAAATACTTTAGTGTTTCATGAGACAAAACAATACATGTGGGGCTGTATTTTTTTTTACAGTTTACAAAAGTACTTCAATATACAACATACAGGGCCATATTATGTTAAGAAGACATTTGTCAAAAATATTCACCTTGAAGTGTAGCTTATAACACCAAACTTAATTTAGCACAAAATCACATTACAACATTCAATTTGTAAAAAAAACTAAAACACACTGTTCGTTGGAAAACTGTTTTGCATTTGTTTGTATGTAGATGTATATCAGTAACAGTGACGTATTTGGTTGCACTTTTATTTTTTTCACTTGAACGTTGTGGAGAATATTTGCATGAGACATAAAAAGATGGAGCGTGCGTAAGAGTCACACACATTGCCACCATATGTCATCTTTGACTGGGCCCTTCCGTTGATGCAGGGGTAATACAGTCAATAAGTCATGGAAATTAGTAGCACACAAAAATGTTTGGGGGAATAAAGGAGAGTGAATTTTCATGCCTCTCATAATGTTCTAGTGGAAAATAAAATGAGAATGTTTGAAGAAGAGAGAATTCAGTAAAAATGCTGAATAAATCAATTATATGTTTAGTGCAAAAAACATCTTCATAAACAATAATTAAAAAATAAATAATAGGAAAAAATAGTTATCCACAAATAAAATCTTCTGTATATATAATATAAACCGTGTATGATATATATGGAAGACTACCAGAAAATATTGGCAACTAGTCTTAAAGGGATAGTTCACCCAAAATGAGCATTTTGTCAACATTTACTCACCCTGATGTTATTCCAAAACTGTATGTCTGATGATACATGCAGCAACTTTTGTAAGAAGAAGTAAGAAATTTATATTTAGACATTTTAGATTGGTTGTGGGCTCTTTGTCTCACCTGGTTTCCCGCAGATGCCAACATTTTTCAAAGTTGCCTGGCACCAATTTTTTCAAAAGTTGCCCAGTGCATCATCAGTCTATGATATTTTGGAGAATACTGGTAATCAAACAGTTATTGGTCCCCATTGACTTCTATTGTGCAGTATTTCTCTCCCTATTATGGAAGTCAGTGTGGAACAACAACTGTTTGATTCTTTGTAATTCATCAGAATATAGTGTTTAACATAAGAAAAAAGCTCATACAGGTTTGAAACAACATGAGGGTAAATGATGACAAAGTTGAATTATTCCTTAGAGTTCTATGGATACTATGAATGACTTTTTTTCATTTCTTCTGTTTGGGTAACAGAAATGCTTTCTTTATCCTACAGGTCATGAGGGCGACCCTTGCCTACGATCGTCCGACTGCTCGGAGGGCTACTGCTGCGCTCGCCACTTCTGGACGAAAATCTGCAAGCCTGTGCTGCGGCAGGGTGAAGTCTGCACCAAGCAACGCAAGAAAGGTTCCCACAGCCTGGAGATCTTCCAGCGCTGCGACTGCGCCAAAGGACTTGCCTGCAAGGTATGGAAAGACGCCACCTCCTTCTCCAGGTCCAGGCTGCACGTGTGCCAGAAGATCTGAGACGGGAGGCCCCTGCAAAACAAGCTGCACCTTGGGGCCCCTGCGTCCCGCTGGGAGAGGAGCGGACCAGGTCTCCTTTCTCCAGGACTTACTCAGCTGTGATAAAGAGAGAAAGGGTGAGATACAGATGAATGTGTGCCAGAACAGGGTGGGTTTGGGATGGAAATGAACTGATGTGGTGGGATGCCCAGCCGTAGCTGTTGAGGAAGCACTCCGGGCCTCTTTTCAAGTTTTTTTTTGATCTACAAGCCATATTTATCACTGATTTAACATCAGCCCTGGCATTATTTCAGTATGTCCGTGCTGTCAGTTTAGTATGCTCTGATTTGGTTTCTTTTTTCATTAAATATTTCATGCACATATGTGTTTTTCACTGCATAACCACTAAAATATTAACTAGGTTGTTTTTTGATTGCATTATCACAGACTTTGGGTCTTGTTTACTATTAATTGTCTGAAAACAAACAGCGGTTTTCACATTTAGTTGACTTTTAATAAATGTTGCTCTTCTGAAAGTGCACTTTGAGTTCACTTGTATTAGAAATGATCCTATGTGTAACACCAGAACAGAAGAACAGTAGTATGTTTTCAAGGTAGCCACACACTAGTAATGCATATATTTGAGAAGTATGATCATTTAGTTCAGATTTATTCATTTTTACGATGTCAGAAATGCTAAATCGGATCTGATTATCAAGGGAAGTTGTTTACAGTGCTATTCAGTGAATGTGCAGATGCTTAATGACATTATGAATCATTTTCCATGCTTTTATTCTGTAAAATTCCACACCCACTTTTAGCTAGAATAAAAATAATAATAATAAAAAAAAGATAATAAGCTCTTATATTGTAAATAAAAGAAATGCAAAATTTTCAAAAATGTATTTAAGAAACATCTGTATATCCTGTATATATTGGTAAAAAGGAACAGACGGGGACATGAATAAAGTAGCATAAAGACTTTTTTACTTTCATCTTATTGTTCGTCATAGCATGGTGTGGTTCCATTTTTCCCAAGCTCTGTTTTCACACCGCAGATATAAAAAAATCCCCACTCAGAACTATTTCTATTAAATTATTTTCAAAACACATTTCTCCTTTGCAGAGCTCATGTTGTGTATTTGTTTAATGTCTGATTTCCTGGGTTAGTCCTTACTTTGTTCCTGTTGTAACAGTGCTGTTATGTCTCATTGTGTATTTACAGTGATTTACACAGATTAAAGAATGTATTTTGTATTACAAGCATTTGGCTGCTTTCATATTTTCAGCTCCAAACCGAACAGCTTCAGCACTTTACCTTATAATTTACGAAGCCGTCAGCATTCAGTGAATGAGTCTCAGTGGTTTTAATGCGTTCCGTATTTCTGTGGCTCTCTCTGTAATGACATTTATTGGCTACTACATTAAACATAAGTCACTAACATGCATTTTCACTTTCTTCTCAATGGCCGTTTCACGATTAGCTTAACATCTGTTAGTCTAACATGTCAATAAAACATGGAGACTGGGCCCTTGTGTTTCTGGCAGACACGTTACGAGTAGGCGAAAGAATATAAAACGTTAAGAAACGATAAGACCGTTAACATGACAACCCTTTAACAAAGCTGGAGCGGTCTGTAAAATAGCCTTGGACCAATGGATAAAGCTTAAAACTTTAATATGATGTTATCCTTTCGTAGAAGAGAAAAAAGTATTATTAATTATATTAAACAGTTACTTTTAAAAGTAATGCGTTACAATGCAAGTAACTAATTGCATTAAGTCAAGTCACTTTAATTTATATAGCGCTTTTAACAATACAGATTGTAGCAAAGCACTGAACATTATCAAGTATGAGAACAGAGTGATGGTAATGTATAATGACGAGATTAAACTTTATTTATCAAATTCAGAGACGGTCTCTGTAGTCAAGAAGACGATAATCACTAGAAATCAGGTGTCCCCAACTAAGCAAGCCAGGGGCGACAGCGGCAAGGAACCAAAACCCCATCCGTGAGAGAATTGGGGAAAAAAACCTTGGGAGAACCAGGCTTAGTTGGGGCCAGTTTTCCTCTGGCCGGATGCCCATGCAGAACCTAATTTCCAGTTCAGAGAGATGTGTCTTTAATCTAGATTTAAACTGACAAAGTGTGCCTGCCTCCCGAACAGTATTAGGTAAATTGTTCTAGAGTTTTATTAAATAACTTTTTGTTTTTGCCACTAGGCTTGCTTATTTGTCTTTTACTTACAAACCCATAAAATGTATTTTTTTACTTCTTTGCATTATTTGAAAATGTAAATCAGATACTTACTTATACATTTTAAAAGTACTATTACTTGAACTGTAATGAATCATGCAATTTCTGTATGAAGGTTCATTTTACATAATCATAAAGGTCTAAATGGGAATTTATAAAAATATATATTTTTATATATATTTTTTGCAATTTTATTTACCCCAAAACATTCAGTATCAGCTTTCTTTGTTTCTGAAAGCATGCGTGTGCAACTAGAGACATTGGTTAAATTCAAAAGGCCAGGAATTTCTTTTGAATTATAGTGAACTTGTGTTTTTTATGGATATGAATATGATTTAAAAAATTCGAAGAAGTGCTAGTCTGCTAACAGAGTTCCACGTGGCAGCTTTACAGACATTGTGCTTCTTTCATTAGCTCGACGATTTGATTGCTTTCGTTGGAAGTGTTTCCACATTTGTTCTTTCACAACACCTTGAGAGATCAGCAAATACAAAAACAAAACTGCCATATTTTTATGCTCTGATTTCTATTTTAAATAGATTAATAAAAAAATGATTGGTCATAGTTATATAGGTCTAGTGAAAATAATTCTGAGCAGTTTAATTTTTACGGACCGTTAAAGGAACTAGCGTCTGATGTTGCAGCCCATAATAAATCATTTTCTCAATTTTTTTGGACCGTCTGCAGGAACAACCTGTAATAATTATGAAATACTAACCTTTCAGCTCATGGTCAACCAAGTCACGCTGTCCAGGCGTTTGTATTATGTTTCACATGTGTTTTTCATTCTAAATAATGACTTGTGTCTTTAGCATTGGGTGGGCTTTTGGGACCAAGGTAAGCATTGTTCTTTGCTGCAGCGATTTATCAGTTTGGATTCATAAAAAGTCAAGCGAGGCAGAAATTCTCTGAAAAGTCCCTTGATGGTCATTGAACCTCAAATCCGAGTTGAAATATAATGCTGACCGAAGCTCATTTCTGAACACCAAAGCTGAAGAGTAGAAGTTAGGAACAGTCGGCCACCCACCAGCACAAAGCAGCAACCGTAATCTGCTAATTGGTTCAAAGTGATGTCTGTGGCCCAAAGCTGCTCTCTCCTCTGAGACAAATGTGTCATCGTAATCCAACACAGTTGTTAGCATTGGCCCTCCGTGTGACTGTGCATGTGCCAACAGGCTTTGGTGTCGTGTTGATGGATAGAGGGCCCTGGTGGTGTGCCCGAGGTAGCCTGTGGCACACTTTCCTGGTCATCAGATGTGGAAGAAGGAAAGTCAAGGCCACACAGACACAGGGGTGGCAGATGAGACCCCACTTAGTGCTGGGAAAATTCACTTTTTTGTGTGTCATCTGTGCCTTTTGACTTTTTTTCCCTTTTGATATATTAAAATAAACCCTTTGGGAAATTTTGTAAGCTGGGTTTGAATAAACATTGTATGCGTGAGAGTTGCTGCACAGCGTGATGGAGCATATGCATTCACCTCCAGGCTGCATTTCAAACATATTTAATTTTCATCTTCATAAACTCAAATGTAGTGGTTCGTTTTCTAAACTAACATCTGTTAACTTCACTGACCTTTCAGAAAATGACCCTTTTTTGTTAGGTTTTTAGACAGGTATAAGTTTCTAGATTGATGCATCCAAGAACAAAAAACACTTTTGTTGTCTTATAATATGCATTTGTTTTTGCCCAAGGACTCCCGAACGACTGCACAACGATTCATTTTTCCAAACCTCTCATGCTGACATCAACATGAAATGGCTTGGAATAAGTTTTTCAAAATTTATACACACTGCTCTTTCAGATTTAAAACTTGGCAGGATGTTTTCATTCAATTAAAGTTGCTTTACACACTGCATGAAAGCTTTTCTTTTTTTTTTTTAAATGGGCACTTCAAGTGACTTTGACAAAGAAATTATGCTTATGGAATATTTTTTTAAGGCCAAATTATATTTTAAATAAATCAAAACAGCACATCTGGACAAAACATGAGGACTAAACACATCTGTTTAGACCTCAGAATAGTAAAATATATAACAAAATAAAATATTTTCAGTCGTACAAAAAAATTCATATTTTGAATTATAAATAAATATTCTGCAATACAGGTTTAAATTTCCTTGGAATGGATGGACGGATGGACAAATATATAGATTTGTCATAGATGATATTCACAATGACTTTGTTAAAACTGGATTTAGTTTAGCTTGAGTTTCAGCTAAGACTCAAATTTTCCATTACTCTTTTCTTGTTCTACTCTTGACATAAGCCATTTTTCTTACGATTTTTTTTAAAATCATTTCAATCAGGCCAAACCTACCACATACACAGAGGCCAAGAAACGGGTCGTAATTGTTTTAGAGTTTATCCAAACACACTGGCTACAATATGCCAGTCCCGTATTTCTGGAGCTCTTCCTGGTGAAACAATCCGTTCGGCTTGCTCCTCATTACTCCACACTGAGCAGAAACCATCAGTCCGCCAGACAGGAATTCCAATTAGTCATGTACTTGTCATAACCTAGGGCCAGCTGTGTATTTTTTAATTGCAACACAAGAATGTTACAACTGGGAGAAATTTAGAGACAATCTGTCAGTGGATTAACCAAATCAACAGTTTTGCTCTATCCAAACCATCCCATTTCTTGCAAACAGACTAAATATTCAAAGCTCTGGCTGCATGCTTTTAAAGGGATCTCAACAAACAAGATTCAATGTGAGGGATATTATCTCAAAATGATTCAATGTCAGCGATGCTATCTCAATTTAGGTTTGCAAAAGATCACAATGAAATGGAAACATTGAATATGTGGCTTTGATATGTCTAAACACAGCTGATTCATTCTGACAGATCCTGTTGTAAACAGCTAAAGAATGTCATGCGCATCACATAAATATATTTACTTTGAACTGGACGCTTCAGTTTTGGTCATCGGGTCACTGCATGCATTTTTCCTTAATCTTTTATTGTCTGTTCCAGTTTATTCCATGTGAAACAGCACTTGAGTCACATTTATGCATTGGGCAAAGAGTAATTAGGGGCTTAAAATATTGATATAATAGGGTAATAGTTTAGATAAAAACTATTAATATATATATATATATATATATATATATATATAAGTGTGTATGTGAACTGTTTACAATATATAGTTTGTTTCTAGATATTTAAAGTTAATCAATATTAGTATCCTGCAGATAGTTGTATCATGACCCACTTGTGCATTTTATTCATTAGGAGACACAATCTTACATATAAGAGAATTTCTGAAATCTGCCATCATCAGATTGAGCATAGCAAGGAAAATTAAAAGTGAGCCAACCAATATTATCTCTATTAATGTTTATGAAGCATCATCGTGAAAAGACATCAGTGCATGTCTAAACACAGCTGACTGAATCTGACAGATCGTAAACAGAAGAATGACATCATGTGCGTCACAAAAATTGGTTTATTTGTTTCATTTTCTTTTAACGTTCTGCTCCAGGTTGCTCAGAAAGTCAGAACGCACTCCAAGCTCAGACTTGTATTGTCTATTATTTATTTATTCAATGATTCTTTATTTATTGAATGTGGCTCCATCGGTTTGCATTACGCTTGCTATGTTTCTTTTTGCTTCATTTGGGACGAACAACTGATGGCCACAGCTCAGGGTACCCAGAGCTAACCAATTTATTTAAAAAGGAGTTATGATTTTTTTTTTCTCTTTATTTTAATTGAAATATGCCACAGATTCTGTCCATAGACATTAGGTTGAAAGTAACCCATAATATTTCTTTAAATTCTTGGGCGTAAATTCACTTCTGAGTTTTGGATTTTCCACCCTTCCATAGTGTAGTCTGTTTTTGTGGAAAGTAAAGGCCAGGCTCTGATGTGCATTGTGTCAGCTCTGATATGAAATTGACTACACTCAGAAAGAGATTCAAATTGTTTTGACTAAAATTTGTTTAATTTTTAGCGGCCCTGTCCTACAGCATTTGCTTACAATATGTTTATTTATCACCTAATACTATCAAAATGAAATGACTGCCTATTTTGTAATGTGCCATATTTCCAGCAGCACATCTGAGAGAACGAAATCTAGTATGGGACTTGATATTACTTAATGGAAATGAATTCCCTCAAAATATGAATTTTAACTATAACTAGGGGTATGACGAGACACTTATCCCATGAGACAAGACACCGGGTTCACGAAAACGAGACTAGAAGAGATTTTTAGACTTAAAATAGTATTTTATTCAACAAAAAAATTCCAAAAATGTAGGTTCATTTTGTTATCAACTTTGAAATTAAACTATTTTAATTGCCAAGTTTGCCAAGTTCTAGTATCATGCCACAAGATCTCGTCACACCCCTAACTATAACCACAGTGATTAAAGTACCCCTGTAATGGATTTTTGAAAATTAATTTTCATGCAGTGTGTAACACAGCTCTAAGTGAATGAAAAATGTTAAATCTGAAAGTGCACCATGTCTATATTGTCTGTTAAAAGAAAGAGTCAATTCTAAATCATTGAAACAAGTTGTTTTTAAAACGAGTCCTAAACTTCATCATGCTGAATTGTCAAAATTAATTGTTAGTATATTGCCCACCCGCTTGTTGGTCTAACGTTGGTCTGAATAAAAATGCAAATTCATTCTTTGCCACTAGGTGCCACTTTTGGAGTGTTAAAAGTTCACAAACATTGCTTTAGATGAAATCAACCACTGGAGGGGTTTGGAAAATGAATTGTTGAGCAGATCGCTTGAGCGTCGTTGAACAAATAAGGTAAAAATAAATGCATATTATAAGAAAACTTTTAAAAGGAAATGGTTTTTTGACCTTGCATGCATGTTAACCTATTGTTTGTGACTCCCAAAACCAAAATATGAACCTTTCATAACCCACAATAGGGGCACTGTAAAGAAAGTAAATAAAAGATATCGATGTCCAAAACACTAGGCATATTTTAACAATATATGCAGATGGTACAAATACCCTTAGTGCATGTAAAAAAGGACTGTGATTTTAGCAGAAAAAAACCTGTTCAATGGTTAACGGTAAATTAATGTAAAATCTACAGGGGAACAAAACGGTAAATTGATGTTCCCAGAATTTCCGGCATTGCATTTCAAATTTGGTTTAAATTTGATGTTCTATCTTTAAAATAACTATGTTTTTTAGTTTTTATTTTAAGAGGGTTATATGTTACATCTAATGTTGTTAAATGAATGTTTATTGCATATTTCAGTTTAATGAGTCTCACCATGATGGTGTTTAGTGTTTGTGTGAATGACAATGAGCACCGTCTATATATATTGTCATATTCAAGAGCTGCTTGTGATGTGTTATGGCTCCATCATGTAATTTTCTCATAGCCGCTGCATTTTGTGGTTATCAGCACTTTTTTCAAATGTACAAAACAGATTTCAGTACTTTAAAAGTTTGCTATATTAACAGTATACCAGTCAATAGAATAACAGTATTTCACTTTAAATTTAACTTAAAGCTGTAATACATTACTTTATTTTTACGGTAGAATTCCAGTAAGCACAGCTGCCATAAATAAATTTTATGGAATTACAGTTTACAGTGTTTTGCGTTACTTTTGCCAAAAAAATAATCCATAATGCACCTATAATGGTGTACACAACCATTATACTCAATGGCTAGCAGTCAGAGAATATCACCATTAGTATCATGCCAAATGAATTTCCACATTTTGGCCAAAACATACTTTATTGTCCTTATACTCAATATCTGATTTTGTCAGTTCCTCCTTGCTCATTCAGTGATGGGTAATTTTGGATCGGGCCTTGTGATATATTTCATGAGCTAGATCTCTGCTGTTTCATGACAGTTATTGGGATGAGATGAGAATCTGTTACATGTTTGTTTTTAACTGCAACACATTTGGGGTCAAGTGTGTCTGTCTACAAACAAACTCTGGCAGTGTTTGTTTGCAAAGCATTTGAGGTCCTCAGGAGTGGGCATCCATCTTGTTCTTTTCTCCTTGTGGTTGCCAGTGTTACAAGCCTTGATCAACAGCCCAGGAGAAGCAACAGTTGAGGGGTGTTTATGTACACTAGGATCTCACAAATCACACTGAGAGAGTGTAAGATCTGTCAACAATAGTCCAATAAAAACCTCTGCCAGCCATTGCTCAGTTCATTACACAACTACATCCAGTCACATTTCACATCAAGGGATTTGCTAAATTACTGATTTCTATGGTGCATCTCTTGAAAGGCTACAAAACCACAGCCAACTACAAAGAACGTCTCCTGTCATTGATTCTCTGCAAGTTTACATCTACAGTATAAAGCGAATCACTCATCAATGATGAGTTATATATTGTGGCACTGCTGGTTAGCCAGCATGCTTTGCAGATGTTTTCAAATCAGATTGTGTTTGATCTGATTACTTACTATAGAACTAAAATTGTGTAATGCAGGTTCAGGGAGTTATTCATACTTGATTGTAATTTACAATTCGCCTTAATATTGCATGTTGTTTGTGTGTATGTGTACCATTGTTGAACTGTACCGCCAAAAAATGTATTGGGACAACTTGCATCCCAAAAAAAAAAATCATTTGCATTTATATTATAAAGCATGTTGAAAAGACATTGTTTAACAGGCATTAAAGCTGTAGTCCGTAACTTTTTTGTTTTCAAAATATAAACAAATTATATAATAACCATGTACCATAAATCCATTCTCTAAACCGTGTTTTTGTCTCCCCTAAATCACTACAGTAGGCTACACCTACAATAAAAGTTTTTATTCTGACTACTGGTTCATGAACCACCTGCAGAGTACCAGTACCTGCATAATTCGTCATAGACATGAACAGAGTAGCTCCGGTTACAATGTTCTTCGGCGAGACGCACATAGTCCTGTTTATTAACCGCTAGAGCGCCAAAGTTATGTCTATTAGTTGTCTTAGCATAATACACAGAAAAAACAAGGAGAACAAAAATGAGTAAAATGGATAAAAGTAATATCCCACAGCTTTTCCTATACTAAGAAACATTTAGCATGCCTTACTGTGGCCAATGAGCAAAAAAATGTGTTGCATTGCAAAGTTGCTTTATGTGATTTTACTGTTATTTTGTTCAGTCAGAATTTAAATAACAGTGCATGTCACTTTGTATTTTCGAAGGGGTCTGAAAGAATGTTTCTATGAAGTGATCTGATTACCATTCTAAGGAAGTAATTATGAACCTGTAGTGGTTATTGAGTTGAACTTCCTCGACACCACTGCTGCTCCAGTCAGCACTGAGAATCCATTTGTCAAACAGGACAATATGATATCCTGTTGTATTGTGCACCTTTCAACGGCTTAGAGCGACGACACTGCCACTCCTACTCCCATGAGGACGGCTCCAATCGCCTCATCCCATCCACATCCAGTGTTATTCCGCATCTCCAAAAAGAGCTCTTTGTCCAGATGTCTCACTTTGGCAGTTTAACTGGATAGGGCCTTATTGAGTGCTTGTGGGTGGCAAAGGGTACAATTTCTCTCTCTCCCCGTCCAAATACAGAAAGAGGCCAAACAATTACCAGGGCCCTCGGTGAATCAGCGCATCCATCGGTTGTCTCAACACTCTCCCGACGCTTCCAGGAGACAATGGAGCCAGAGATCGACTGGAGGTGGAATGTCACGGACAGCATTTGGTACAAAGTCAGAGCCAGTCTCTGCTTGCAATCAACTCGAAGGCAGAACCACATGCTGCGTTCGAGTGAGGAGACATGCAAGCTCATACTTGGGTTTCATTTATAGGCCAGTTTGCCAGGGGCCCCTTCAGCACATGTAGCCTTAAATTGAGATGCAATCACTGTTTTACACATTAGCACGCTGGCATTTTGCTGACGGTCATGCTGAAAGCAAGTGCTGGAGTCCTGCAGTGGGATCTGCGGGGCCAGTTTATAGACGAGCTCCAGTGGCCACGACTTCATCTGGTACACTATGCATTGGTGAAAGACCGGGAATGGGCGGCTGCGAGGGTGGCAGGCAGTTCTTTTGCTGTCAGCAGGCTTGTTCGGTGGCAACGATTACACAGAAACGTCACATCTCCACTATAGTATATGTTTTGCAAAAAACATGGTTTCGAGAGGATCGTGAATGCAGTAATCACCCGCGGCTGGCATCCGATTTTCTAATCCAGCACGTCCAATCAAATTTCCCTCACTTCCCTTTACTATAAAATACCCCAGCTTCTATGTTCCCACATCTCGCCTTGATCACATCCCTCCTCCTCCCCTTCTCCACCTTTTCCCTCATACCTCACGCCCGGGGGACAGACGGCGAACGAGCCAAGCGCCGAACCCTCACCTTCGCTAGGGTTCTATTCTGTAGGGTTGGGAGTCCGCAGTTCTCCCGGGCTCGCTCCCCAGACAGCTCGCCAAATTTGCGCTATGTTTTATAACCAGGAAACGTGAACTCTTGAAATTGCAGGTGATCATGCATTAAAAGCAGAGGTGTTTAGTGCACTGCTGTTTTCCAAGTTTCTTTCACAAATCAATTTCTGACCACCCCAGTAATGACCACCTTTAAGAACATATGGCTAATTGGACGGATAATGCCTGCCGGATTATTCACAAAGCATTCCAAAGTAATGGATAATGTCTTGTGAGAAGTCTTAATTTGGCAGTTATCAACTGTTGCATTGCGAGTTGTTTGCGCAAATGCGGTGTTTACGCAAATGTGGCAAAACTGGTGAAGTCTAATTACAAAACAACAAAAACTAGACCTATAAAAATGTTACATAAACTACTGTGGAATTGTTTAGCATCAAAAAATACTTTTCTTTATCAAGTATGCATTACATTGAAGTGACAAACTGTTTGAAGTTCTTCCAGATTTATTTACAGTAATACACAGTTTTTGCCTCGTGAAAGGTCAGCTATTTAAATAACTGAGATATCTTGAATTGCTAGTGCGTTTTAATAGTTTTGAGTTGTTGAGCGGATCACAATCACGACACTAAGCCATATCTTCCTCTCACGTGGCACCGACCTCCTCGTGGGACCGATCCTCTGACAGTCTTCAGCGGGGACAGCCGTGCTCATCTGGGACCGCTGTGAATGAATGACCTGGAAATGGACGTTTCATATGACCACTCTTCGGAAGTAGAGCTGTGAGGAGTCCTATTATGTGCTCAACAGCTCCCACGTCCACACACACACACACAGAGAGACAGACAGACAGGAAAGAGAAAGATGAAGGCAAAAAGACAGAGAAGGACAGCAAGAGAAAGGGGCAGGGGCAAATTGGAGGGAGGGAGGAACGTACCCCACCCTGTTTGCTCCACACTAGGGATTCCGGTGCCCTGGTGACATCATGTCTCTTCAAGCGAGCAGACTGCATTGTTATCACTGACTGGCCCAAACCTTTCTCTTTCCTCTCGGCCTGTTTTTTTCCCCCTCGCTTCTTTTTCACTCACTGCCCTTTTTTGTTTTGTTTTTACAAACAACAAAAGGGACGCCAGAGTTTCATCAAGGCAGGAGACATCCTTCCTCTGGCGGTTAAAAAGAGCAGGCTCCCCGCCTCCCCACACCCCACTGTATGAATGGGCAGATCACACAAATTGGGCGGCTCCCACCGGATAACTTTACCTGGTCTTTCCTCTCCCGCACCACCGCAACCCCCTCTCTCCCTCCCTCCACAATCCCATCATTCATGAAAAGATGGGAAAAGATCTTTTGAACATCCTGGCCGATGCCTATATGAGCTTTAGCTGTGATAGCGTAGAGATTGATATCACAGAGATGAGCTCATTGGATGAAAATACCCTTTGCTTGATATTCTTTTTTTTGTGGTATAGAATGGGTTAGTAATTCTGAGAGGAAAATATTAAGCAGCACAGCAGTTTACAACACCGATAGAAACAGAAATGTTTCTTGAGCACCAAATCAGCATATTAGAATGATTTCTGAAGAGTAATGATGTGGAAAATTCAGAAACTTTTTATAGGAATCTTTTGTGTGTTAGGTAATATATAAAATTTTGCAGTGTTGCTTCTCAAGTAACTTCATCTTGTTTTAAGGATTAAGTATTATGGGGTTGTGAACGTGGGGGGAAAAAATCCAGGAAAAAATCATGAAGCAGGTTGTTTTCCTACATCAGAAGAAAGAGAATTTGTGCTGACTGAAAACACAGCTGTATACTCTTTCTTCACGAGTGGAGTGTGTGGCCGAGCAAATCATAAATTGTATAGCGTTCAGTTTTGGCTTGTCAGCTCTATTCATCATAACATAAAAGTCCTGAAAGAGCTCCGCTCTTTTGTTAACCCCGATTCAGCTTAGTGTAGGTCACTTGTGCCTCTGTTACCAATCACTCAGCCAACACAAAGGGAAATTCAAAATATTGAGTGTGTATTGTGAGAACTCTGTCTGTGCCAAGCCAGTACGTCACAGTCTCGACGGTCCTGTTCCAACTGACCTAACTTTCTTTCTGCTCCTTACATGGACTGCATTCTAACCTGATCAGGAACGCTTGTCAATTTGATTAGCAATTTGCCATTAGCATTTGTACAAATGTACATAATATATGTTATTAAATATCGTAGTGAACCTTTTCTTGAGTTTGCTACCCATTTTTTCCACTGAGTTTGTTACTATGTGTAACATTGCTGGCATGAAACAAATGAGGACAATGGTGTAGCATACCATACCATAGCAACTGCGGTTTTATTTACAATGACCAATGCCCCAACAACATAATCCATGAACTTAACCCTTGAAGTAAAACAAAACATTAACATGAACTATGAGCTTGACTAGGCAATAAACAATGACCTGGCACCTGGAACAATGAACAGCTGTGAACAGCTGCAGTTCTGTGAACAATAAACAAGATAACAAGAGCAGTGAACAGAGCCAGGGACCAGGACAGCAGGGCTCTAGAGTGCCGACCAATTTGGTCGCATGTGCAACCTAATTTCTCAATGGTGCGACTAAAAATATCTGTGGTCGCACAAGCCAACGGAATTTGTTGCACTGCGTAAAATCCAGTATAGACTGCAGAATGGGTTCTATTGTATTTTGTCACATCACAACGTGCTGCTCGCATCCGGTGTAGATACGGCGAGAGAGAGGTGATTAGTCCAGGCCTATCAGATAAACAGAGTGGATGTAGCCGCGGATGATGAGAGAAGATGAAAAGAATGACTGACAACTTATTTGTTAAGAATGTTAAGGTAAGGCCTGATCCGTCCGAGAATCATTTAAGCACAGAAGTGACCGAAGTACTATCAAAGATGGTGATGTCCGTAAAACTGGTCCGTTCAACCAGTGCAAAAAGTTAGTCTAGAGCCCTTGCCAGGGTTAATGGAACAAGAAGCCAACGTTAAGCCAACAGAACATATAACCAGGATGGAGGCCAGGAAGCAAGGAGCCTAAAGAGTTAAAGGATGGCTTCATGGTCATGGCAGGACAGGCATGGATCATGGAGGACTTTTATTTTACAGGACTTCCGGGAGACGTGTGTATCGCATTCTTTAACGTTCTGCCTGGAAACAACAACGCCATGACACCAAACTCCCTCATGAAAGATGAAAGCTGTCGATGAGTGCTTATCATGAGCAGCTGAATGCTGGTTTTTAAAAAAGTATGAGAAATACTTACATTTCGCAGCATAGAATCTTTAAAATATGCCCGAGACTTTTACACGTTATTTTACACATTTACGTAGTCTGGCCAAAGAACGCTACTATGTATTCCAGACCTTTAGCCATCACTCTAAAAGTCTTGCTACATGAGACTACCTAACCCCCTCACGGAAGAAGAAAGTTGCTGTGATGATACAACTGTAATGATTAGTGCTCATCAGCATCAACCCAACACTGGATTTTCAAAAGTATGCAAAATAAGTCCATGTGAAATCAAAATCGACAACATTGCTATTTTTGTGGTGAATCGCGTTCTGGTGGTTCCACTGTGTTAGAAATAGTTTCCCCCAAAACAATGTTTAAGGGATCTGTCCATGAGCAGCTGAGTCCAATTCCATAATTTCCACAGTAAGTAAGAAACTGCTCAGTAACAGGGCACAGTCAATATACAGTACTTGGCTAGAGTGAACCATCACTGCCAGGCATAAGGTCATTCATTAAGTCATTTAACCCATTACGAAAAATGCCTTTCAGTGCCACTTCCTTAATTCACACCTGATAGCACAGTCCACAAAACTCTATTCAATAGGAAGATTACCCTGAAGCATCTGGGTTCATTGTAGGTCATGTAATGTTGCTGCCATGAAGCACACAAGGTTGATAGTGTAGCAACCAAAGTGCTGTTTTATTTACGATTGTAAAACCCCAAAACATAAACATAAACTCATTTAAAATCATAAAATCACATAAAATCATTAACATGAGCTATGAGTTTATTGACTAGACAAACAATGTCCTGGCAAAATTAACAGCTTAAAGGGGACATAAACACGCACAATTTATGCCAGTCTCATGTTAATCTTGAATACCTATAGTATAGCCTCTCTTAATCTTCCAAAACAGTCTTTAGTTTTCTAAGATTTATAAAAGAGAGATATACCTGTACCTGAAAACAGTCAAGCTCCTTGAGAAGTGCCGTGGGCGGAGCTAAAGAGTCATGTGCATGTGAAGCTTTTGCGTGACAGTCGTCTTTAGTGCATCTCGCATTATATGCATTATATACATTATATGAAATTCATTATATGAATATACAGTATATAGTATATACACTGTACTTTTTTTATCATGTGACCTACCAGTCACTTCACTGCCTTCACAAATCCTTTCCTGTGACCTCATGGGATAATATTGTATCCATTGTATACTTCCTAATTTCGCCGTAAGAGGTCATGCGTTTACTTTTTATAATCTTTATTATAAATACTGTGAATTCGGATATACTTATCTTGTCATACGCTGTTTTTGCCTACTATATAGTACAACAAAGATGAAGAGCTGTATCTTTTCACGGATCATTACCTGTGCGACTGGCCTTGTTCCTTGAATTGTCTCTGACTCCTGGTGTTGAGAAGATCTCTTTCTGTCTGCCCTTTAACCTGTCCTAACCCTGTTTAATTGTCTACTCCACCCCTCTGGAGACTGATGTTACAAGTCCAGCCAACTCCGTCTGCAGAAGACCAGAGACTCCAATGCTTTGTCACCTTCCTAGCACTATACAGCAGCTCTGGAAATTGAATGATTTGTTTATTGCCATCAGCCAAGACATAGAATTGGGTCCCACCGTGGGAGGAATGATGTATTCTTTGGCAAGTAAATCGATACTTTTCTATCAAAAAACCAAACTCTGCACTGTCATGAGAAATTAACGGTAGTGATCCCCTGAGAGACTTTTTCTATGGGGATATGGCAAAACACTTGTTTCTATATAACTAATGGTGCCTCACTATGTTAAGTATCCATGGAAATTGGAACAACAGCTTTAAAAATAAACTGCACACTAAGGACATTTCAGGGGTAGTGTCTGGAGGAGAGGTGGCAGTGTGTGAGTGTGTGTGTGCGCTTATATAAGGGAGAGCTTAAAGTGCCATAAGCACTTCTTGGAAATGAGTATGTAGTTTATCTTGGATAGAATGTATGTTTAGAAATGTCATAATTTAATGCACACTGAAATTATAATGGTAAAATAACAAAATATTAAACTATATATATATAAAAAAATGAAATAAATAAATGCATTTAAAAATTGAATACCATTTTAAAAAATCATTAAAATAAAGCTTTTTATAAAAATGGTAAATATTGCACATAATTGCCTAAATAAATAATAAGTAATTTTTGGGGGGGCAAATTAGAACAATTTACAGTTTGACGCCACTACTAAAATTGTATTTGATGAAAACCTCATGCAAAACATTTTTCACACATGCTCATCAGAAACTCATTAATCCAGACAGAAAAATAAAAGCCAGACAGTCAGTTACTGTAACAAAATAGCATCAACATTTATTTACTGCCTTTTTTGTGGCCAAGCATGAAAACCTTTTGCTTATAGAACATATGTGGCCTTCAATCATAACAAAGCATAATTTTATTAGGGTTAAAGACAAAGTTGGGGCAAAATAAAAGAAAATCAAGATCAACAATAAAAAATAAAACTTCTCTTTATTTTACATCATTGTGCATGGAAATAAAAAGCTCTTGCTTAAGAAGACATGCATTTAATGAACAAAACATCCCCTAATGGCACTTGTGAAGGATTTGTGTACATTTCCATCCTGTTCAGCAGTGCAGCGCATTGACTGGCACTTTTAATATGCTTTCCAGAACTCTGTGGGTGGCTCTGAAAGCAGCGCATTTCAAATCTCTGGTGTTTTAATGTTTCATCTTCACTAATACACTCAAGGTCACATAGAAAGATCCTTTCAAAGCCAATTGTCTTCATCTGTTCTGAAAAAAAAAGGACAAGAATACATGTCGTGAATGTAACATCAAATGGCTGTGGCTCATCCAGGCCACACACTGTTCAGATTTCAAACTACTAGTGGAAAGAAGCTGAAGCCTGCTCACCTCTCAGATTTTCGAGGGTTCTTGCCATTCCTCTTGAGCGTTTTCGTGTCGATGGAGGGTTTTGGTGATGACAGTGCTCGTAACTGACCTTTCACCTTTACTTTCATGCCAATTCCACCTCCTCTTTCATGTTGAGGAATCTTACCCTATCTGTTTATGTAGACAGGGAGGAGGCACTACTTCTACTAGATCCTTCTGCTTTTCCTTAGTATATCCCCGGGCTACTGTTGGACCCTGGGATAACAACTCTTCTCTGTGTTGGCTCATTGTTGACCCACAGACTGTTGCTTTGATCCTTACGGAACAATTTTTTTGTGTTTGCATGGGAAATGACGAGGTGTCCAATCTATAAAAATCTCCTGGAACAAAATAAAAAAGGCAGGCAGAGAAAGAGATAACAAAAAAGAGAAACGACAATGCTTTCACCTCTCACATCTTTTCTTTGCCTCTGTCCCTTGTGGTAACAGGACACCCGGACCATTGGTGTGCTGTGTTTACCTAAATGTCTCTAAGGGACAGTTAAGTGTGGTTCCTTAATGGGATTCTTTTCACTGGTCACAGAAAAAGTGCACCTCTCCCATGTGATCCATTCTCTGTCCTGACATATAGAGCTAAACTGAGGCAGAAACAGACAGCCATGACATGTTAGACTGTATTCCCACCCTTATTGACACCATCACTCTTAAAAACCCTCTGGAAGTGTTGGATGTCATGTCCAAATGCTTATTTTTTCTCAAACTACAGGCAACAATTTTTTTTGTTACGTATATGAAGGTCACATAAAAACTCTTTATCATGCCTTATAAAACGCATAAAATGCCATTTATCAGTTAACGCTGGCAGTGCATAATTTGCTATAAAACTGCACGCTTATGATGCAATAATTACATTATGATCATTATTTAAAGGAACTAGTGCATACTTTAGATCATTATCAGGCTCTATGTCCCTTATCAGGCTGGATTTAATGCTGTAACCTTATCTCTAGCTTCGGGCAAAGTAGATAGCATTTCCTCTATAGTTGCGTCTTACATTTGGCAAGTGTCCGTGTGCCGTGATGATGGTTCGAGGAGTGATGGACGTGCTTGAAATAGAAGGTCACTAAATGGCAGCTGAGGTTCACGAAGGGCTAATGGGGGCCAGATGTAAGGCAAGGGTCAAAGGTTATTTCCCATCTCTCTTTCTCTGTCAGTATGAATGCAGTGCATTGACACCCAAATCCAAAGAAGCTTAATTTCTGTTCTGATGAGCTAAGCTGGCTATTGTGTTGCGGCATATCGTGTGACAAATTTCGAAAGGAAGACAAGCAAACTGCAATCAAAATCCTGACTCAAATGTCAGTACGGATGGTCCAAATTATTGTGCTGGGATTTTTTTGCATTTAAAAAAAAAAAGTAAAACAAAGATAATTGAAGTAATATTAGCTGACATGCTGGTGACAATAATGTAAAAATCAAAAACTGCAAAGACGAGATGCAGAAAATCGCTAAATAAAAGCAGAGAAATAATAACACTTGAAATGTGGTAAAGGAATACAACATTGCCGTAGTATAAAGTTGTGCGTGACATGGCTACAGATCTCCACAGATGTTTTCTGCCAGTTCCAAAAGCTTTATTATGACAAATAGTCTTTAGAGAGTTGCATTGGTCTTGTGGAATAGATCATACTTCAGATTTCAACAATTTCAGCACTGGAATCTATGGCGGAAGCATTGGCAGCCCCTTGAGGCTGATGTTGGTAAACCCCTGAACTCCATCATGTGGTCATGTCTGTCATCACAGGCTTTGATAAAAATAAGCATCACATATTTTGAGTAGATGAACTAGACAAATTGATTTCAAAGTGGAAGAAAGATCGTGGAAATAGGCTACAGTTAGTGCTGGAGACTAATATAAACAAAGCCATATTATTGCAGTACTCTTTAATAATAATTAGCAATGCCGTTAATTATGTTAAATATTTGTTCATAAAAAATGCACACTGGTTCCCGATCAACGGGTCAGTGTTTCCTCTGCTGGTAGATAATGCAACTGCACCATCTTCTCCTCATATTTCACATGTCCTTATTTTCATTAAAGTATACATTTTAGCCGTGAGAGTATTTTTAATGGATTTAAAAAAAAATATGAAATGGACATTTTCCTTGACTTTCTAGTGGCTCAGAAATGGACACATATGTGCAGAACTGTGTGTCAATGAGCAAAGATGGCAGAAATCAAACAGCATACATCCTTTCATCCTTGGCTAGCCGAGCTACTGCCACTGAGATGAATAGAAATGCTAATGGTTGGGTTTCTCCAGGTATTGAAGCTCCTCACTCCCATTTCTCCCAGATCTTTTTGGGTTTGAGGTCACATTGTGAGAGTTCAAAAGCAAAGAACCTTGAAATACACAAGCTGTAGTTGATTTGTATAGTGTTTGGCTGTGAGACCAGTAGGTCTCTTCTTTTACATGATTTACCAATACATCTGCCATCAGCATGTGGTCTTCATTTGGCTGTACTGTTTGAGGAAGATAAACTGCAAAAAGACGAACTGGAGCAGGTTCTGGAGTGTGTCAGAAGATATGTGCTTGGTTGATTTTTTTACATTGCGTAATTATAATTATAGCTCCAGTGTTGGACGAGTAGTGGAAAAGTACTCAGTGTCCAAATTCCTCAAAAAAGGAAGCATATTAATATGATTGAAGACTTTAAAATCAGTTACAGATTGTAACAAAACCGGTCAGTTACAGATTGTAAAAAATTAATCGGGGCCATAACAGCCCCTGTTTTGCAGTCATGCATTGGTTATTGTTGAAGTACTGATATAATTATATAGTCGGCGTCATCCCGATTTAAATCCTAAACATCAACAATGTTTAATATGATCGGGGAGGCTCCGATTTGTGCACAGACAGATCAGGAGATGCAAAGTCCCATCGGGAAACACCTCACATTACCAGATAATCTGGGACCAATCGAGGTACATGACAAGATTTTTGCTCCGATTATCGGGAGAGAAAAATTGGGGCTAAATGGGGCTAAAAATTTACTACTACTAAATGTAGTGTGAGCCAGGCTTTACACATCATGTTCTAGACTATTTGCAAAGAGACGGGCGATCAAACCAATCATAAAGCTAAATCTGCCATCTTGCCCGACAAACGGCAACTTTAGAAGACTTTTGTTTTTCTGCAGTAAAATACCTTCTGATGTTCATTTCATGTATATGTGACCCAGGAACACAAAAAGTCGCTGATATTTGTACCAATTATAATTATATATTTGAATATTATAAATTTTTCTTTTACACCAAAAATCACTCAGATATTAAAGATCCTCAAATATATTCAGTACATTTTCTACTGTAAATGAATCAAAACTTAATATTTAATTAGTAATATGCATTGCTAAGAACTTCATTTGGTCAAATTTAATATAATATTTAATTCAAGATGGTGTGTACCATCTACCAGGATTATGGGATTGTCTGCTCTTCTGGAATTTGGTCGAATTTGAAGTGTCTTACAATGCAATAAAATCCTAAAAAAGAGCTGGTCATACAACATTGTCCTTTCTATACTGAAACTGTTAAAGGCACACCAATGGCAACACTGCCCATGATTTAGTAAGCATGCCAAAAATTCAACCATGTTTTGTCCTTTTCATCAGAGAGGATCACAGGATGATGTAGATTTTCCAATTTTCTTTTAATCATCAGAACTTAATGTACTACAGCTACAGAAACTGTAATGGGTCACGACATCTATGACTGTCTGCTTCCTTTTAAACTATCGTCACTCACCGCTACGGAAAGATCAGTGAAAGGACACAGTCTTAAACAGCAAAAACGACTGCTTTCTATTGCTTTGATCATGAATTTCCACAGCCTGTATTCCAGATCCATCACTCCCCTTATCAAGGAGATACAATCAAATCTCAACTGAAATCTAAAGCCCATTAAAAGACTCCAAGATGTTACGGATTTTTGTTCAGAGAATATTTCTTCAATGACTTTTTTTGTTGTTATTTTAAGCATAAAAAGTAAGGTTTATGCTTAAAACAAGACACCCCTCAAAGTCATCTTTAACATATTTATATGTATTTGACTTGCTAAGGGGCTTCCCCAAATCATAATAGACAAATTGAGGCAAACAAAGCCATCACTTATGATTTGGCAGTGCTGTGTTGCGGGCATCTATAACTCTGTCTTTGTTTATAGTCAAACCAGATGGGCACAGCAAGTGTAATGTAACACAAAGCTGGATTTACAAGGAAAACTGTACTAATATCACTTACACTTGCCTGCATTAAGATAATTGGCCGCAAGCGCATTTGGAAAATGTATTTCATATGTGAAGTATATCTTTGGAAAATCCCGGTAAGAGGCTTCAAATGGTCCTGTAAGAACATAAGACTTCAGGCCATTAGTGTGCTCAAATGTGTCTCAGAATGCTTTTGAGTGATGTACTGAGGTTGTGTGGGTAGTACTCAGCAAACCAAAGAATATATCAGGCTAACCAACAGTGTGGTAATTAGCAACCGCACTAAGTGTTGACACAAAAAGGCTCCTTAGACGTCTGGAACCTAAAACTACTGAGTACTGAGTGCTGAAACGACGTTTGTCCAAAGGTGGCTAATATCTGGCCATCAGCCTAAGATTTGCTTGATTTCACCTGCGGGACAGTGGAGTGCTTGTCTTGGTCTAATTATGGTTCTCACCTCAAATCTTTCCCCGCTGGGATTCCCCATATTCGGAGTCTTCTGAAGCACTTCAGTAGCTTCTTGTGAGTAGCAGACTGAAATTTAAGATGTTATTCTCTCAAAATCTGCCCTTCCACTGTAGTTCCAACACACGAGCAATTCGTACATATTCATATGAGGTGCCAAATTTGTGCCAATTCGTACTAATTCGACCTCACTCATACGATTTGTCTAAAACCACGTGATGGGTAGGTTTAGGAGCGGGGTTATGTTTAGGTCATTCGGACAAATTCATACGAATTGGCATCTCGTAAAATACATACGATTTAGAATAAATCGTATGAATTTGTACGAGTGAGGTCATACAAATTCGTATGAATTAGCCACCTCGTAAAATATGTATAAAATATGTATGAATTGCCGTGAGATTTGCAGTCGTGTAACAGATTCTTATGACTGGTTACAAACACTGTTTTAAATGTTTTACATTTTGGTGTTGTGACTTCATCAACACCTAATAACCAAATCAAATAGTATTCAGTCTGATTAACTTTTCATTTAAATTGTATTTAGTGTCAAATTTAATTTAATCAAAAAAAAAAAATATATATATATATATATATATACAGTATATAATTAAAATGCTTAACTGCTTTTTAATTACATTTATAATTATTTATGAAAAGATCTAGTGTATTACTGTACATCAAGACCTGCATTAAATAAAATAAAATACTTCATTTTGTTACCAATCATATTTTTTTTTAAATCAGGACAGAATTTCACAATGTAAAATTCATAATTGCTAATACTGTATTTAAAACATTGACTAGTAAAAATATATTCTAAATTAGATTTGAATTAGTGTGAAAGGAAAAGATTTAAGATCTGTTTGATTTATTCTTAATCAGTATTTTTTACAACGTTGTCCTATAAAAACCATATATATTTATTTGAAACAAGCCTCATTTACCCTGTCAGCACAGTCTTTATTGCTGTAGACACCATGAATGGTTAGGCTCTGCCCTCCTGTGGTCGTCATGGCAACTCTTCATCATCACTTTCACACGGAAGGTGAGTATCAGTGACACAATCACAGCTTTACACACTCATACCATGAGCACAAACCCCATGAAAACGTCATGTGCAGAGGAACAGCGATGAGTGTTGACTAATTATAAACACAGGGCAACCGAATTGAGTTACACAATTGGTCATACCCCTCTGCTATCCAGCTGCACGACTGGAGCCAAACTCCTCTGAAGAGGGTCACTGCAGCACACTCTGTGCTATAGGGCCGGCCAGTGATTCTTTGATTCGCCTTATTCTAAACAGAGATTAATTCAAAAGAGTTATTTAGTGTTTGGATTAGTGAACCGCAGCAATGTCAAGTCTTTTGTTTCAAGGCATCCCTCTGTTCTCTTGTTTGTTGAGTCTGTCATTACAGATCTCATGCAGAGGCGATTTAAAGCCTCTGTTTAACTTGTCAGGGTGGCCCGCGTATAACAGGAACACATAAGTTCCTCACATAGTGTCCTGCTGTGAACATGGATCTGGAATTAGGCAAAGAATTACTGAAAACTAATTCAGTTCTGTTAAAAACTTGCCAGGGTTTAACTTCCCTGTTTTTGTATCTTATTTGTCGCTCTTCTTCTTGCATCTCTCAGTTTGTGAGAACGACCTGCTCACAAGCACTAATCTTACTATTAAAAAGAATTCAGCTTGTTTATTTTGTTTACAAAATTGAGAAATGAATGCATGTATGCAGTAAGTCAATAGGGTTTAAAATACTGGAGCTCGTTGACATTCACGATATGGATAAAACACAGATGAAGCACTGTTTAGAATATCAAAATATTTCGTTTTCCACAAAAATAACAATTCCCTTTAAACAGTAACTTGTGTAGGCATGTTTAGGTTCGCTTTTCATTTGCTAAAAATGTCCTCAAAAACTTGGGCTAGATCACATTACAAACATTTTAGTTAAAAACATAATCACATTTTATGTAATCGGCCTACTTGTTGATTCTTTTTGGGTTAGACAGTGTTAAATTAACATAAATCATTTTAAAATATGATTTTAAATCTTTTTTTAGCCGTATTCATAGTGAAACTTGCTAATTAGCACATTATTAGGAAAGATGATTTGCAAAGATTCATTAAAAGACATTATACTCATTGCTTCTGTAGGTGAGGCTGATCATGAATGATTCTCGAGAACATAAATGGATTCCGGTTGAGCAAGGGCGTGTTTCCCTTCAGAACCAAACGTAACGTCAATGAATAAATTCAACAACAAAACACCTCAATCTCTTAGGAGTCTTGCTTGTCTCTGCGTCTCGGTCTGATGACGGCTCACTCAGGGTGGGTCTGAGGTAAGACACCAGTTCAGTCTGTGTGACATGCTGCTGTCAATCATATATTGTGGGTGTGGCCACACCCCTACATGCATTTGAGAATGGCTTGATTTCAGAAGGGGCAACTTATTTTTTCTAAATCAAAAGAAAACTACCTGTGGATCTTTCTCATTGTAGGGTGGTTGTGTACACACACTACCAACACACATTTCAGTCCAAACAGCTTGAAAAAGTGCACCACCGTATGACCCCTTTAACACATGTTAGAGAAGCATGAACACGCAAATGTGTTGTTAGCGTCTTTCCTTAAAATTTCAAGAAAATATAATAGGTCAAAGAGGTTTGGCTCACAAAAACTAAACAAAAAATTTGGGAATCCATTTACAGTACGTGTAAATAAGAACTGATGGGATTTTGTGATAATTATTTGTTACTTGTGTGCGTTCCTTCCAAAGACATACTTGTGTGAATAATAAATATAATCAAAGTGATCGATTGCAATGTGTAATTTCTGGTGTGTTTATAGAATCTGGATTACATTTAATCAGTTGCTACACAGCTCTGAAATTTAGCATTACATCACTTGTTCACCAATGGGTCCTCTGCAGTGAATGGGTGCCATCAGAATAAGAGCAATCCACTCTACTCCAGTCCATCAATAAAAGCTGCCTGCTTGTACGAAATAAATCCATCAATGCGTTTAATATCTCAGTGTCACCCTCTTCCTCACCTAATGGAGAATATCAATGCTCTTTCAATTTTATCAATAAATATTATTGAACTATTAACTGTTGTCTTGCGTCCTCCATGCACTGAGCGTTACGCTCAGACTCTTAGCCTTAGTGTGAGTAAATTTTAAGCAAATTTTTTATTTTTGGGTGAACCACCTTCACCTAAACTTTCACAAGTTCACTGTGATTCAAGATTTTTATGTGCACACACACACACACGTTGGTTTTTGTGATTTATGAGGACTCTCCACAGGTGTAATGGTGTTTATACTGTACAAACTGTATGTGCTATTGTGCTAAACTGAGCCTACACCTAAACCTACCCCTTACAGGAAACTATGTGCATTTTTGGATTTAAAAAAAACACTGTTTGGTATGTTTTTTAAGCCTTTTGAATTTCGGGGACACTGAAAATGTCCTCATAAAACACCTACTTATTGTAATACCTATGTCATACCCATGTCATTATACAAATTTGTGTCCACATAAACCAGAAAAACCCGCACACACACATATACATTGTGTTTTTCTCTAAAATGGTGGAAGATGTAAATCAGGGAGGAAGAATGACTGAGTAAATGATGTTATTTTAGTTTTCTTTGTGCAAAAAAAAAAGTATCCACGTAGCGTCGCAAAACTGAAGTTGAGTCTCTGATGTCACATGCACTGTTTTAGGTGTGTTGTGTATGAAGGGTCTCTCTGATTTCACTAAAATATCTTAATTTGTGTTCTGAAGATGAACAAAGGTCTTACACGGTTTGGAGCGACATGAAGGTGAGTAATGACTGTATTTTAATTTTGGGGTGAACTTATTTAATTATGAGGAATAATTTACATATCCTGCATAGGAAAAGCATCTCACTCAAATGGATATTGTCTTTTAATTAATTAAGGAAGACAGTGTTTGTGAGCAAAAACATAGTAAAATGTCTGAGTTGGTTTTTCACATGTCTAATAGATTTCCTATGCTTTCATTGTGTGCTGGTGAACTATGAAACCACACACATAACAGCAGGCTTCAAACATCTCTTTTAAAGGCAGCCAAACATCCAGAGACTGTTTGCCCTGTTGTTTTTTTTTTTTTTTTTCCTGTCTCCCGATAAAGATTATTACTTATAAAGATAATTCCCATTAATAATTTTTTACAGACCCTTGAAGGCCTTTACAGAGTTTTTATGTGACCATATAGTACATTTCTAGTCAAGTGTGTAGATTTTCATTACTATATGCACATGTAGGCCATTAAACTTTTGCTGGTCTCAAGTTGTTAATTCAATTCGCTTTGAAGCGCTGCCTAAAACATCTTTGCGTTCTAGCATATACACGTTCATCAATCTGTATGTATGTTGCAGCCAAGCTTTGATGGACAGATGGAGTCACACATCTTCAGTTTTGCGGCTAATTCATTCAATGTCATTTCGGGAGAGAGGAATTCCAAACAATGGATTTGTTTGCTGTTGTTTGTATTGGGTTTTAAAAGGGATACGGAAAATTCGACGTAATTCTAGGATACAGCCTTATTCTGACTGGGTGTTGTCACAACAGTCGACCGCAAAAACGCACACGAATGTGCAACAAATCTGTGATCAGAGAGCGCTTCATTTTGAGTAACAGCATCAGAATCCTGACATACTTGACAAGCATCCTGAATGTCTGAAAGCCATTTGATGAAAGAACATGCATCCTCTTATAACTCAAGAAGTAAAGTATGTCATGAAATATACATTTACAGTGGGTACGGAAAGTATTCAGACCCCCTTAAATCTTTCATTCTTTGTTATATTGAAGCCATTTGCAGCCAAGTTAATTTTTTCCCCATTAATGTACACACGGCACCCCATATTGACAGATATACTTTTTGCAGATTCATCAAAAAAGAAAAACTGAAATATCACATGATACTAAGTATTCAGCTGTGTTTGATTATACTGATTGGACTTGATTATGGAAAGCCACACACCTGTCTATATAAGGCCTTACAACTCATCATGCATGTCAGAGCAAATGAGAATCATGAGGTCAAAGGAACTGCCTGAAGAGCTCAGAGACAGAATTGTGGCAAGGC